>VBSM01000272.1:110513325-110542630 GCA_008086735.1 Cheirogaleus medius | reverse complement strand
GATCAGCCAACTACTTGGCGGCAGGTTGATTACCCTGGATGGCTTCCGTCACGGAAGGGGCGGTATTTTGTTTTACTGGAATAGACACTACGGATCTGTTTGCCTTCCCTGCACCGGATGCTTCTGCTGGAGCTACCGTCCGTGGACTCACAGAATGCCTCATCCACCATCACAGTATTCCACACAGCATCGCTTCTGACCAAGGAACTCACTTCCTAGCTAAAGGAGTGCAGCAGGGCCACACTCATGGAATTCACTGGTCTGACCACGTCCCCACCATCCTGCAGCAGCTGGCTTGATGGAACGGTGGAATGGCCTTTTGAAGATGCCGTTACGGTGCCAGCTAGGCGGCCATACCTTGCAGGGCAGGGCAAGTTCCGCAAAAGGCTGTGTATGTTCTGAACTGGCATCCAATATATAGTTCTCACTTCCATGGCCAGGATTTATGGGTCCAGGAACCAAGGGGTGGAGATGGGAGTGGCCCCACTCACCGCCACCCCTAGTGACCCACTGGCAAAACGTGTGCTTCCTGTTCCTGCTATGTTACGCTCTGCCGGCCTAGAGGCCTTAGTTCCAGAGGGAGAAATGCTTCCACCAGAGGTCCCAGCAATTCCATTAAGCTATAACCTAAGACTACCACCTGGCCACTTTGAGCCCCGCACGCCTCTGAATCAACAGGCAAAGAAGAGAGTTGCGGCGTGGGCTGGGGTCGCTGCTCTGGACCATCGAGAGGAAGCTAGACGACCGCTCTACTGCAGAGGTAAGGAAGGGTGTAGCCGTCACATAGGGCATCTCCTAGTTTTGCCACGCTTGCGGTTAACGTCCGTGGGACACTACAGCAGCACAATCCGAGCAGGACTACCGATGGCCCAGACCCTTGAGGAATGAAGGTTTGGGTACGGCACCAGGCAAACAACT
Source organism: Cheirogaleus medius (assembly GCA_008086735.1). Taxonomy (NCBI): domain Eukaryota; kingdom Metazoa; phylum Chordata; class Mammalia; order Primates; family Cheirogaleidae; genus Cheirogaleus; species Cheirogaleus medius. The sequence continues at coordinate 110,541,712 of VBSM01000272.1, read as the reverse complement.
GTGACCAGCTGAGATGCTTATGGAAGGCAAAGGCAGTGCAGAGTGGTTATTGGAAGATGGTGGTTATACATATCAGCAATGTCCAGGCAAACAGCTAAATAAAGACTGCAATTGTCCTGAGTATTTTCTCCTTATTTTGCTCTGAATACATTTGTGTGTGCATCTGTGTGTGGGTGTGTACCGTGTCTATCTTTGTTTTATTTCCTCTCCTATTCCCTTACCATGTAGTACAGGATGTATTGACTGTATATCATCGTATTCATTGTATTAAGTTTTGCTAATTTTACATCATTGTATTTAAGTTATAGGATGTCAAGGAGAAGGGTAAACATCACTCAGGGACTTTACCTCCTCCCCTCAGGAAGGCATCAGTGCATTTTTGGCTGTATGAGGATAGTTGTACCAAGTTAGGCACAGTGATAACCTTGCTATCGTCTTTATTTGGAGATTAAAGATGGTTTAAGGAGAAGTGTGTGGGTGCTGAGCTGACCAGGGTAGACTTGCGATGGCTGATTTTATGTGTCATGGTGACTGGGCCCTGGGCTGTGCGGGTGGCAGGTTAACCATTATTTCTGGATGTGTCTGTGAGGAGTTTCTGGAAGAGACTGGCATCAGAATAGGTGAACTGAGTGTACCCCAGATGGCTGTCCCCAACGTGAGCAATCTGTTGAGAGCCTGAAAAAAATAAAAAGGTGGAAGAAGGTTGAATTCACTGTGTGAGCTGGACTTCAATCCTCTGCTGCCTTTGGCATACCTGGTTCTGAGCCTGCCGGTCTAGACTGGAATCTACACCATCAGCCGTCTGGCTCTCTGGCTTTCGAGCATTGGAACTGCATCACTAGTTCTCCTGGGTCCCTGCCTTGGGGACGTCAGGCTGTGGGGCTTCTCAGCCTCCACAATGATGTGAGCCAATTCCTCACAATGAATCCCTCTGGACATATGTAGTATATTCCCTGCTGGTTCTGCTTCTCTGGAGAAGCCTGACTTCCAAGGCCAAGGGGAAACGAGTGTCAGGGGAGCGACCACCACAAGACGGCTGGGGGACAGAAGCACATAGCACCTGCCGTGTAGCTGGATAATAGGGGTCACTTCTGCAGGCACCAAACGCACGGTCAGAACAGAAGTAAGTGAGCTGTCGCCAGGGCACACCTAGGTCTGCCCTACGTGCTGGAGACTGTCTTCCAGTGTCTTCCACTGGGGACAGCCTGGGGCGCAGGGCAGGCTGGGAGACGGAAGGGGTGGGTGTTTTGGGGACAATCCCTGTTGTGGATGCTAAGAGCAGACCAGAAAAGGAGCCAGGGGAGGGGGCGGGAGGGAGGGACTTGCTAGGAAAGTCCAGCCCCAAGGAGAGGCCCCCAGGGAGAGCTGCCCAGGCAGGGAATGTGGAGCCCAGGCAGAGTGATTTGGACTGAATTTGGCTTTTTTCTGCTCCCACCTTATTTTAAAGCAAATCGTGCCGCTTTACATATTGTGCATGGGAGGAAAAAATCTGCTTCCGTCCACCTTTCTAGATTCTTTCGCTGGTCTGTGAACTAAACTGACATAAGACAGATTCACAGGTGTAAAACCATTTTAACTTACATACTCAGGGATGAGGACCCCACAAAATATGAGACTTAAGAAGCAGCCACATGATTGAGCTACAGAGTGGAACAGAGGTTTGGGGTGCTGGCGGGGGGGGGGGGGGGGGGGGGGGGGGGGGGGGGGGGGGGGGGGGGGGGGGCGTGGAGACACCTCATGGGAGGGAGAGGGGAGGAAATGCCCGGTGAGTGAAGTCCGCCTTGTTAGGCAGATGAAAGTTTCTTAGGTGATAAAAGTTGCCCGGAACAGCTTCCTTCCGGTGCAGAGGAATTTACCAATGAACATTTCCTTTAGAGATGTAAATTTCCTTCACAAAGGGCAGCGGTTCCGAGGTACACCTGTGTCTGCAGTTTCCCAAAACGACCAGATCCAAATAAGCAATTTGCCAACGAGGACTATTTTGGGGTGGCATGCTCTGGTCTCCCATAGCCAAATTTTGGGGTGGTGTATCCTGAGTCCCCATAGTTGCAAATATTGTAAAGAGCCTCTGAGGTCTTGGGGAAAGCCGCGCCGGCAGGGCCGAGGTGCGTCCCACCGCGTCCTCAACCCCCGCCCCCGCCCGGCCTGAGGTGCGAGGAGACCTCGGGCCCCTCTGGGGAACCCCGTCCACAGGGGCGTCGGGAGGGCAGAGAACAGTGGGCGCCGGCCGAATGGGGAAGGTCCTCGGCGCCCGCTTGTGCTTTGGCCAGAGGGCCTCGCAGACTCCTGGGTCCCTGCGCAGAGGCCACATTGCCCCTCCCCCTGCCCCGCCACCAACCGGAGTTCGCGAAGTAGCAGCTACAGGGGCTCACCCTGCACTGGATTAGCGCCCCCCGGAATTAGCCCTCCTCCATCCAAACTCGGACAGAGCTGCGTCCTGCGTCGGAGACCCCAGGGGTCCGGGGACGTGGGGAGGGAGACGTGTTCCTTCACAACCCTAAACTGCCCGCTGGGGCCAGACCCGGGAAGTGCCCACGAGTCCCCTCCGGGTCCCGCCGCGTCCCGGCCTTGCCCTAGGGAAACTCCTCCCCCCGCTGCCGCCGCCGGCTCCGGACCCGCCCCCGCCACCGCGGACCGCAGCTCCGGCCCGTCCCCTCCCCGCGCCCGAGGTGACCCGGGACCCGCGTGTGGGGGTGTCACCCTGGGCACTCGGACGCCGCCTCCTGAGATAAAAGCGAGAGCCAGGAAGGTCGGGGACTCGGGCGCCAGCCGAGGAGACGCGAGCGCCGCGGGAGGCCCGGGAGGCGGAGAGGAAGGCGGGGCGGGAGCCGCAGGTGAGCCGCGCGCGACCTGCTCCCGGGCCCGGGCGCGGTTCCGGGCTTGGGAGGGGGACCGGGGCGACTGGGAAGGGCCCAAGTCCCCGGCCCCGCGCCGGGCGGGAGTGGCTGGAGGCGAAGCCGCAGCGAGGAGCGCGAGCGCGGCAGGTGCGTCCGCCCGGGCCGAGAGTTGCGGGCCGAGCCGCAGCGCGCCCTCCGAGGGCCCGGGGGCGGGGGGCGGCACGGTGGGGACACTGGGGCGCGCGGCTTGGACCCCTGTCCGCCCCTGTTGGCGTCGTCAGGCTGGGGCAGGTGGCCCTGCGAGTACCTTGCCAATGGGTCGGAGAAGAGGGTGCCTCCAGGTCCCTCGGGGTGGGTCCCTGGGCTGGAGCGGGTTCTGGGGCGCCGGCCCTCTACGGCCCCCACTTTGTGGCGCCCGGGGTGCGCCTTTTCTCTTTGGGGACGAAGAAGGGGGAGGAGGGCTGTCGGTGTTTCTTTGTTTCGGGGAAATCTCTGCAGTCCCGGAGTGTTACCTGAACTCCTTCTGCTCTCGGTTCCCTACCGAGGTGGGGAGAAACTGGAAACTCGCTGAGATGCCGGGAACGATACGGCCGGCGCGGCGGGGACCGCGGGGCCAGGATCCCGCAGGGGCCCCGGGCGAGGCACAAACGGCTCTTCGGCCCAGGGGAGGGAGTGTTGGCGACCCGAACCCCACTGCGGCGATCAGGGCCGGGGCCGCCTGGACACGGGGCACCCGCAGGAGCCCACCCGGGAGGAGCCGGCCTGGCCGCCGGGCGCGTGCTCGCAGCTGGGGCAAAGGCCTGGCACCTGGGTGCTTCGGTCCACCGCATCCGGTCCAGACGGACTCGGGTCGGTGGCACCCTGGGTGGCCGAGCGCACCAGCCTGGCAGTGGATATTCTGTTCGCGCGCGAGCCTAGCTAAAGAACTGCCCTAGCGCCGGAAAGTTTGCGCATCCACACCCCAGAGGCCCTGGGTGCGGGTGGCCGCCGGCACTGGCTAGTGCCCAGGCACCGGCGTTCGGGGAGCCCGGAGCCCAGTGCGGGCGGCAAGGGAGTGTCCCAGCGCGCCCCGCCCGAGGGCACAGCGCGGTGACCCAGAGAAGTCCCGTTCAGAACGCACAGGTGGCTGGCTGGGTCAGGTGGAATCCTGGTGGCTTGTTTGCAAAGGACTGCATAGCTGGGCTGCCCAGGTGGGGAGGGGTCGCCCAGGGCCCTCCAGGTAAACGGGTTTAGTGGTCCCATGGCTAAGATCGCGTGGTGATGCCGATGCCTGCGCTCACCACGCTCCCAGCGGGGAGAACCACCTGAAGGATGGAAAATTACAAGGGCCACAAGCCGAGTTACAAGGTGTTTGGAAAACCTAAAGTGAGGCGAGGGTGGTTGACCTAGCCTGGAGGGTTGTCCAGGAAGTGAGGATGGAGCCAACCTCTCATGAAGAAGGGGCGTGGGCTGGGAGTGTGGCAGCAGAGTTTACCAGGGGAAGGGACGTGGGGACACAGGGAGATAAGGGAGCCCCCCAGTGAGGCGAAGGGAGGGCCTCCTGGTACGGGGGAGGGAGCTCCCCCAGGCAGTCTGGAGGTTGCTCAGGACTCCCTCACCTTTACTGAGCTGCTTCTGAAAAGGTGGGGCCTGCCTCCTTTCCCCCAGCAGAGGGGCTGCCCCTGGGGACACCACTGAGTGGAACACACTCTGCACAAGGGTTGGGTGGGGGCATCCTTATGGGCTGGGACCTCTGCCTGGAGATGGCGTTGGACACCTCCGTCCCTGCTTGTTTTTTTTTGTTTATTTTTGAGATAGAGTCTCACTCTGTTACCTGGGCTAGAGTGCCGTGGCGTCAGCCTAGCTCACAGCAACCTCAAATTCCTGGGCTCGAGCAATCCCTCTGCCTCAGCCTCCCAAGTAGCTGGGACCACAGGCACGTGCCACCATGCCCAGCTAATTTTATCTATATGTTTTTAGTTGACCAATTAATTTCTTTCTATTTTTTAGTAGAGATGGAGTCTCGCTCTTGCTCAGGCTGGTCTCGAACTCATGACCTTGAGCGATCCTCTCGCCTCAGCCTCCCAAAGTGCTAGGATTACAGGCTTGAGCCACCACGCCCCGGCTCCTGCTTGTTTTTAATGATCAACTGGTGAGCTGGCTGGGCCTTTGTTCTCAGCTCAGACATTTGTTTGGTCCCCAGCAAGTTCCCTCTTCCTCACCACCCCTCCCCCGTGGGGTCAACCTTCTAGCAACAGGGTTGTGCTGTTGCCACATGCAGAGCCCTCCTGGTGACTTGGTGCTGGCCCCACTGGCTGCTCCACTGAGAGCCCAAGTCACTTTCATCGTAGGAGTAAATTTGGGCTCACTGGTATCATAATAACCACAGGCATTGATGTGACACTTTCTTTCTTCCAGCCAGGCATCGTGGCAAGCTCTTTATAGCATGTTTAACTCAGTTATGAGGACACTGTGACCTGGGCACGACCACAGGCCACACAGGTTGATGCTCCGGTATTAGGTTCTGAGGTGGAGACACAGGAGGCCTAGGAGGGATGGTGGTGACCATCGGCACAGAGTGCCAGGTCCCTTCCCTCCCTCCCTCCCTCCCTCCCTCCATCAGCTCCTCCTGGACGTGGCCAGTGAACAAAAGGAGAGTTGGAGGCTGTGAACGAGGCTGGGGAATCCTGGTTCCCAGGGGCTTGCTCCTGGGCGGGGCTCAGTTCTCCTCGGCCTGACAGAGCCGGCACCTGCCCGCGGCCTCCTGGGCTCTGCGCTGCCCCCCCGCCCTACCCCAGCAGCAGAACGCGCTTGAGTGCTTGGGTCTCCTCAAGGGGGCCTGCGGAGGGCTGGCCTCACTGGGGGACGCTGTGCAGATGTCCTGGAGGTGGCGAAGCCAGACACATGCAGCGCCCCCGTGACCATCATCATCCTCGTGTTAGTGTGCCGACCCCTACTCTGGCCCGACCTGGAAATTCAAACCAGGAGTAGAGCCAGGCAACTCAACCTTTTCCACCTAAATCTGCGGCAGGATTCCTGGGGCACCTTTGTAAGAATATGGGGTCCTTGCCCTGGTCCCCATTGCTGCTTCAGACTCTGGGAGATTGGGGCCCAGGAATCTTAATTTTTTGCTAAGCCCTCCTGAAAATTCTAGGTTTGGGAACGATTGGTCAGGTCTGAGCCTTGAGAACTGAGGCAGAAAGGAACGGTGACTGGTCGATTGAGTGGTCGGTGTCGGTTACTGAAGAATTGGAAACTGGCCCTGCTGGTGTGGCGTGGGTGCCGGAGGGCTCTTGAGGCCAAGGAGCGCTCTCTGCAGGGAGTTGGTTGGGGGGCAGGGGACACTGCAGGCCCTGGGGCCTGTCTCCTCTCAGGTCTCTCCCACTCTGCACTCTCTGGGTGTTCCCTCATCCTACTGTTGCTGAACCTTCACCTGCCCCTCCTGCCCCCCCCTTACTTTCCAGGGCACCTGTCAGGGACTCCCCCAACACTGGGCCTAGCCCAGGATGCATTGCGTGGTCTCAGGATTGGGGTGCAGGTGCATGAGCTGAGGTCTGCATTGGGGCAGCCTTTGTGGGTGGGTCCCTTCCTGGACCTCAAGGCTGACGTGGGGAGTCCTGACTTGCAATCCCCAGGAGTAGTGGGCCTGGGTCCGAGAGGGAGGCAGGCGGGCTCAGGACACCCCTGTGCCACTGGCCATCCCAGTCCCGACGGGCACAGGGGCTCATGGGGAGGAGTAAAGGACTGTCTGCAGCAGGTTAGCGGTTCAGCTGACCACACAGGCAGCTCTGCAGGATGACCTAGAGCCGAGCCTGGCTCCCCGAGTAGGCAGAGACCTACCTGGGACTTGTTTTTTCCTGGTCACCAGGCAGTGGTCAGGAGAGAGGAACTGAACGCCTGGGAGACGCCCTGGTCAGTGGACGAGGCTGATTCCCAGCGGGGGTGAGGGTGGTCACTTGCATTCTAAACAGCGGAGCTCGAGAGGCAGGTGACTCGATGACATGCTTTTTGCTCTTCCTGGAGGTGAGGGAGGGTGAGAGAGGTGAGAGCTTGGGCACCTGGTGTGTGCGCAGAGTTCAGTCGCCAGGCATCAGTGGCGGGTGGGCAGGAGGGTTAAGGGTGCAGAGCGTGATAAGAAAGCAGTTTGTGGTCATGGTGGCTGAAGTCTGGAAGTTCATGCAAGGGCAGAGTAGATGGAAGAACTGGGGCACCCAAGTGGGACTAAGAAGAGAGGCTGTGACGATCGAGCTGACATTCATTAGAAAAATATTTTCAAGTGAGAGCTAAATTGTCAGGTGAACCTCGGCGCAGGCTTTATTACTGCTTGTCTGCCCGTGGTGTGAGACCCAGTGTCAGATTCCTCCCTGTTCAGGCCATTGCTTTCCAAGGGGCCATCCTGGCAGGGGACTGAGCCCGACCTTACTGCAGTATAGTCTTGGGGTCACGGGAGACTGAGTTTTCTAGGGTCGACGGGTTTGGAGCTCATTCTGTGAAATTCTGATGACGGAGCGTTTGGTGACATTTTCAAGTTCACTGGTGATGATACATTTATAAGGAGTTGGGATTGACTTTGAAAAGATCATCAAGTCTGGCCTCCGAGCTGAAGCCCAATTCTGCCCTAGACTTTGCTGGAGAAATGATCTTCCAGTCTCGAAACAAATGTTTTTAGGTTTGATGAATTCAGTACTTTCCAAGGTAGCCCCTGCTCACGTTTGAACTTTCTAATTTTTAGATACGTGGTTTCCCCAAGTGGAGTCAAAGTCTGCGATTCTGATAATGCCAATTGTTCGTCCTGGTGTCCTCCCTTGGATTTACAAAGAATAAATTGAATTCCTTGTCCACACAGCAGTTCCGGGATATTGGAAGACAAACCTATCTGTTCTCATTACACTGAGAGCTCAGCATGCGTTGGGCACCGTGCTAGAAAACGTACTTTCTCGCTTAATCCTTACAACAGCCCTATTGTTTTATTAGCCCCATTTTACAGATCGACTCGGGCAAGTTCTTTAAACCTCAGCCAGTGGGCTGTGAGTAGTATCAAGGAGTGGTGGCCTGGGGACCTCTGCTGCCTGTCTGTCATTTTAGGGGTGCACAAGCCTTGTGCACCTGGACCCCCGCGAAGTCACCCACTGTCCTGACGTAGCCAGGTACGAGTTTCCCATCGCTCTCTGTTAAATTTCATCTTACTCATTTGGCCTTTGGAACTCAAAAAATATTTGAACACTTTCTTTGTATAGTACAAAGGTAGACTTAAAAAATAAAAAAAGAGGGCCAGACCTGATTCCTGCCCTAAAAAGTTTGTAATCTCTTTGGGACAATGAGTCATTCATAGAAAAAGAAACTTGGATGATGCAGGCAGTACCTCTCCTGAGGTCATCTCTCTGTTTCTCTCTCTTCCTATCTGTAGAATCCCTGTGTCAGTCGCTGTGTGTGCCATTTGTCTGTCGTGTACGCGTTTCTGTTGAACTGTTACTGAAATCCACTGCTGTCATGTAACTTTCATTTAGCAGTGTGTTATATCCCCAAGAGGACAGAACATTTTCTCGTATAGTGTGACTTCAGTGCCGTGGTTTCGGCACAAGGGGTTCTTTTCGATCACTGGGTCATTGGAAGGGAAGTGTCTGTGGATGGTGGCTGTGCTGCTTTGGAGTTTGAAGAAGGGATGTAGAACCTTAGGAAGGTGGGGCCTCGCCTGGCTGCTCACCCTTACAGCTTCCGAAACTTAACAGTGCCCGGCACACAGTGGGGACTTCAAGAAGGAGCGAGTGCCTGTGTGGTGTACGTGGTGATGTCGGTGGAGCCTTAATTACAGGGAATACCCCTGACTTCTGGGTGGAAACCAGCGGCTATGGCCTGACTTCATTCATATCGGTTTGGTTGTGTTCAAAATAAGCGTCCAGCAAATGTGTTCTGAGATCTCCAGAGGAAAGAAACTGGGAGACACGATTCTTGTTTTGGAAACAACTCATCATGTCGTGGGATGCAGACAGGATCTCAGACCCTCATCCTGTGCAGGGTGGCTGGGCGGGGGACTCAGGCTGGCCTGCCCCTCTGAAAGCGCAGCCCAAATGGACAAGGTAGCTGGAGGGCAGCTGGGAGCCGCGGCGAGACTGCAGTGGGCGATACTGTCACTGTCGGGGGAAGAGATTCGGAGCTTCACCCACTTGTGCTCTTTTGCCACCGAAAGGAAGATTTCCCACAGTGCTTCGTTATGGCTGGAGAACAGCCATCCCTGTCCTTTACATGACAGGAAAGAGCATGCGCTAAGCAGTGTTGCCTCTTGTCATCCAGGTCATATCTCGCTCCTTTCAGAAACCAGTTAATGAGAGTCACAATCTCCTGTGGGCGTGGAAATGGCTGGTTTGAAAATGAGGGGGGCTGAATGTGATTTCCTGGCCCTTTGGGGACAGTGACTGCTCCCCTTTCAGATCCGATGCCAGAGTAGGACATTTCCCTCTTCTCTTCTTTTCTGCTGGAGAAAATTACAGGCAGTGCGACTCTTGTCTTCCATTCCAAAGTCCACGGTAGCTGATCGGGGCACGCTTAATACTTCTGGCTCTGATGCTGTGTGGGCCGTGGGATCTCGGCACGAGATAGGGCTGTCCCGTGATTGTCTCTGGGTCCTGTGGCTTTTATTGGACAGTTCTCGGTCGCGGATCCCCGAGTTCCTCCCTTTCCTGGCTTCCCCGTCTCTCATTGTGAGGGACCTCGAATGAATAGCAAGCGTGGATTTGAGCGTTGATTCATCGCTCCTTTCAGAGGGCTCTTGAGCTGGGAAAGCCGCCAGTGGGATCAGATTCTCATTTCCTGAAACTTCAGCCGAACCTACAACTGGTCAGATAGCAGAGCTGAGAAACCAGAGGGGTGAGAATGAGTCTGGCTGGGCAGAGCTCTTCGGGGAGTAATCCCAAGACGGTGCCGAGCCCTTTCCTGCTTGGAGACAAGAGAGCAGGATTTACTGTGCTGATGTCGAGGCTTACTTAGGGTCCTCTGTTCCCAACGTGGACACCAGAAAGGGACCTGAATATATGACAGCCACACCCACGTAGAAGGCTTACATGTTATAAATACGTTTTAAATGGTGATTTTTCCCACCTGTACATTAGTCAGTTTTCTTTCCTCATACCCAGAAGGGTGTGGACTTTATTTTTAATCTTGAAACAACTCAAAGCTATCAACACGACCTGGTTCACATATTTTATCTGTATGTGAAAAGCAAATAAATGATCCGGTGAATTTTTATTGTGATCTGTTTAGTGAGGTTTCCTGAGATTAAAAAGCCATACTCATGTTGATTCACAGCAGGCCGTCGGGGTATTTTGGGTCTGATGGTTCCGATACTAACTTTGCTCGGGAGATGGGGAAGCAGCGGTGGGTGGGGGCTGGCGCCACCGCACTGGGCTCCACTGAACTTGGAGAGCTGGTGGGCTTCATGCGGGAGCCTGGGAGTCCTTACCAGGCACAAATCTCTTCTCCTTCAGCAGGTTGTTAAACATTTATCAGCTTTATAATTACTTTTATTTAATGAAAATGTATGTAGCACTTATTGTGTGCTAGGTACTGAGCACTTGATTAGGACTAACTCATTTAATAATGCCTGACAACCCCATGGTAAGTGCTACTATTACCTACATTTGCCAATGAGGACACTGAGCCGCAGAACATTGTTAACCTGCTCCAGGCCACAGCTAGTGAGGGCTGAGCCTGCTCCCAGGGGACTGTGCTGTGCTGCCTGCTGCTGTTTGAGTGCCTACTGCATGCTGCCTCTTATAGATGAAAAATATTCAGACCCTGATCTGGCCAGCTTCAAAGACCAGAGGCTTCTCCAAGGAGCATGGTCTTATGAATGGATGGTCTCGAAGACTATTTCTTAAAATATTCTTTGGTCATTTCAAACCAAGAGGAGAGAAGTAGGGAAGAGCCCTTAATTTACTCATGAGAAGAGATTAAAGAAAAAAATCCTTCAGTGCCACTTGTTAAAGGTGGTAAGGCGGACTTGGTAGCAGGACCATCATGGAAGGTGGAGGCACCGAGGCAATGGGATTTTGCAGTGGGGAAGAGAGATTGGGCTCAACTCTGAACACAGCATGGGCAAGTGGGGATTCATTCATAACTAAGGAGCAGGGTGGGTTGGGTGGAATAGTCACTAAGAGAAGACATCAAGGGTGAGGGGCATTCTGGCCGAACTGACCTAACGGGATTCTTGCTGAGATGGGCAAGGTGGTCACATGTCACCTGGGGGATGGTGGAGGGTGAGGAACCTGCTCAGGTATGGAGAGTGTTTAGATATCGAGGGATCGAGGGTGGAGGTTCTTGCTAAACTGATCTGGTAGGGTTCTTTGCTATAAGTGCCTGTTACCAGGAAGTACACAGATGGCCTGGGTGGCTCAGGAGCCTGACAAAGTTTGGCCAAGTGAAGAATCTTGTCAGTGGAGAATGATGTCATCGGAACAAGGGCTTCGCCATAAAGCACGTCGTGGTGATGGTATCTCTAGGTATTATTGTTAACGCTTCATAAATGGCTACAAGCAAAATGGCCCATGGTTTTCTTCTATTAGTAATCTGCCTATTTTAGAAACAGTCAAAATGGTTAGCTCTGAATTTTGTCTTTTGGATTTGGGGCAGTAAACTGCGTGGGTGTGGACGTGTTTTATGGAATTTTGCTTACACACGTATTTTTGAAAATTGAGAGGTTCCATATGGCTTCATTAGAAGAGTCAAATGTGAGCTGTTTCTGGTGCTGGGCTCCAGTCCACCCCTGCTGGGCGGAGGGTGGCTGCACACAGGTGCCTGTGGACGTCCGAGGGAGGGAGAATCTGCTCGCACCTGCCGTTCCTCGGTGCCCGGCAGGGGGAGGCGCCCTTCACGTAACACAGCGGTGCTGATGCTCTGTCCGTTTTTTGGATGAGGAACCTGAGGGTTCAGCGAGGTTCAGTTATTCGCGCAGTGACATCTCCAGGAAGTGGTTCTGCCAGGAGTTGGCCTCAGTCTTTGCCTCCTGGGCCGTCCTTAGCCTCTTCTGAACCTGAGGGGTTTAGAGGTTGCCCGGCAGTTGGCAGATGCACCATAAGGGGGAAATCACAGCCCCTGGTGAGAGCCATGGTCACTGCTGTGGGACCCTGGGCTCAGTGGCAGTGGAGCCCTGGGCACGCCCCTGGATGCCACCCCAATGGGCGTCTGGGTCTTTGAGCCTGTCCCTTCTTCTGGGTCCGGCATCCCTGGCCACAGCACTTCCTATTGCACGCCACCCCCACCTGCTCGCGTAACCCCTCAGGTGTGAGGGGGCCCCGGAATCCTTACGTGCGGAGGAGTGTGGGGAAGCGGAGTGGAAGGTCGGGCCGAGGTCAGTGGGCAGCACTGCTGTTTGTTCTGGTGGGAGGTAACCTTCACCTAGAAGGTTTCTAGTTCTTTCCAGATTTATCTTCCAAACACTAACCGGTATGGAAATATTATATATAGATTTGTAACTCTTTTTTCTAGGTCATCTTGAACATTCCAAATACCTCCCATTACTCGATGCTGTTGATAAAATCAGGATGGCTTTGAACTCGGTAAGTGGTTAATTATTACCTCCCTGGCCTTTCCTTCCTTCCCCCATCTGGTAACCCCAACACTGTGTGGTGGTCGGTGTTTTGTCAGAGCCATGTTCAGGTATGCCATGGGCTGCCGGGGGCTGGCACGTGGCACCTGCTCAGGTGAGTCTCGGAAGCCATGGCTGGCAGGACAGAGCGGGTGATGGTCATTCTCACCTTGACTCCTCCCTTCTGCTCTGCAGGTGGGGTCGGGGTGGGCGGGGACCAGGTGTGAGGACAGGGGAGGCAGTATGGTGGTGAGAGGCAGTAAGGCCCAGGGAGGAGAGCTGCGTGGGATACCACTGGCCCGGCTTCCTGATAAACCAGGAGGAGTCTGACCGAATGAGGCATGGGGGGGGAGTCCCTCCTTGGGGACAAACGCACTTATCTGTGTTCCCCTATTATCTGACCAGTTCATCTCATACCTGAAATAAGAGCTAAGTTTAGTAAAAGAGTTTGAAAATTTTCCTAGATTCTGTATCTGGAAAATAGACCTTTGTTTTTCCCTTTATTTGTTACTGATATTTATTTTTTCCCGGATCTGTCTTTAATTTTAAATCCATTGCACAGGACTCTCGGGGACATACCGGGTGTGGGACGGCGTGTTCTTAGATGGCTGAGATTGAGGCCAGCACATGCCGACTGTGGTGCCCCTGGTACCCTCATTTAGATTAGAGATTACGTTCCATTTCCCCGTGCCCGCTGCCCTCCCTGGTTTAGAGTTACAGTCTCCGGACTTTTGAAGGCTGGCGTGAGTGAGTTACTGAGCCGAGGGTAACTCTGGAGCCTGCATTTGGTTGTTCCCTTATAATCACACTTCCCTGGAAGCCCCATTTAAACTTCTAAGGAGTCAGTGGCCAGAATACCCGTCCTCTGAGAACAACCTCGCTGTCGCCTCTGAGGTCAGCAAGAGACAAGGGCCAGACATTAGTGAGCGGGAAAAAGTTTTGCATAGGGACCTTTAGACACAGGTAAGAGGACAGATGTGGCCTCCCAGAGGGACCTGGACAAGGGGCAATTGAGGGACACTTGAAAGAAAGGGAAGACGGGGCCGGTGGGGTCCCGAGTGTCCTGTGGGGGGTGGGTCTTGAGAGGGTGGGCCTAGGGAGGGCAATTTGCAAGTAGGCCGAGGGAGGGGAGAAGGACACTCTAAGAAGACAGGCACCAGCCTAAAGAAGGAGCTGAGGATAAGATGCCACACCGGGCAGTTCCTGTCACATCTACATGTGTGTGCACTCTGACCCAGAAGCTCCCCTTGAAGGGCTGTGGCTGCAGGTGTCCGTGCTCTTCCCACAAACCCGCACGTGCTGTGCCGGGCGTGCATTGCAGCCGGACGGCCAGAGCCCGCACTGTAAACACTGAAATATGGCCATCAGGAAGAGATGGTGAGTAAGTGACGATACATCTGTAAGAGAAGAGGTCACAGGAGGGGAATTTGCAGGTTCACCTGGAGAGAATACTCCTTTAGACTCATTTCCTAGCTCAGGTTCTTTGCTGCAAAGTGAGTGCCTTAATGGTACCGGTACCAGTCTGGGGGGACGCTATGGTCAGGGTCCAAAGAGATGGTGAGCACAGAGGGCCCGCAGCACACATGTTCTCTAACGTTAGCTGTTGTTCTTCTCCTTAAAATTCTAGCATCGCTAGCCCGTGATTTTGCATCTCGATTCTCAAGAAAAGGCCTCGGGGAATAAAAGGTGCAGGATATTGGCTTGATTGGTTCTAATCCCAGACTTCTACACAATTTATTATTATTATTATTATTGATTTTTTTTACGAAATCCCAATGTCTGCCACTTTTTTTTTAATGTCAAAGAATAAATAGTAAAACATAAAACAAAACACTGACAATTGAAAATTCTGGTTAGTTTTTGTTCTAGATAAATTCAATATCTGACGTAGTGACAGATACCCCAGAAGAATCTGTAGTACTGCTGCAATGTCTTGTGGGTCTTGTGGGAACGTCATGTGAGATTGTGTGTTTAACCCTTTAGGGTAAGCAAGAGTTTCATGTGATTCGTCTTCTTTCCCATTGTTTAGGGGTCACCGCCAGGTGCTGGACCTTACTACGAAAACCATGGATACCAACCGGAAAACCTCTACGCCCGCCAGCCCGCCGGGGCTCCCGGTGTCTACCCTGGGTATCCGGCTCAGTACTACCCGTCCCCAGTTCCCCAGTACACCCCGAGGGTCCTAACCAGCGACTCGACTCCCGCCATCCACACGCGGCCCAAACCCCGGGCGGGAGCTGCGTGCTCCGCAAGTAGGACCCTCTTTGTGTTTGTTTCCTACCGCGACCCGGAGCCCCTGGGTCTGTCTTCCGCGTGGGCTCTCTGCTCCCCCCGCCTCTGTCACCAGCTGTCCTGGTCTGATCCTGCCCCTCTGTCTGCTGGAGCCCTCTGTCTCCACCCGGCTTTTCCCTCTCCTGCCGCTGGGCCAGAGCTGTCGCCGCCACATCTCCCTCCTGCCCGGGGCCTCCGCTCCTCGAGACCTCCACGTTCTGTTAACTCTCCTCTGCCTGTGTCCCTCGGCGTGGGCCTTCCACATGGGCCTCTCTGCGTCGTTTCCTGCCTGTGTGGCTTGTGGTGTCTCCTCCCGAGTAAATGGTAAGCTCCCGAGGGCAGAGACGAACTGTCCTGCCTTTCTTTGTGTGCCGTCCCCTGAACACAGCGGGTCACGTTTAGATGCTCCGTGTTATTTTGTGTTCGATGCATGTCGTGGCTGGAGTGGTTGTAGCACAGGCGTGTCCGTGACATCTCACCAGGCTTCAGGGTCCTGTAGACAGCCCGAGCCGGGGGTGGGGGGGTTGCTGAAGGTTGAATGGCCTTTGCTGTCTCTTCTACCCCATCTCTTCTCGCCCTCATTCATCGCCTTTCTTTGCCATTTCATTTGTCTCCTGTCTCCACGGCCCCTGCCCCTGGTTCCCCTCCCAGGTTTTAATTCAGGCTCATCTCAGAAACCACTGTAGGGCCAAGTCAACAGCAGACTAAATGGAGAATGATTAAGGCAAATTAATAGTAAGTTGCAATTAAATTCCGCAGTGGCACCACGGCAAACCGGGGTCAAGTGAAGTCTGTACTGGCCACGCACTGACTGCAAACTACCTGTCCCCCCAAGGGTAACACTGGGGGCTTCCCGCGCCTAGCGAGAGCTGGGCAGGTTGCCACACACTCAGTGTGGAGTTAAGGATGCCTGATTTAACAATCCTTAACTTGACTGGCAAGTTATCTTATCTTAGATAAAATGGCACGCAGGGAAGTCACCTATGGAAGAAAATAACCTTGGTAATGGGTCAAAGAGGCCATTTGGAATTTCTCCCGGGAACTGCGCTAGCTCCCGCCTGCCACCTGAAGGCACAGTCGCTGTAGCTGAGCTGTGATGAAATCCTGTGCTTGGGCAATTCTCAACCAGTGGCCTCACCTGCGAGCCTGTTAGAAATGCAAATCCATGCCCGATCCCCTCTGAATCAGAATGTCTGGGGATGGGAACCAGGTTCCCCAGGTAGTTCTTAAGCCTCTTGCAGTTTGAGAAGGTTTGTAGAATGATCCGAGTGTGGTAACAAAATGAGAGGCATGGCTGTGAGCCCTCAGCAGGGGGGTCAGCACTGGTCTCTCCAACTCCAAAAGCTGAGGTTCTCACCCTGGTTGACTTCCAGAAGAACAGGTGTGCACAGGTGGGCAGCACCGGGCGGTCGTGCCACCTCTGCAGCCGTGGAGGGTCTGTTTAAATGCCTTCTCCCCTCTCTCTCCTCCACCTCGCCACCTTCCTTCCAAGGAGGGCGGCGTCTGGCACTGTCTTCCGAACCTTGATGCAACTTTTGGCGTGCATCCTTTGGCCAACAATTCTGTGTCTGTTTGTTTTGATTAGAGAAAATAGGTGACCTTTCCACATTCCTTTGTTTTTAGCTGAAATGTGCCTAAACTCTGGGTCCAGTGTTTCTGCCTGCAGACCGAAGGGCCTCTGCCAGCGTGTTGGCTAGAACTTACAGCAGAGATGGGAAGGTGCTAGAGCTGTCTCACATGGTAGCCGCTGGCCACGTGTGACTACTGAGCACTTGAATTTGCATCATTTTATTTAGTTCCATCTAACATTAATTAAAGTGCAAACAGCCACATGTGGCTAGTGGCTGTCCAAACGGGACAGTGTGGATTATTAAGCACCCTTGAGTAAGACAATTTATTCTTTTGCCTTGAGTACCACTGGAGGGACATCATTATTATTTTGCTTATAGTTGTAATTACCAACATGAGGTACTTTTCCTCTTTTATCCAATTCTTCACATTAATCATCTGCCTATTTTAAGACTCTTTAGCACGCTGTACTTTTCTTAAGAGCTTAACTTTGGGGTACTTTGCTTCAGAGCATGGCTTTCTGCTTCTGTTTTCTAAAAAGCATAAAGTTTAGTGTCATGGAAGACATAAAACCTCTCGGGACATGTTTTTAAAATTAAAGTCACATTTTTAAGTGCATATGAAATAATTATTTGTCAACGTGGCATACTGTAAAGGCAGCACATGACATTTGAGAGTGTGACTTCTAACTGAGTGTGATGGAATGCCGTGTCCCCTCCTTCCTCCAGAGACTAAGAAAGCGCTGTGCATCACCCTGGCCCTGGGGGCCATCCTCGTGGGAGGCGCGCTGGCCGCCGGCCTGGTCTGGAAGTTCAGTAAGTGCGGGGGCCGGCCCCACTCAGGGCCGTGGCTCCTGCAGTCCCGGCGTCTGGGCACGGGCTGGCTGTGTGGGCCGGGGAGGCCTTCGGGGCCCTCCCTGCAGTCTCTCTGCCACAGAACAAGGCTGTCCTCTTCCTTCTCTTTGTTTAGTCACGGCGCTGCGTGAGTAATGCTCTTGGCAGCGGCCCGTCTCGTCGTCCGGGTTGCTCTTGTCCCTCTCCTGCTCCCTCCTAACCTGTGGGTGCTGCAGTCCCGAGCTATTTCTGTAGTATTGACACACCGCAGGAGAAGGACTTAGAATTTGCCCAGCACTTTGGGTGCCAGGTGCCACCAGGCACTGTGAGCACAGGTTCCCCTACCTTTGGGGCCACACCTGGTCGGTCACCTGTGTCTCATGGCACAGCAGTGGCTTCTAGGGCCAGGCGTGCCCCTCCCCTGCCACCTCCTGTAACCGAAGCCCGTGCCCTTCTGATCGGCGTGGGGCGGTGCAGACTCCCTGCCCATTTGTGAGTCCTTGAAGTCACCTCTGTGTGGCAGAGAGGACGTGTGAGTGCTGTCCGAACCCAGACACTGAGCGGGTCCTTTCCACTGGCCCCGTGGAAGCAGCGTAGCCCAGCCCTGAGTCCGCGCATAGATGCTGGTGGCAGGGACGCATCTCCTCCTCGTTCAAAACCAGGGGGGATCATTGCTTCTCCTTCTCGGGGCCGGGCCGGAGAGTGGGCGGGGCAGCTCGGGCGGGCTCCATCCTGACGGGCGTCCTTGTTCCCTCTGTAGTGGACAGCAAGTGCGTGGGCTCACAGATGGAGTGCGGCTCCTCCGGCATCTGCGTCAGCCCGGCTCACTGGTGCGACGGCGTGTCACACTGCCCCAGCGGGGAGGACGAGACCCGGTGCGGTGAGTGGCCCCCTGGGGAAGGGACCGCTCTGCCGGGGTGGGGTCTTCTCGTGGCCACCTTGCCTACGGCGGCCGGGTATGGAGGGCTGGGGGTTGACCAGGCCACAGCACGTGGACACACCACGTCACTGAATCCCCGCCTCGAGGCTGAGCCCTGGGCCCAGAGGGCTGTGCTCCTGGAGCCATGTGGCAGGTGAGGGCCCGCCGGTGGGCTCCCCACTGCTGCCGCCGCCGCCGCCGCTGCCGGACGTCAGCTGAGACCAGCGAACGGTTTAACATAGAAAGTGGGGTATGCATGGTGTCACCTTCCAGACAAGCTACCTTTAAAGTCACATCTATTGTCACAGAGGGGGACTTCCATTTGCTTTTATTGTTTTCTATTGTTTATTTATTTTAATTGACCAGTAAACACTGTACATATTTATGGTGCACAACAGGGTGCTTTGGTGTGTCTGCTCGTGGAATGGCTACATCAAGCTGTTCGACATACGCGTCACCTCACATACATGCATGTCTTATTTTGTGGTGAAAACACTTCAAATCTGCTGTCCTAGCAATTTTCCAATATACGATATGTTGTGATTAACTGTGGTCACCACGATGTCATGGATCTCTTGAACGTATTCCTCTTGTGTCACTGAAGTTTCGTGTCCTTTGACTAACATCTCTCAATTCCCCCACTCCGCCTTGGGGATACCCACCCACTCTGCCATCCAGTTTCCATGAGTTTGGCTTTTTCACACTCCACACGTGAGTGAGTGAGTGTCTGTCTGTCTGTGCCTGGCTTATTTCACGTGGCGCAGTGTCTTCCATGTTCATCCGTGTTGTCGCAAATGACAGGATTTCCTTCTTATTTAAGGCCGACTGGTGTTGCATTTTGTGTGTGTGCACCACGGTTTATCTGCTCACCCACTGGCGGACGCTGAGGCTGGCGTTGCATCTTAGCTAATTCTATCAGTGCTGCCGTGCACACGGTGCAGGCATCTCTTGCGCATACCTTCCTCTGGACACACGCAGACGTAGGATGCTGGATAACACGGTGGTTCTATTTGTAGTTTTTGTGGAACCCGCACGCTGTTTCCATAGAGGCCGCACCCGTTTGCATTTCCCCCAACGGTGTGCGAGGGCTGCCCTTTCTCCACATCGACAACACCTGTTACCTTTGTCTCTTCGATCACAGCCCTTCTAACAGGTGGGAGGTGACACCTCATTGCGGGTTTGATTTCTATTTCTATTTCCATTTTCAATGCATGTTCGGAGGCGATTCCGAGGGTGGTGTCATTGCTCTAACAGGGTGAATGATGTCTGCACGTGGGAGTTGTGCCAAGAACCCCCGTCCCCAGAGCTAAAAGCCACCACGGGTTTAGCCTCTGCGGCTCTGGGCTGGCACAGGGCTGCCTCTCACTTCCTCTCCTTCCTGCCCTAGAACTTATTTTTCAACCACGACAACGCGTCCCAGGGCTGGGGACGCGGCATTGGGGTGGTACGTGGGTTCATGTTTTGGTTCCCGATACGCACACCATGACATGTTTACACCAGAACTGTTTTTTTAAAAAATGGAAATTTCAGAATTGTAGAGTCAGAGGAATCACCAGAAATCTCTCAGGCAGCTCTACCCTCCTCCCATCAGGTGCACTCCCAACTCCTTGGGGTTCTCTTTCCTCCCCTCCCCTCCTTCCCCTCCCCTCCCCTTCCCTTCCCTTCCCCTCCAACAGAGTCTTGCTCTGTCACCCAGGCTAGAGTGCAGTGGTGTCATCATAGCTCACAGCAGCCTTAAACACCTGGGCTCAAGCGATCCTCCTGCCTCAGCCTCCTGAGTAGCTGGGACTACAGGCAAGTGCAACACCACACCCAGCTAATTTTTCTATTTTTAGTAGACACTGGGTCTCTAAGTCTTGCTTAGACTGGTATCTGAACTCCTGAACTCAAGCGATCCTCCTGCCTCAGCCTCCCAGAGTGCTGGGATTACAGGCATGAGCCTCCACGCCCGGCCTTGGGATTTTCTTTAAAAACCACAAACCTCAGAGCTGACTGAGAACATGAAAACAAGGCAATTTTCCACTTTATAGCGATCTTTCCTCTCCTAAGGGCCGCCCTGGGTGGGGATTGGTTTTCTGTTCCCTCCTTACTGTGGGGTCCCGGCTTGTGGAATGGCCCAGTGGGGAGAAAGGGCCCCAGAGCTGGTCCTGTGCCCGCGTGAGCAGCTGCTCGGGGGTACCCGGTGCCCATGTCCTGCCCTGAGAGCTCCCCAGCACGGCCCGGCTCCCAGAGGAGGTTTGCTCTTGGAAATGACTTACCATTGTTTAAAGTAGTTCTTTTGCTTTGTTTTGCTGAGAATATATTTGTCACCGTTTTCTTAAATAAAGTAGGGAGTTTCTTAGGTTGAGTCGTGTGGTTACGACAGCTCGTGGAACGGCTTGTGATGTTTTCCTGCACACGCGTGAGTGGCGGCTAAACTCCAGCAAGGGGTTTCCACTCCCGTGTGCCCCAGGTGTTCTCTTTCTTCCTAATATTTAAGTTGTATTGATTTAAATACCTTATAGTTATATAACCGAATAAATTAAAATCCAGAAAGGGCAAAATTACACAATGAAAAATCTCATCTCCCTCACTCTGCTTACACACGCGTGCACACACACACACAGACACAGACACACCTGTGCGCACACCCCAGCATATGCACCACACACACACTCACAGCCCCCGTCACCCCCTGCCCCCACCCATGCGCACACACCACACACATACACGCCCGGCTGTTCGCCAACCAATCCTGTTTCTTTCTCAGGGGCAACTAACATGGGTTGCTTCTCCTTCCAGAGAATGTTTGCATAAAAAAAGCAAATATGTGCATTCTTAATGCCCCATTTCACAGTGTTTTGCTATCCAGCTGATCTTCAGCGTTGGATAACATCCTGGAAATCATTCCTATGGTGACAAGAGCTCCTCATCCTTTCCCCGCTCCGGCTCAGTTAATGCACAGTTACTGCGCCAGGCCCTTCCTGGGGAACATGTGGGATCTCTCCACCTTTGGCTACAAGATGCACTGCTCCAAGCCTGTGAGCGCTCAGTAGGAAATGCTCCCAGCAGTAAAATTGCTGGGTCAGAGGGTTTACGAATCTGTAATTGGACAGACCCCCCTCAATTTGGTTTTATCCAATTTCCACATTGATTATTCATATAGAATGAAACAGAAGAGCAATGACATTGTGTGTCTTTTCTATTATATATTAAACCAGAACAGGCATGTGGTGTGCTTTTAATTTGTCTGCCTCGTACGATGGAAATTATAAAGAATGTTACCCGTCCCATGGAAAACATTCAAGAATGTGTGTGGAGCTTTCTTTCCAAGGGTGTGTGTGTATTTTAACATCAATGCACTTTCTACTTCTATTGCTATCTTTTCTGTGTATTTCTCAAAATCTCAAAAGAGAAACAAAAGAACTGACTCTAGTTAACAATACTGTACTGTGTATTTGAACTCTTCCAAGAGGGTAGTTCTTAAGTATTCTCACCACAAAAAAAGAGAAAATCTACCAAAAAGAAAACGGTAACTATGTGAGGTGATGGATGTTAATGAGCTTGATTGTGGTGGGCAATTCACGATGGACATATATCAAACCACCTAAACATGCACAATTTTTATTTGTCAACTCTACCTTGATAAAGTCTGAAAAAAATTCCTATACCTACCAAAAAAAAAAAAAAAGAACTACTTGAGATCATTTCCAGCTCTCTGTATGTGTGTGCTCAACTACCATCTCTTCCTAGTTGACATTTGAATATAGATAGTTGGAAGGAAAAAAAATCTCTAAAATTATCCACAAGCCAGGCTACCCACTGTCTACCACGTCACGGTGGCAGTTCTATTTTTAATTGTGGAAGTGCATTTAATTTCAGTTCCTTTAAAAAAATTATTAGACCTTATTTTTTAGAGTAGTTTTAGGTTTATAGAAGATTGAATGGATAGTGCAGAGAGTTCCTCATACCCCTCCCTGCACTCAGTAACATCTCGAATTAGAGCGAGTGGCAAGTTCATTATAACTAAAGAACCAGTTGAATACATTGTTATTAAGGAAAGCCCTCAGTCTACATTCGAATTCACTCTTTCTGTTGTCCAGTTCTGTGGGTTTTGACAAATGCATAATGTTGTATCCTCACCACTATAATGTCATCTAGAACAGTTCAACTGCCCTCAGGTCTCTTGTGCACCTGTTTCTCTCTCTGTCCTTGGCTAGCAAAGATCTTTTTACTGCCTTCCTACTTTTTCCCTTTGCAGAATGTCTTAGAGTTGGAATCACGGAGTATGTAGCTTCTTTCCCTTAGTAATAAGCATTTAAGGTTCCTCCAGGTCTTTTCACGGTTCAGAGGTGCATTTCTCTTTAGCACTGAATAATATCCCATTGTCTGGTGGTAGCTGTTTGTTTATCCATTCATGGAAGCTGTGGCCAGCTCACACGTGGTATTGGACTCACTCATCACTGAAGCATCAGAAAATAATCCGACGTGTCCTGTCATTGCACGGGGGAAGGAGCCCACAGGTGTCAGGCTATCCAGTGAGTCAGGGCCACGGGCAGGAGGGGAGAAGTGAGGCGGAAGCATGACCAGGTCCTCGCTTTATGCTTTAAGCCACGTGCATCTGCCCAGACCGCACAGCCTGTTTGCGTGCTTCCGGCTTCGCATGAGTAAGTCACACCGGACACGGCATCTGGCAGCTCGCTCTCCTATGCCTCGCTGGTTTCAGGATCGCTCCTCTGAATCCGCGACGCCCTGGTTCATCCCCAGGCTGCAGAGGGTCCCGTTCTATGACTGCCACACACGATGTATTCCCCTCCCCGACGGAAAGCTCTCAAAATTCTGGGTTGCGGCCACCTCCGGGGAGAGGGAGAAGGGACTCTCATAGGGAGGATTTATAATGCATTTATAATGTTTTGTTTCTTTGAATAAAAGAGCTGAGGTCGTTTTGGCAAAACGTGCATTGATTTAGAGGTATTTCATGTCCCCTCGTACCAGGGGACTCAGCACGTCCCGGGTGCTCTGCTAGCGTCCAGGATTTGGGCAAGAGGAGGTCAACCTGTTGCTCAAAGTGGTTGCTTAAAGAACACTTTTGAAAAAACCTTTTATTTATTTTTTAAAAACAGCTTTATTGAGATATAAATCGTATACTATAAAATTTATGCTTTTAAAGTAAATTTGGTGGTTTTTATATGTTCCCTGCAGTCAATCTTGGAATATTTTCATCATCTCACAAAGAAACCACACACCCTGGAGCTCTTAACCTGTATCTCCCCCCACCCACTGCCCCCCGTCCTAAGCAAAGACTGACGTTTCTGTCTGTGGATTTCCCGCTCCAGACATGTCACATGCGCAGGATCGTGCACTGTGCAGGCCTTTGTGACCGGCTCCCCTCACTGCGCATGGTGCCGTCCAGGTGGACCATGCAGCAGGGGCAGAACTTCGCCCCCTCCTGTGCCCAGGAGACGGTCCGTTGTGCATTTAGGATATGCCCCATTTTGCTCACAAATCCCGTGGTGGACATTTGGGTTGTTTCCACCCTTCGCCTCCCATGAATAGTGTCGCAATGAACGTCTGTGCAAGTCTGTGTCTGAACACCTGTTTTCAGTTTTTTGTGTGCAGCGTACGTGCCAGCAGGGAAAGAACAGACTGGTGGCCTCCCTGTGCGCCGTCAGTGCCTTGAGAAGAGTGAACTTCGCGTTGCCGCTACGTGCAGAGCCTGGTGTCCTGGGGGAGCGTGGCGTCCGCTGGCAGTTAGGACGATACAGGAAGGGATGATTGCATGGAACTCACGGAGAATCTTCCTCCTTGTGCAGTTCGCCTCTACGGACCGAACTTCATCCTTCAGGTTTACTCGTCGCAGAGGAAGTCCTGGCACCCCGTGTGCCGAGACGACTGGAGCGAGAGCTACGGGCGGGCCGCCTGCAAGGACCTGGGCTACGGGTGAGTACAGGCCTGCAGCCTGTAGCGGAGGTGGCACGTCACTGTGACGGTGACGGCAGAAACATGAGAGAGATGCTCTTGTTGCCTCCCAGGAGAAGCAACAGCACACAAATGCTGGGGACAGTTGTCCCCTTCCAAAACTGGTCCCTATGACCATCAGGGCAAATTTGTTCTGCACATTGGCGCATGTTTGTGGACCATGGCTCGCTGACACCCTGCCTGAGTCCCCCTTGGCCTCCAGAGACTCCTGGTTGCTTGGGAACACCCAGTGCCATGGTCACCGGGTCAGGGATGCAGGCTGGAGGTATTGGGGGGCTTCTTTTGTCTTCTTTCTTTTTTTAGACAGTCTCTCTCTATCACCTGGGCTAGATTGCAGTAGCTCACTGCAAACTCAAACTCCTGGGCTCAAGTAACCTTCCTGCCTCAGCCTCCCAAGTAGCTGGGACTACAGGCATGTGCCATCATGCCAGATAATTTTTGTAGAGATGGGTCTCGCTCTTGCTCAGATTGGTCTTGAACTCCTGGCCTCAAGGGATCCTCCTGCTTTAGCTCCCCAGAGTGCTGGGATCCCAGGCATAAATCTGGGGGGGCTGGTGGCTCTTTTCCTGTGGCGCCTCTCAGCCTGAGCTGAACCCTTTGCTGTGCTGGGGGAGGGGAGCTGAGACGGGGGCAGAGGAGAGGAGGGCTGGTTGGGAGATCAGTGGGGAAATCCTGTGCTGCTTGCACTGCATTTGGGAGCCACTGGAGGCTTTTGGACAGGGGAGAGAATTGGAGATTTATACTTTTAAAAATTCATCTCTGCTTGCAGCTTGGAGGAAAGGTGGGAAGAGTTAAGAGGGAGTGTTCCTGGCGGGGCTTATCAGCATTGCTTAGGAAGCCTGCAGCCCTCAGGCATTGGGAGAAAGGGTCACATTATTGCTCCTTTTCTTCTGTGGGGGTCTCTCCATGTGCTATCTATGCAATTTTCGGGATTCTATATACATTTTCAAAATGAATTACCACTTGGTAAGGGAGTTGGCATCTTAGCTGGTGAAATGCTGCACAATGCCGGCCCTAAACCCCAGGGTCGGATTACGTAGCCGAGCTTCCACTGCAGTTGAGGAGCATGCTGGAGTTTTATAAGTGGGGACGTTTGAATATCTGTACATTTTATTAGATTATAGGTATGTATGATTATATACTCATACATCCTTATCCTCACCATTTCTGTGTTTTGACCCAACGTAGATTAGAAACCTGACACTTCATGGTTATTGGATCAAAAACAGTTATAATTCAATTCAATTTGAGCATGTGATTTTGTTTTCCAAAATGCTAAGGTTTTTCCTCCCACCTTGACCATTATACAAGAGAGGTATTATGGTCTAGCTTAGGAGGTGTGCTTGCTGATGCCCCAACCATTTTTATAAGTAAGATTTTTCCATCCTTTTTAGGAATAGTTTTTATTCTAGCAAAGGTATAGCAGACGACAGCGGAGCCACGAGCTTCATGAAGCTGAACACAAGTGCCGGCAACATCGACATCTACAAAAAGCTGTACCACAGGTACGTGGCGATTTCTCTTTTTCTTTCTTTGAAAAATTTTGTAAGGAGACCTACAAGGAGGTCTCACAGGAATCTCGTCCTGAGTCTGACTTTTCAAAGCTCCACGTGCGGGTCCGGCGAGTTCAGCACTGGGCGGATACTGGAATCCCACCGGGACTGGGAACTCCACGCAGATCTGGTTTACCTGCAGGAAGTGACGAAGGTTGATTTGGCATTTTGTTCTTAGTCGCCATCTGCCCTCGTTGGGGCAAAACATCAGGACTTGAGAACCGTCTTTATTTATTTTTCTTCACTCTCCAGACATTTAGGGATGTGCCCGCTGTGTCAGGGTGTGGCTTTAGGAACCCAAGAGAATATCTCGGGGCCCCAACTGGGGTGACCAGCTCATCCTGGCTTGCCAGGGACTTTGCTGGTTTCCACACTGCAAGACCTGCTTCCCAGGAAGCCACTCCATTCCAGGCAGCTGGGACAATGGGTCCCCTGGGCCCCAACCCACGGGTGGCAGTGTCAGGCACCACACCAGGGGTGTGCAGTGTTTGGGGGACCTGGGAGTGAGTGGCTAGTGCAATTCAGCAAGCTTTCCCGACACCTCGAAGCTGACTTTTGGCCCTGGGCAGGTCACAGTATGTCCAGTGGGTGGGAATAAACCCAAGCCACAGGTCACGTGATTGCTGGCAGGCCTGGCCAGGAGGGTGGAAGAACGGGTGGACTTAGGCTACTCATTCTGGTTTGCATGTGTTTAACATGTCTGCCGTCTTCCTAGGAGCATTGCCATTACCCGAATGGTTTCCAATGTCAAAGACACAGTGTCCTTTGCGCCCGAGCTTCCTCACCTCCCGGGTCTGGGTGCTCATGCCCAGGTGCTGGGCACACCTTCCTGCTGGCCGGGGGCCAGGTGGTGCGTGTCTTAGCACCGCCCCACCTTTCTTCCGAGTGGGAGGCTGGGGGCAGGTTTGCATTCCTGGTGGCTGTGGGCTGAGGTGTCTGGGGGGCCTGGCTGTCCCTGGGAATGCAACCGGATGAGCCAGGTGTGCCCATCAAAACAGCGGGCTGTGGTTTGCCTGCCCAGAAGCCAAACACAGCTGCCTGGGCGCTTTGTAAATGCAGAGTGGTTCTTTGTCTTCCTAGGTTATAGGCATGGGGGGCAGGGGAGGGGAAGAGGAGGCTGCCACCCTTGGCAAGAGCCTTGGGAACACAGGGTGGCTGGAGGGTTTGGAAGAAAGAAGAGAAGGTCATTGTCTGGTATTCAGGCGACGTGGCAGGGGGTGGAGGTCGGGGAGGGACTTCCTCTTTTCCTCCTGGAGTTGCCCTTTGATACCCAGTCCCCAGGCTGCGGTGAAAAACCGTGGTGTGCCTGATGCTGGTGGCTACGCAGAGTCGACCTTAGGATTCTTAGAAAACATCTTCTCTTAACGGGAGTGTGTCTTTGCTTGGCATTGTCGGTGCCCTGGAGCTGAAGTCCACCAGGAACATAACCGTAGTCCCCGGGGGACCCGGGGTGTCTCAGTAAGAGGGTGTCAGGAAGGACCCATCGTAGGACTTGGGCTCGTGACAGGTGGTTTGGGAGAGGTTCGAGGAAGTGGGGCTTTGCTGGGGTTAGATGCTATCCGGAAACGGGGTGATTCTGTGGTTGCCGCCTTATTTTTTTTTTCTAGAAGGCGGTTGGAATGAAGCCAGGCTGAGGCCGTGGGTGGTAAAGAAGCATCTGTCCATCTGTCACTGAAGTTGGTGGGGATGGGACAGGGTGGGAGACGTTTGTCGAGGCTCCTCTCCGCCTATTCAGGTGATTTCAGAGCCGGCCTGTGTGTGTCTCGCTCATCTCGGTTGCAGCGTGGCCTAGGCTGACGTTGACGCTCGGTGACTTGGCTTATGCTCCGCAGAACACTCGGCCAGCTCTGCATGCCCGGGCCGCCTCTTGGCCTCTCGGGACACAGGAAATCCGCTGTAGGACTGAGTGCATCAGTCACTCCTGTTTCATCCCTGACCTGGGATGTTTGGCTCCCAAACGAATAACTCGCATTTTCCCTCTGCGCCCAGGCACATTGCTGGTTACGTCGCTTTCCGCGCCGTCGAGTTTCCAGATGCCTTACAAAATTAGAGGATGATTTTAGATTCCGAGAATCAAAATAAAAACTACCCTCACTGCATGCCTACCCTCACAAGCACCCTATGAGTTGGTACAATTATGATCCATTTTACTGATGGGGGAAAGTAGGCACGGAGAGGTGAAGTTACTTGCCCAAGGCCACACCGCTGGGATTTGAGCGGGGACTTTAACCCGGTGTTTGCCACTGCCCCGTGTAGATCTGCTCACCTCACTGGGGTCTCCGTAGTGGGTCCTTCTCTGTCTCGGAGACGGCAGAGAGCACTGGAAGTTAATATCCATTTCTGTGTATTTGAGAGTCAGGCGTCTCCTCCTTTGTCATACTGACCGGACTTCCCCTCTTCCCGCCTAGTGACTCCTGCTCTTCCAAAGCGGTGGTGTCTCTGCGCTGCATCGGTGAGTGCCGCTGCGTCGCCCTGCCCACAGCCCTGACCGGGAAGCCACCTTTACCTCAGGGAAGCGTCCCTCTGTGTCCCTGGGGACTGCAAGAGGCAAGAGTGTGCCCAAAGGCCTGTCCCTCTGTCCAGGGGGCTCCTGTTTTACATTCCGACGGCTCTCAAGGCCTTTGCTGGGGTCCAAGAGGCGTCTGCTGAGCACAGCCCAGCTCCAGACCCTGTTCTTGGTGCCGTGCCCGGCTGGGGGCCTCCCGGGGCTCCTTCCCCAGGGAGTGACCGGCGGCTCAGCCAGCCCTGGACGCTGCCCTGTGCTGGACTTGAAGCCTTTGCCACAACATCCTGGTGTGGCCAACAGCGCTCAGCAGCCGCTGATGTGACTGAGGGGGAGGGAGAGTGAGTGATGGGGGAGGGGCGATGACCCCTCACTCGCCCAGCCC
>VBSM01000272.1:110501209-110513225 GCA_008086735.1 Cheirogaleus medius | reverse complement strand
GACGGCCGCCCACTGCGTGGAACAGTAGGTCCTCCCTTCGTTCGGGCCGGGGGGTGGCGGGGGCTGGGCAGACCCCTGCTGCCTGCGACCTTCGGAGCCCCAGGGTCCTTGTGCATAAACGGGACGGTAAAGGCACCTGTCTGGCACCGCTGGGAGACCGGGCGAGCTGACGCTGAAACTCGAGGCCACATCCGTCCCTCAGCAGTGAGCCCCCACCTGCATGCCGGGCTCAGGCACTGGGGTGCGGCCTGGCGGGAGGTGCCCAGCAGTGCTGCTGTGGCCAGGGTTCCTTCTCCCGCTCTGTCCTGCCCTTGCGAGAAACCCTCATCCCCTTGAGGGCTCCTCTCTCCCGGATGCCCGTCCTGGGAGACGGCACACTCAGACACGCCCAGGGAACTTACACGGTCCTGCTGGAAGATTCTTTGGGACTAAGCGTCATCAGCCACGACATTGCCCATGCAGATGGTTAGGGCAGGGTGAGAGTGGCCGTGACTCCCAGTGGTAGCTTTTGTGGGAGAACGTCTCTCCTCCACCTTTTGCTTAAACATGTCGTTTTTTGGGTCACACGCCTGTGTCTGAGGAAGCCTCGCTCAGCGGACGTGGTTTTCTGCCGTGGAGAGGCTCGGCCCGGCGTGACTCCCGGCCCAGCCACGGGACGGCTCTGCGGAGGTGGAGGGTGCCAGGGTCACCACCTAGAGCGTCCCCCCTTCCCTCCCTTCACGCCGGGCCAAGCACCCTCTAGCAGTTGGGATTCTCTTAAAAGGGAAACACCGAGGTAAAGGGAACACTTCGACCGATGTTAGACTTTGAGCCTGTCCATCGGTACACATTTATTAAGCACCTACTGTGTGCCAG
Organism: Cheirogaleus medius; assembly: GCA_008086735.1. Lineage (NCBI taxonomy): Eukaryota > Metazoa > Chordata > Mammalia > Primates > Cheirogaleidae > Cheirogaleus > Cheirogaleus medius. The sequence goes on along the minus strand of VBSM01000272.1, from coordinate 110,512,370 downwards.
GAAATGCTCTGGCATAAGAAAGTAGGGAAGACCCAGTCATGCTAGAAATGGTGTTTGAAACCTCAGGAGCCGTCCTGGCCCAATTTGTAGGCAGGTGCAGGGAAACCAGGAGGAGCAGGTTCCTCGAGGTGCAGCAAGAGCGAGGAAGAGGGCAGGGGTGGGGCGGATGGGTCCCTGCGCCAGAGCCTGGCCGGATGGCCTTGGCGCGTCCCCTCAGCTCTGGGGATCTGGGCTCCAGCGCACGATCTCTGAAGTTCATCGGATGAGCGTTTCGGGTCTGTGGCTCCCAGATGCCGAGCGTGGCTCACTCTTATCTCTCAGACCTCTGAACAACGCGCGGTACTGGACGGCGTACGCGGGGATTCTGCGACAGTCCTTCATGTTCTATGGAAGTGGAAACCGGGTGGGGAAAGTGATTTCTCATCCAAATTATGATTCCAAGACCAAGAACAATGACATCGCGCTGATGAAGTTGCAGACGCCTCTGACTTTCGACGGTACGTGTGGCTTGGTGATGCGCCCCTTGGCCAAGTCTTAAGGGGATGTTGATTTTTAATAAAACTGCCCTGAGCTAAATGGAACGGCGGCATGTGTGTGGCGTGACGGCTGCGTGCAGTGGGTGGCCGGCTGAAGAGACGCCGGGAGAGAGGTGCACGCAGCCCCATGTCTGTTCTCCACCGTGTGGCGATGACAGCTCAAGCCACAGGCAAATTCTAGAACACGGGCTCTCCGCCGCGGTGCTCTGGATGTCGGGGTCAGGCGGTTCCTCGTGGAGGGCTGTCCTAGGCGTGGCAGGACGTGCAGCAGCATCCTTGGCCTCTGCCACTGGGTGTCCTTGGCTCCCGTAGCTGTGTCAACCAGAGTTGTCTCCGGGCATTGCCAGATGTTCCCCTGGGTGGCAAAGATGCCTCCAGTTGAGCACAACTGGTCTTTAATTTGTAAAGATAATGTATTTATTTTTTAAATATACATTCTGAAAGCAAGATGCTTAATTTAAAACGTATGTGCTTTCCCTTAGCTTCTTATTCGGTCACCGCTCTAGTCTATCCCAGGGTCCGGGATGCTCTAGCCCCACGTGGGCACAGAAGCCAAACCTCGTCCCTCCCCAAGGTGTTTGTATTCACATTGGCAAACGGTTCAGGCAGAGAAGAGCCAAAGCTCGAGTGAGGGACAAGCTGGTGCCACTGGCTTTTTGGCCATTGACCCCCGAGTGTCTTTCCCACCCTCTGTCACTCGGAGACGTGGTGAAATTTTAGAAGCAGAGCTAGCAAAGAATTCCACGTATAAGCAGTATGAGTTCTTGTCTGCTGGAAGGAGGGCTAGAGGGGCGGAAGTGACAGTGCCACGACACACTGGGGTCCCGGGTCCTCCGGGCGGGGCGGCGGTGGTGCCAGGCCCAGTGGGCTGCTCCTGGGAAGGGCCAGGCCGGGACCACAGCTGGGGCCTTCGGTGAGACCGGCCTGGCTCACGGTGTTCTCTCCTCCTGAAACAGACAGAGTGAGGCCAGTGTGCCTGCCCAACCCGGGCTTGATGCTGGCGCCGGAGCAGCCCTGCTGGATCTCCGGGTGGGGGGCCACCGAGGAGAAAGGTGAGCCCCCGCACGCAGGGCCCACGACGGAGTGCTGGGTTCGGAAGTGGGAGGTCCGGGTTTTATCCCCATTCTACTACTCAATGGCTGGATGGCTTGGGGCAATTCCCCAGTCCTTGTGCCTCAGTTTCTCCATCCGCTACATGGGAAAAAATGGTGCCCACCCTCCCCGGCACACCGCGTTCTCACTAAGATCGAACGGAACAGTGTGTGGAAACGGCTTTTTGCAGCATAAGGACCACATAAATGTGAGAGGTATAGCGTCCCTGTGTTTGTGCCCACGTCACTAAGGGCCACCTGGAAGTCCCACCAGGCCCTTCCGTGGCTGAGTGACAGTGGGCTTGGCCAGGGTGGGCCCTGTGACCTGTGATGGCCACCTGTACTCCGCTGAAGCCTTTGTCCTTCTGCGGTGGCAGACGGGAGCAGGAACCGGACCCCTGCGTGGGCTGCCCGCGCCGCTGGCTGTCACTTGCACTCTGCCCCGGGGCGGGGGGGGGGTTTCCAACGAAGGGATCCGGCTGTTTCGTAGTACGGAGGGTCGCAAGTGCTTAGCGGTACAAAGGTTCATCTTATATGTTGTTTACACCCTTCTAAGAAGCATTTAGCCCCCATGTAAAACAAACCCTTTTAAAACAAGGGAAAAGGTACGAGGGCTGGGTGATTTAGGGGGTTACTGGGGAGATAGTTGGGGCCGTCCCGGCCTCCCGTCTACAGGAAGGTACAGCAGCTGGGCTGCACAGCTGGGCACGGCCTCATGGCGTCTACGACCAGAGGGAGCATCAGGAAACATCAGTGGCACGCCTGCAACGGGCTGGGTGCTGCCTAGGTGCCGGGGATGCAGCACTGAACAGAACAAGACAAACATTCTGCCCTCGGGGACTTTGTGTCACCAGTGGTGTCTGGGCAGGCCAGGTCAGACAGCCAGGGAGACAACTGAACTAGGTGCTTCCAGACGGCCGAGGGTGGTGATAGCATGGGCCCAGCTACTATGAAGGGGTGATCAGGGCAGGCTTCTTGGAAGAGGTGGCATTTGAGCCTGAATTTGACCTTTATGGCAGGCATGGGGAAGAACCGCAGGGCCAGTAATCGGGGTCAAGGACATGGGTTCGGGCCAGATGCATCGGCTCGCAGGCTATGGTGAGGACACTGGCTTCTCTTCCACGCGAGACAGGGAGGTCTTACACAGGGCAGTGCCGTGGTGTGACAGCTGTGTGGGGCGTCAGGGAAAGGGAGGGGCAAGAGGAGGTGAGGATGATGGTGACAAGGGCATTGCTGTGGTCCCCTGGGACATGGTGGTGGCTCAGAGCAAGGTGGGGGTGTGGACGTGGAGAGGTGAGGGTGCCTTTGGGCTGGAGACACCAGACTCACTGCTGGGCTGAATGTCAGCGGGGCAGAGTGAGAAGTCAGTGGTAGGGGGTGACTTCCACTGTGTGACAAGAGCCCAGGGCTGGTGGTGCCAATCCCGAGCCAGGGAGGTGGGGTGGTAAGCATTTGGGGAGGAGGAGGCGTGATGTGGGGCTCTGTCTTTGCACGTGAAGCCCGCGGTGCTCAGGAGACAAGCCAGTGGCGGGGGACGGCAGGGACAGCAGGTGCCGGCCATGTCCGAGGGGTTCTGACGCACAGGGAGCCGAGAGGTGGCAGTCTGGCAGGTCATGTGGTCCCATGAGCCCCCTCATGTCTGGGAACGGTTAGGTGACGAGCAGGTGACTAATGGGAAAATCAGTCCTGGGGAAGATTCCCAGACACGAAGGGAGTCCCGTGGCTCCGGAGGTAGCAAGTTCTGTTCCCTGAAGCTGAACCCCAGCTCTGCCTTCAACCCGGGCCAGCCTAGGACAAGCCAGGGTCCCCAGGACAGGGCCTGGTGGCCTGGTGTCAGGCAGGGCAAAGGGAGGGAGGAGAGAGGGACACAGGCAGGTGAGCAAGGACAGGTGTGTGCTGGTCCTGGGGAGGGGAAGCCACGCTTCCGGGAGAGCCGCCGACAGCACCCCGGGGGACAGAGCTCGACCGATCGCCCTGTCCTTAGGGAAGACCTCGGACACGCTGAACGCGGCCGCCGTGCGCCTCATCGAGCTCTCGAAGTGCAACAGCAAATACGTCTACAATAACCTGGTCACGTCCGCCATGATCTGTGCAGGGTACCTGCAGGGGACCGTCGATTCCTGCCAGGTAATTGCAGCTTTTTGTTGAGCTTTGGGCCTTCCCCGCTCCTGTGGAGTCACCCGGGAGAGACAGGGCTTCCCGGGGCCATTGGAGCCTCCCTGGGGACACGCAGCCTGCTCAGGGGCGGCCGTGGGAGGTGACGTTGCTAACAGCGTGAAAGCTTCAGGTGCCAGAATCGAGTGCCACCAACAAATCCCACGTGCCACGCTCCCTCTGAAAGACTCGTGTTTGGTAACAGTGTCACTGGAACAGAAATAAGAATTTGGACTATTTTAAACTCTGAGCAGCAATTTATTTAGTAACTATGCGCTGGTATATAGACTAACATTCATGGCTGGTGTAGTCTCTTTTGGGGCTTGTATCTCTGTTACCCTGACCCCTCCAGCCACGGCCAGTGGTCGGGACTTCATTTTCTGCTCTCGGTAACCTGCTCTGTCCCCCAGGGTGACAGCGGAGGGCCTCTGGTCACTTCGAAGAATGACGTCTGGTGGCTGGTCGGGGACACCAGCTGGGGCTCCGGCTGCGCCAAGCCTAACCGACCAGGAGTGTACGGGAACGTGACCGTGTTTGCAGACTGGATTTATCAGCAAATGAAGGTAACTTTCCCCTCCCACCTCCGCCTGGGTCCCCTGATTCCTTGACCCAAGCCCGAGGTCTGCTGGGCGTGGCATGAAGCAAGGCCTGCCTCCTCTGGCCACGGGTCTGCCGTGAGGGTCGCCTTCCCCGCGCCCTGGTGCCTGCCCACCGCTGCTGCCCGGCGTCCTCGGCTCGGTGCCCCTGGTGCGTGGATGAAGAAGTCTGGGCTCGGCTTGCAGGAATCTCCCTCGTGCTCTGCTGGCCACGCTTTGTCCTGGCTCAGCGACTCAGTTGTCCCCCCAGACCTCGTCACAGCAAGCCCTGGCGGCGGGCAGGGAGCAGAGGGGAGAGCCGTGCCGTGCCGCAGCCTCTCTGGGCTGCTGAGTGGGCCTGGGCCGCCCCCAGAGTAGCGGGGAGAGGCAGTTGGAGCTCTGGGGGTCCCCAGACTCTGGTACGGGGAGCGTGGTGAAGGGAAGGAAGACGCCAGGTTCCCCGGCCTGACTCGGACTGCCCAGGCCTTGGGCACCGACCGGGGTGAGAACCAGACACCCCGTGCCAGGGGCCTGGGAACTGCAGTCTTCCCGGTGTCTGCGTTCTCTGGGGCCATCCTGCCGGGGAGAGAAAACCTTCTGTTTTATCTCCTCTCAAGTCCCCCGAGGTGTCCAGTCTGTTGCAGGAGGGGCAGAACCGGGGAACGGCCCCATAAGGCCCGACCCGTGTCTCCCTCAAATGACACCCGAGAGCCACCCAGGGCCTTCATGGGACCGTGGGGCCAGCGGTCCTCGCCTGGCAGGGGCCACAGCGCTGCAAATGGAAAACCCAGCCATCCTGCGGGCAGCATGGCAGGAGGGAGGTTGGTGGGGCTGGCGGGGCCCAGAGGGGACGGTCGGCCAGGCCTGGGACGGGCTCTGTCCAGGACGGAGACAGGAAGGAGCAGGGTGTGTGTTGGGCCACAAGTAGGTCAGCGTGGCCGGCCCGGGGACGGATAGGGCTGAATGGCAGGAGAGCATCTGGGAGGAGGCCAGGGCTGCTAATGAAACACCAGGGGGGTGTCGGTTCCCCAGACGTGACAGCTCTGAGCTCACACCAGCCTGTGCCCCTCTGCTCTGTCCACCTGGAGCCCCTGCCCCACCGCCCCGGCCTGACTCTGGCTGACGCTGGAGAAAAACGATCCCTTTGTGCCATTGACCTGGCTTAGTTGCTTTTTTATAAGTGCTTCATGTCAATCTAGAGAAAAAACAATACTTATCTACTTTTGTTTGTCTTAAGAAAATAACATCTGGTTTTTGCTTTTCTTTCCTGTTTGAACAGGCAGACAGCTAATCCTCGTGGCTTTTGTCCTTGACATCGTTCCACAAGAAAACGGAGGGGCTGGCTTTGATTCCCTGTGCGTGATTTATTTTTAGAGATGATTCAAAGGTCCTTTCATTTGTATTAAATAGTGAATTTGTCTGATGTTGGCACTCTCCGCCATTCTGTGCAGGCTGCAGTGGCTCCCCCGGCCCCGGGCCCATTCCCTCTGACCCCTTGTCCAGAAGGGGCGACAGCTCGGCTGGGCGTGGGCACCTGCGGCCAGACGCGGAGGAGTGGGATGGAGGCTGCCCTGCGGGGACCTTCCCTCTGCGCCCATTCCGGGGGCTGCTTTTGGATGAGCAGGGAGCTGTCACCTCTCAGCTGCTGGACGGCTTGAGTTGCAAAAGGGGACGGCCGCCTGCATAGCCCCACGGCCTAGCTCTCCACAAGGGGTTTTTGCCGATCATTTTGTAGTGCCTTCTTAGAAGCCCCTGACGGTGTCTCCAAATAAAGGGACCAGCCCTTCATGGGTGGTGACGTGCTAGTCACTTGCAAGGGCAACAGAAACCTTTTTTTTCCCCCCTCCTTGCGGGGGTGGGAGTGTGGACAGCCCTTGGTGCAAGGGACGCGGTCACAGAGGTGGCTCCTGGTGCGGGTCTCCACCTGCAAGTCCTGGGATCCTTGAAGGAAGCCCCCACAGTCCCTGTCTGGCCCCCTTGCAGAGTGTGCATGACCCCTGGTCCTGGCAGTGGGGCAGAGTTGGGCACCATGCTGATCCTCTCCACCTGCCAATCAATCACTGGCAATCGAGTCCCCTGGGGCAATCAGGGATGTGTGGTTTAGGATAAGTGTATCCTGTGTCCTTGTCCTGTTTCTACGTGTTGCTACCTCAGTGCTGGAATCTTGGCTTCTTACGCCTCCAAGAAGTTCACGGCATTTGGCTCTCGGAGACTGTTGTCGTCCTGGCCAAGGATGTGCAGGGCACTTGGGCGACCTTCACAGAAGGACTGGCTCCTGACAGCGCTCTGGAAACGGACGTGCTGAAGAAGAGAAGGACGTTTCGGCCCAGACTTACTGTGATCCCTTCCAACACCGAGGGTTCCACGGGGGTGGGGGTCCCTCTCATGCCGCCAGGCGCTCCGGCCCTGAGCGCTGCTCCACCGTGGTCCTGCCTCCTTTCCAAGCACACTGGTTTTTAAGAAGGAAATGAATGATTCTCCCGCTAGGACCTAACTTTGAAACAGAACCCCAGCCGCAGGACGCTCCTGTGCCACGCGCCTCCGTGGGAGCGGCGTCCCCAGGGGCCTGGGACACAGCACCGCGGGGCGTCCGCCCCCCGAGCCAGATAACACACAGCCTCGTAAGGCGAAAGCGTCTTCCTCCTTTACTGTTCCTTTTTATTTATGTGACCGACAGTTTGTCTTCTGTTTTGTATCTTTTTTAAATTGTAAAATTCCATTGTCAAATTGAATGTCATGCAAATAAATTATACGGTTTTTTTCCACATATTTATCGCGTCTTTGGAGCTCTGCCTGGCGCTGGGCCAGTCTGCGTGTCCTCGTGAGGGCGGTTTGGAGGCCGCTCCGCGTGGCCAGCTGGAGCATGGAGGCAGGGCCGGGCGCTCCTCCAGCCGGAGCCCTGGGATCCCTGTTGGAGGTGTCCCTTGAGTGACTCCTGAATGGGCGTGGCCTGGGGCCCCCAGCCTCCCAGACGCAGACCCCGAGAACCACAGTCTTCAGACCTGTCTGCCCCGTGTCCTCACTTCCTCGGGGGCAGCATGTCCAAGACCGCGTCCACGTCTGGTCCCTGGAGGTTTCTCCCCTGGGGAGGCCCTGTGAGTCCGCGGTGGCAGAGATTCTCCCAGTGCTCTGTGGTTGGGACGTGGGTGGGTGACAACAACTGGGGGAGCTTCTCCCTGCTCAAGAACAGACCCCACCCTTTATCCCAGCACCCCTCAGTGCCTGGCAGGGATCGCAGGGCATGGGTGGAGATTGGCTTCATTAAGTCAAAATGTGTCAAAAGCATGGGGAAAAATTAAAGCATTTAATAATACGCCTACAGACTCTTTTGATTTGCAGTAGTGATGTTCTATAAAGTCACTATCAACACTGAATTAGAAATATTGAACCATTGCTCCTGGGGAAATAGAGTCAGGTTCCCATGAGCCTCTGGTCACAGCATTTTTATACGCTGATGGATATGTGACTTTGTTTTGTGTGTGCTTCTGTTTAAAGACACTTTAGTCTGTAACTCGAGCCTGAATATAACTTCTCTAACACACGTATTTTCTCAATAAGGGCACGTCTCGGCCTTCTTGTGCTCAGGGCATCAGCCCTGCATCTGGGGGCATTTGAAACAGCGAAGTCACCAACTAAAAGTTCAAAAATTCGGAAAACATGGCACTCAATAGACCTTGAGCAGGACACGTACTCACAGCACGAGAGCTGAGACGAGAAGGCTGAGTGTCCCTCGCTGTTCCTTGGCTGGGAACGTCTACATCGGGTGACACGAACTTCTCACTGCTCTGTGTGTGCCCACAACAAAGCTGCTCGTTGATTGGAGGCTACAGATCAATGTTAGCAAACAGGTGAATGCACAGACGAGGGACCGTGAATAACTAGTGTGAACCGCATGCCTCGCGTGTCCCCGCGAGCACGGCAGCTGACTTTTATGCAGTTATACTTTTCACATTGGAAAATGACTTTACTTTTGGATGAGGCTGACTTCACTTCCAAGATCTAGCCAGCAAGCCAAGAGACCAGGCAAATATGGATACTTTGGTATTTAAACAGTATACATTTATAATTTATAAAACAGTATAAACTTATGGTATAAAAAGCCATAACTGAATGTGCTTAATATAAATTAGCCCAGATGCTAATTAGAGTCCAGCTCTTCATTTGTGCCATCATTTTGTCCCTTCTCCCAGCGGGTAAGTTTCGGCACTGAAAGGAGCAATTCTCTTGCTTTCCCTCGGGCTGAGTTGTTTGGGGACAGTCACGCCTTAAACTCAGGTCCACATGTGCGCGGTTCTTTCTTCTGGTCCCCCTAGGGCTCACCTGTCCAGCTCCGAGCCCTTTCACCCCCAGGCCAGGGCTATTGCCCACAGCCCACTCTGTAAAGAGCCGCAGCCACCCCTGGCTGGAGTCCAATCCCAGGCCACAGCCCTTCTCGGCTCTGGACACACAGGGAGGGTGACGTCTCGAGATGCCCCAGCATGAGCCACAGGTCACACGCCTGGTGCACCTGGTGTTTTAAGACACAATGTTGGAAGGCCGAGGCGGGAGGATCGCTTGAGCTCAGGAGTTTAAGACCAGCCTGAGCAAGAGTGAGAGCCCGTGTCTACTAAAAATAGAAAGAAATTAGTTAGACAACCAAAAATATATAGAAAAAATTAGCCAGGCATGGTGGCGTATGCCTGTAGTCCCAGCTACTCGGGAGGCTGTGGTGGGAGGGTCACTTGAGCCCAGGAGTTTGAGGTTGCTGTGAGCTAGGCTGACGCCACGGCACTCTAGCCCGGGCAACAGAGTAAGACTCTGTCTCAAAAAAAAAAAAAAAATAGACACATGCTGGAATTTATGCTACTTCTAAAGTAACACTGAAAAAATCCACAAAGGTAACAGCCTTTTAAATGAATTAACTTTTAAATGAATTAACCCCATAAATCTTGGTGTTCATGCTATGCACACACTGGAGAGCTTGCTAGGGCCGTCCTCCTCGCTGGGATCAAACAGGCTGGTCTTGTAACCGCCTGAAAACCCACTGACCTGCTTGGATGGTCGGACTGTTTTTTCCTTGGAGGAAAACAGAAGTGGGATCTGGAGGCCAAGGTCTGTGTCCCTTTTGCTGTTTTTATTGCTACCTAGTGGAGGATCTGCCACAGGGATTGGATTCCCTTCCTCTGAAATAACAACCACTGCCCGGGGGCTTTTTGCTTGGGAAGGGTGACAATGAAGGCAGATGCCCCCTGGCATCTTAGAGGACAATCATGAAGCCAGAAGGTCATTCAAACAAGGCTTATGCCCAGTATCCCCTAGTCTCCACTCCCTCCCCACAGCATCTATTAAGCACCTGCTGCATGCTCTGGAAAACGGGGCTTTCTGTTTCTGTGCGTCCAGTCTCTCCTGGCCCTCTCCTTGCGGTGCTCCAAACTCAACCCCACCCTGCGGGGTCAACCGAGCCCCAGACCTGCCCGGAGCAGGTCCGTGAGTAGACACGGCGGATATGCTCGTCTGTCTGCACAGGCCGATGGCCTTCAAGCCGGAGATGCAAGTCCTGGCCCTGCGGGGCCCTCCTGTGTGGGGGCTGCGCGGGGCGGGGGCCGTGCCACTGCTGGCCTGAGCCGTGGGGCTGGGGGGCTGGGAGTGAAGGAGCCACACAAAGTGGTCTCCAGGGCTCTCTCTCTGAGCTCTGACCACTTGGGAGGAGGAGCAACGCACTCCTCCCTTCCCAGTGAGTGGCAGGGCAGGCCTGGGCGTACCCACCTTTGCCCTTTTTGGACAAAAGGAAAGTTCTTGCAAGCACCTTGGCGGGTCCCCAGCAGGTTCACTCCCCCAGGTAAGCTCCCCTTCTCCCAGGCACATGCCGTCAACTTCCCTCCTCCTTCCTCTCCAGGTAGGAGGGAAATCGTGGCAACAGTGAAGTGGAACCCCGTGCAACGCCCTGACACCGCCGATTCCGTTTCTGGTCCTGCAGAATCTAAGGTTAGTGGAAGATTGACAGGGGAGGCAGGAGGGCGTGGGAAGGAAGGGACGTCTCCTGATGAGGTTTCTCAGGCCAGCCGCGAGAGGGCGCCCGCCTCGCGGAAGGGGCTGGCCTGGCTGGTGGCCAGGGGTGAAGTGAGAAGACCCGGACTCTGTCTACTGAAGGGACCCACGCCTGGTGCTGGATTAGGAACACTAACAGCGCACGCACAACCCGTTCCTACTGAAGTCCCTGCAGGTGGGTATAGTCTTCCCTTCAAGCACGCGCCAAACCCACCAGCCTGGGCTGCCCGCAGCGGTTCCCAGCCAGCCTGCAGGTGTCCGGCCACACCTGGGAGAGGCACGCGGCACCGCCCAGCCACGGAGCAAGGCCTGCTGTTCTCCTGGCATCCTCTCTCCTGCGAACATTCTCAAATGGTCCCAATGGATCAAAGTCCCAAGAGTAGGAAGAGATTTGCGGGTGGGGGCCCAGTTGGGAGGGGACGGTGTCGCTGGTCTGGCCTCCACCCTACTCCCCAACCGAGGTGGCCCTTCCCCCTCTGGATGTCTCTGCAGAGAGCACGCCCCATCCCCCACAGTCTGGAATATGTCTCCCTGGAGAACATCTGCTCCTTGGTGTTCACCCCTCATCTCTCTAACCGCCCCTGGTCTTCTCTCGCCTAGGCTCGGCCATTTGTGGTCCTTTGACTCTCCCTTTAAAAGACACAGCTTCGGGTCTTCTCATGGCCCTCAAGCCTGCCTTGGGCTGGTGGGGAGGGAGGCCCCGGCAGCAGCAGTGCTGATTTGGAGCCGTGGTTCTTAGTAGTTCTTGGGGTGGGGGGAGGGAAGGGTGTGGCCGGGA
>VBSM01000272.1:110482643-110501109 GCA_008086735.1 Cheirogaleus medius | reverse complement strand
CTCAGCCTCCCAGAGTGCTAGGATTACAGGCGTGAGCCACCGCGCCCGGCCTCGGTTCCATTGTTTTAAGTCTGTTCTCCCCCTTTTCTTTCAGTCTCTAGCAAATCCTCAGACCCTGTTCTTTTGCTTGTTCCCACCTAGTCCTGCCACGGAGGGTGGCTCTGGTGCTCAGGTGTGCGCCACTGGGCTCCTACCTGCCGCCACGTGCGGTCTTCTCCCCGGAATGCAAAGCACGTCCGAGAAAGGTCTGCTAGAAATGAGTTTATTACAAAGAGGCGCGGCTCCTAGAAGCATACACAGGTGGTACGGATGCTCCGAAAACGCTGGGTTCCCGAAAGGACGTTACAAAAAGCGGGAAAGAACCCTCCTGGGATGGCTAGCATGCGCGGGTTTCTAACGAATTAAAGAGGAGAGTTCAGAGAGGAAGAGTGATTCTAAGGGTCGAAAAGACTTTCTCCCAGTCGGGAAAGCGGCCTCATCCACCCCGTCTAGATCCTGTGCATCTGCAGGCAGGGCTTCCGTCTCGGCGCCGGAGATCGCACGGCCACCGGAGCCACTTACTGAGTCCTCGTCAGCTGACGGATGAGTGGAGACTGTGACCGTGTCGGGTCTGGCCGCAGAGCGTCCAGACACAGTGTCCGGCGGCTGGATGGTAAGGGCGCGGCTATCGGGGGAAAGCGTGTCTACACGGGGCGGGACAGAGAGCCCGGTTAGCCGGGGAATTTGGCCAGCCGGCGCCGGGCCTGCGCCAGCCGCGCGAGCCGCTCCTTCAGGAACTTCCTCTTGTCGCTGGTGTCGCTGCGTTCCTTCAGGAGCCAGCTGTAGCTGTCTTTGTCCTGCAGTAGCTGCAGCATGCCCTTCTGCAGCTCCCGGCCGTACATCTGGAGGACGAAGTACTGGATGGTCAGCGGGATGTGGTTGGAGATGCGCTTGCTGACCTCCTGGAAGGAAGGGACAACGCACAGGTGGGTGAGGCGAACTACGCCGGGCCACGTGGGCGTCGCAGCACCCAGATTCCCGGTGAGGGAGACCTGGCAAGGACAACGTCCCTCCCCCGGGTTTCGGACCATCAGCGTCCTCCGTGCGGGAGGCGGCGGGGGGCCTCGCACGGGGCAAGGGCAGTCCCAGCTCCAAGCCACCAGCTAGCTTTTCCTGACCACGAAGTGGGACTTCAGATGGAAGAGGGAAGACATGCTCTAAGAAGCACAGACAGCACAGAAACTGCATTTCCAAATTATTCACAACTCTGACGAAAAGACGTTATGGCTTGTCTGTCATCAACGCTCAAATGATTTAGCAGAAAGTAGACGCTGGGTTATCAAAGGCCACAGAAGGAGCCCCTGAGTTACCTGCACGTGGACACACTTCCCATTTCCCCCCCGCCCAGGCCCCCACCTTTAGGGAAAGTGTCCTCTTTCCCCGGACTGGCTGCCGTGCAGGAAGGTGATGGGTACTGGTACCCGGGCAAGTCCTGCTGCCTCTCTGCGCCTCGGTGCCCTTCCCTATGTAGTAGGGACACGGAGAGCACAGCCTCGCGGGTGGCTGCAGAGATGAAATGGGTTGAAGGACACAGGTCTAGAGAGATGCCAGGCACGTAACGAGCACCCGGTGGAAGTGAGTGGAGCAGGTAAGCGAGACAGAGACGGGACACGTGGTGCGTGTCCCAGGGCCAGAGCGAGTGGAGGGCGGGGCCATGTCCCGCTGCAGACAGGGAAAGGAGACAGGAACAGGTGAAGGAAGGGGCTCAGGAGCGATGCTGGCGCCAGGGCAGGGTGCAGCCATCGCTACCTGCGGACGGTGTGTGTGCTCCTGGGGAAGCTCACGAGAATCAGCTGTGAAACCGCTACACGCAGTAAGAGACTCAGTGGGGTGTGGGGCAGTAAGCTCACGTATGGAAACCACACCTACTGCCAACAGCGGAAGATGTCATGGGAGAGAGGGCCCTTTGCGGTACACACAGCAGTGAGGAAATACGCACGCATAAACCTCAGAACTGTGCACTGTCTACACAAAGAAAACTTCAATATGCTCCTGAGACCCCCTGAAAGGAGGCCTTGAAAATGGAGAGACCCGCGATGCCCTCGGACAGGAGCCTTGGCGTCAGAAAGACATCAATTTTCCCTACGGAGACCCAGGCAGTGAACACAATCCCAATAAATACACCAGCGGTTCTCTCTGCTCCTAGGAAACTGGATAAGCTCATTCTAAAATTCATTCTGAAACTGGAACAAACAAAAAATACACAGAAAATTCCTACATAAAAAGAAGTGGGGGCCCAGATACTTAGGGTTAGGGTTAGGGTTTAGGGTTAGGGCATGGCAGCACTGTCAACAGCCAGCAGGTGGAACAACCCAAGTGTCCATGGATGAAGACAAGGGTGATATATACATCAGTGGGACGTTATTGTCTCACAGGGATTGAAACTCCGGCGCGCGCTACCACGCGGACGAAGGTGGAAGACATCATGCTGAGTGAGGTGAGCCAGTCACAGAGTGACAAACACTGTGTGGTTCCACCTGTATGAGGTCCCTAGGGTAGTAAAATCCACAGAGACCAGAAGTAGAAAGGGGAGAGGGGAGGGGAGTTAGTGTTTCATGGGGCCAGAGCTTCAGTTTGAGAAAATAAAAACGTTCTGGAGATGGATGGTGGTGAGGTCTGCACGACAAGGTGAATGTACTTGATGCCATCGAACCGAACACCCACAGATATTGATAGTTAGGATGGTAAAATATATCTTATAAATATCTTGGCACAGTAAAGACAAGAAAGCTGGCTGTGCTGGGTAGTGAGACATTGCAGAGATGCTCGGATGGGACCAAGTTGATACTGATTGAGGACAAGACAGCCAACAGACCAGAAGACAGGTTCCAGACAAAGACCCGAGTGCAGAAGGGAAGCGTGCACGGCAGGGCGGGTGGCTGTCGTGGGGACAAGATTCTCTCGATCGATGGTGCTGGAATACCTGCTAACCTCGTTCTTGACATCCAATAATTCCAAATGCATCATGGGTACAACGTAAAAGTCAAAGTAACAAATGACTTGAAGAAAATTATTGTACAATTGTTTATAATCTCAGAGAGACAAAGTCCTTTTAAAGTATGACCAGAAAACACACAAGCCCAAAAAGAAACAACAATGAAATCCAACCCACAAGTCCAGAAAACTTCAGCACGGTCTAAACCCACCAGAGACAAAGTCACAAGGCAAATGACGAAATATAGAGTATGTGCATCGTCAGTTCCAAAAGTCTAATCCCTCACTGTGCCAAGAGCTTGTCCTGGACAGACAGCTTGCTACACAAGAAACAGAAATCATTCTCAACACACAAAAAGACGGACCACCTCGTTGCCGTAAGAGAACTGCCGATTAAAATTAAAAAGTGTCACTTTTCACCAATATGATTTCCATACATGACTCTCAAAAAACCCCGACCACTTTAGGTGTGGACTAAACTGCAAGAGTGGGTAACGTTTATTAGTCTGCAGCAAGCTGTGCTTTCCCCGGGCATGAGGGTCAGTTTCGTACGTCCACTCGGCTGGGCCAGGGTCCCCAGTGAGCCGATCAGCGTGGATGTGAGTGTCGCTGGGGAGGCATTCTGTACACACGCTTAACACCTGCAGTCTGTCGACTTCAAGGAGATGACCCTCCATAACCCGGGCAGCCTCAGCCAATCTGCTGAAAGGCTTTTAGGGCGACAATGAGGTTTTCCCAAAGAAGAGGAGATTCGGCCTGTGGACTCGGCTGCCCACCCTAGGATCTTGGACTGGCCGGCTCTCATAGCCCCACGAGCCAATTCCTTGAACTGTATTTCTTTAGATACACGTATCCTATTGCTTCTGCTTCCCTGGCACTAATACACCAGGAATCCCCTTTCCAGCAATTTTCGCTTCCAGATATGTGATGTACGGACGAGGCTATTCGGGTCGGCGCTCCTGGTTTAGCACAAGACTGGAAACAAAATACTTCCACGAACAGGGCAATAATACAGTCGATGCGCTAGGGCTATAACACGGTCCCCTCGGCAGCCGTTAAAAAGAACGAGGCAGCTCCCTAGGAACTGAGGCAGAGCCGTCTCCAGACGCAGCAGGGCGCAGGACAGCAGGTGTACTCTGCTAACCTTGGTGTAACGACAATTGCAAAATGCACACGCAGGGCCACTTTCCAACGCAGGGGCTTGCCCTGGGAGGACAGAAAACCTGGAGAAGGGCTGCTTCTGGGGAGGGAGCTGCCTGGCTCTGGTGGGGTTGGTTGGAGACTCACTTTCCACTGTCACTCACTCTATCTTTTTGGATTTTGCGCAGGTGCACGCCTTACCTGCTCATTCTATGAGGCGGCATATGAGCAGCAGACAGGTGCTGAGCTCAGCTGCAGAGAAGCAGCTGTGTGCTCCTGTCTCACCCTTGACTGGCTGCACTCAGCGTGTGCACCTCCCAGTGTCTGCAGGAGCGCAGTTTGGCCCTTGGTAGCGGGTATCTATCCAGTAGCACGGGCATCTTCCGAGAGCCCGTGAAAAATGCAGAATCTGGGCCCCCCCAGACCTGCAATAAGCACCCGCATTTCAGCACGCCGCCCGGGAGGCCTGTGTGCGTGGTCGCGTTTGAGCAGTGCTGCCCCACCCCCCGACAGTGGACTGATGGAGATGTCCGGCAAACCAAGAGATCACACTTGCTTCACCTGTCCAGATTTCTACCTATCCCAATGGCTCTCCCCGAGTTGCACCTGTGTTCACAGTCCCCTTCCCCGGGATGAATTAGACTGCACATTCGGTTATCTGAAATGTGCAGTGTCAAGGAAGGCACGTGTCTGTGGGACAGCCTCCACTCGGTGAACTGCCGCTGCATTCCAATGCCGCGCTAAGGAACGTATCCGCACCTGACTCGCGGAACAGTCACTAGAACCCCATGGGGCGATTCCACTTTACAGAGAAGAAAGCCAGGGCTCAGAGAGGTTAAGTAACTTGGCCAGGGCCACACAGCTAGTCAAAAGCAGATGTCAGTGGCTCTAAGCCACAGCCTCTCCTATCGAGGCTGACCTGCTTCTACGGAGGCTCAGAAAGAGCTGAACAGCGGAGCTGAGCGGTGGCCACCTGCAGGGAGAACAAGACTAGAGAGAGAGGCATTTGGAAGAAAAGGTCTGAGACGTTCGCAGACTCACCTGGTGGTAGGCCATCAGGTGCTGAAAGATTTCAGCCATGGAAGAATCTTTGGAGTTCTGTGTAGTTTGCAGAGGGAAATAACCGCTTGATTTCTTAGTTTTCTCTTCTTCCACCTCCTCCTCGCGGACCTTCTGCAGCGCGCCCCGGTAAACCTGGTCCTGGCAGTAGACAATCTGCTCCATCTGGAAGTGCAGCCGGATCGACTTCTCAGCCTCCTTCTCTTTCTCTATTCTGATGTCTTCGATTTTGGACTAGGGCAAAAGACAAACACAACTCAGTTTCCCCTGGGAAGCGACTCCCTGAGACGCAGGACCACGTGCGTCAGCTTCCCCGAGGGCTGCTCCGAGTGGGAGCCCACCCCTGCCCGAGGGGTGGAATCTCCGTGGAAGCCACAGGTGTGACCAGACCCCTCCCTGGCCCTGGGACCTGCATGGACTCTGTCCTCAGGTGCCATGACTCAGCTCCTGTCTCTTCTCCCTTAGGGACTTGCACATCTGGGGGTGAGGAGTATCACACCCGCTAGCAGGGATAAGGGAGGGGAGGCAGCATTTCAGCCAGTCAAATTCTATGTTTCACCAAGTTCCTGGGAAGCTTAGAGAAACTGGCTGCCAAAACGCCCAGGAGGAGAGACGGCGGCAGAGAACATCCGCACCCTGCGGACCTCGGTGAGAGCCATCAGGCACCACGCTGGGCACGTCCCAGGCATTTCCTACGTCCCTCACAACCTTCCGAGGAAGGTCTTCCTGGTCCCATTTCATGGATGAGGAGCCAGAGGCACAGGCTGGTGCATGGCCTGTCCCGAGACCTCCGGCTCGCCCCAGCTGTGCCGGGCCCTGTTTCTGAGAGGAGATGAGTCCGGCTGCTTGGCCCAGACTGGCCCCCTGGCGGGGGGAGAGGGTGTCTCATTTCTTCTTAGCTCTTTCTTTACTCTCAAAAGATACCATTTTTAGACTTAGCTTCCTCAGCGAGTTTCTGGATTTGGGGCCATTTTCTTCAGATGTGATAATCTTCTACACTAACTGTGGATCTCTTGTTCCCACGAGTGTAAACACTCTCTCTCTTCATTGCTTTTAACTAGATATCACTGGTAACATGGTTAGTAAGATTGTGGGTGAGCTCTATTATTTGCTTCTCTAAATATATACAATAAAGTTGAAATGGTCTTAATCCAAGAAATCTGTATTCTAGTGTCAGGCTTTTTTTTTTTTTTTTAATAACATATAGTTGGTTTTACCTTAGCAGTTCTGTGGAGGTTAAAAAATTCTTCAAAATTCTTTATCGAAACACCTGAGAAAGCCATCCGGACTATATCTGATAAAGAAGAGAAAAACAGTTCAATATTGTAGTATCATTTGTACTTGTTCTAGATTGCAAACAAATATGGATAAAATGGTAAGAACAAAAGTTTCCTCCCTCCCTCCCTTCTCCTCTTTACCATTCAAAAAAGGAAGGCATGCTCTTTTTGCTGCAAGAACTCACTGGAAGAAATTTAAAACCTAAATGTTACCTGGTATATATTTATTTGACATTTAAACTTTTTATCCTAAATATAAATAGTTGCAAAGAATGTAAATTCTGGTAAATTCTAAACATATTAATATTTTATAATAAAGCTATCAAATCACTCTTAAATATACAATGAAGTCTGAATGACCACATTATCCATTTGAAACGAAATAAAAGAACAAGCTCTTATTTAGATTAAAAAAGGACATTATTTATATTTTACTTTTCAAACTCATATTTATATTCTACTTCCTCACAGAATTTTTATTGTAATATAATGTACTGTATCGTTACGCTTGAATATCTTTTATTGATCTTCATATCATATATTTCCAGAACAGAAGTAGGTATATATAAATATATATTTTAAACTGTTTTGTATGATTAAACATACAAGTATTACAAACTTTCTTCTGGAGTGAATTAAGAGTGTGTAGTTGACCAAAACAACACAATGACAGGTTTGGGTATATAATGATTAAGCCTAAAAGGTAAAATTTTATCGGAAATACATCTCTCAGTGAGCCATTCTGAGGCTGTCTCCAGCCCCTTAGTTCATGATCTACGAATGATTATCAATTATTGCTAAAGTGAGCCAGTCGAAGTCTGAGTAAGGACGTCGCCGTTCAAGGATGAGGAAAAAGAGACTCGACGGCATCGGGAAGACCAAGGAGGCAAAGCATTTCAGGATGGATGTGATTCATACCCATAGTACAATAGTTTCCGACCTGCCGGTGACACGTTACGACCTAGTCCTGCGGCACTTTAGGATGCTTGAAACATGCCTTCACGTACTGACCTGATGTCTCAGAAATGTCAAATAAACATTATTGTGAGAGTGTGGCGTAGCCATAGCAGTGGGAGGTGGGGAGGAGCGGCGGCATAATAGGAAACACGTATTTGGTCTTTGTCCCTAGTTCCCGACACAGACTCCTAAATCCCTTGGGATCTCCTGGCCGATAGAAGCGTCTCTCGTTGTAATGAGACAACGCTTGGTGGGCCCCCCGGTAGCTTCAGGATGAGAGCTGGTCACTAGAAAGACCGAGACACGACTAGAAGCTTAGAACCTGCAGCTGCAGGGAGGGGAGAGGCCAGGACATCGGGTGGACAATCTGTCCTGCCTAGGTACATGACGAAGCCTCCACGAAACCCTGTGAATGAAGAAGTCCCAAGAGCTTCCGGCTGGTGCGCACAGACCCGTGCCGGGAGGAGGGTCCCGGCTCCACAGAGACAGCAACTCCTGCACTTGGGACCCTTCCAGACCTTGCCCTAGCTTCCTCTTCGCCTGGCTGTCCTTTTGTGCCTATGATATCCTTTATAGCAAACCAGGAATGGTCAGCAAAGTGCGTTCCTATTCTAGCAAAGGATCGAGCCTGAGGAGCAGGTTGCAGGAGCCCTGACTTACAGACAGTCAGGTAGGAGTGTGGGAGTTCTGGGACTCCAGACTGGCATCTGTAGCTGGGGGAAGTTGTGTGGGACCGAGTCCTTCAGGTGTGTGTGGGGTCTGCACTGACCCGGGGCAGTTAGTATTAGAGCTGAATTGAGCTGTTGGACACCAGGTTGGCATTTGGAGAGCTAGAGAGTTGCTTGTTGGCGCTGGAAACCACCCCAGGAGGAAGGTTCTAAAGGGAGTGTACCGCTGGCTTTGGTTCCAACCTTTCCCTGCCCTGGAAATAAAATGCCTAAAGGCGAAACCAGTAACTCACCCGTCACCTTGTGCAGCATATCGACAGCCGGCTCTTCCAGGGTTTTGATCTGCTGTTTGACGATAGTCTCAAACGTCTTGTAATTCACAAACCCTGGCAGCTCTCTGCCACGAAACTGACATTCAAATTTCCAGACCTGTCTACTTATAATTTCATAACCTACAGTAGGAAGGAAGGAATAGCTCTGAATTATTTTACAAAAATAATCTCGTAGATTTTTCTAAACATAATACCATTCTGGACTGCCTGCAAATATGAATGGTGAGAAAAAAATAGCATCCTATCAAATCTGACCTGTGAGTTGCAAAATAACCAGGGGTTGCAATGAAGAAATAGATCTCAAGGTAAATATCCTTGGTCATTCAGGATGGGGAGGGTAGAGCCGGTAAGATGTCAGGAATCAGCAAATGCGGCAAGTCAGAGGAGGAAGCATTCTTGAAAAGGAACTTGAGTATGAACTTTTGCAAATCCAATTTTATTTTTACCAAAGAAATCATATCATAATAGAATATCATGTTAAAGAACATTGAAACGGAATATTACACAGAACTGTGTGCCCCTTAAAAAGCAGAAATGACGGTGAACGCCGTCTGGAATCAGCTGCATGTCACGCACTCACGTGAGCGGCACGAGTGAAGAGCATTTGTAAACCCAGTGGAGCAACACGGTGACCAGCCACATCGAGCTGCATCAATGTGACATGGTGTCACTCTTGACTGTACAAACTGTTTCATTTTTCTCCATGTTTTTGGAATTATTTCTACTCCCAACCACCTAGACTATGGCGTTTCCATCCGGGGTGGGAATTCAGAAGGGCTCTGGTTCCTCTTTTCGAAATAACTAAGCAGGCGTGGCTGTCTGATGCTCTTTTATGGTCAGGAGATATTTTCCCATGGGGAATTTTTTTATTGAGATATCATTCACATACTATAATAAGATTCTCTCCATTAAAAGTGCACAATTCGGTGATTTTTAGTTATGTTCACAAGTTGTGCCACCGTCCCCACTATCCGTCACCTCAAGGAAGCCCCCCACCCGTCCCCATTTCCCCCTCCCCGGCCCTGGCAGCCACTGCTCTGCTTTCTGTCCCTGGGGTTTATTTGCCTGTTCCAGACCTTTCCTATCAATGTGCTCACAATACGGGGTGCTTTGCGATTTGTTGCTTTAACTCAGTGTGACATCGAGACTCACCCAAGCGGCAGCATCTATCAGTGCGCTGTGCCTTTCTGAGGCTGAAAATATGCCACTGTCTGGTGTCACAGGCTGAACTGTGTCCCCCACAAATTGACGTGTTGAAGTCCTAACCCCCAGTCCCTCAGCACGTGACTCTTTGGAGACAGGCTCTTTAAGGAGGTAATTAAATTGCGGTAAGGCCATTAGTGTGGGCTGTCAGCCAATCTGACTGGTGTCCTCCTAAGAAGAGGGGATTAGGACGTGGACACACACAGAGGGACGGCACAGAGGACACAGGGAGAAGACACCGTCCACAAGACAAGGAGAGAGGCCCCAGGAGAAACCAAACCCGCTAACGCCTTGATCTTGGACTTCCAGCCTCCATGACGGTGGGATAATACATTTCTGTTGTTTAAGCCACCCAGTCTGTGGGGCTTTGTGCTGGCAGCCCTGGCAGACTAGTGCACGTGGATGTGCCACAGTTGTTTATCCGTTCACCAGCTGATGGACACTTGGGTTCAGTGATAGGGAACAGAGCAAATGTGGCTTTTGTGGCACTAACTCCTTATTGTGGCCGTCCTCACCAATGCACCCCCCTCCTCTCTCTCAACCCAACATACTGGGTTTACGATGGTACTTTGACTCACCACCCCATGGACTGAATGTTTGTGTCGCCCCCAAATTCATATGTTGAAATTTGTTTTATTATTTTGGTTTTTTGGAGGGTTTTTTTGAGATAGAGTCTCGCTCTGTCACCCAGGCTAGAGTGCCGTGGTGTCAGCCTAGCTCACAGCAACCTCAAACTCCTGGGCTCAAGCGATCCTCCTGCCTCAGCCTCCCGAGTAGCTGAGATTACAGACCTGTGCCACCACACCCGGCTAATTTTTCTATATTTAGTAGAGATGGGGTCTCGCTCTTGCTCACGCTGGTCTCGAACTCCTGGCCTCAAGCAATCCTCCTGCCTCAGCCTCCAGAGTGCTAAGGATTACAGACGTGAGCCACCATGCCCAGCCAATATGTTGAAACGTAAACCCCAATGTGAAACTCAACCTTAAGAGGCAGGGTCTTTGGGAAGTGTGGGTTCTGGCCTCCTGCATGGGAGTAAAGGCACACCTCATTTCATTGCACTGTGCAGACACTGAGGCTTTCACACATTGAAGGTTCATGGCAACCCTGAGTTGGGCAATCTATTGGTGCCATTTTTCCAACAGCACATGCTCACTTCATGCCTGTGTCAGTATTTTTTAGCAATGAAATATTTTAAAATTAAAGTACATACATTTTTTAGACATAGTGCTATTATTGCACATTTAGACTACAGTGTGGTATAAATATAATTTTTATATGCATCGGGAATCCAAAAAATTTGTGTGACTTGTGTTATTGCAATATTCACTTAATTTTGATTGTCTGGAATTGAACCCACACTATCTCTGAGGTATGCTTGTAGCGCCCTCATAAAAAAGGAGTCTGAGGGAGCTTGTTTGTCCCTTATGCCATATGGGGACACAGCTAGAAGGTGCCGTCTTTGAAGCAGAGACCTAGCCCTCGACAGACACTGAGTCTGCCAGTGCCTTGATGATTAGACATTTCAGCCTCCAGAACTGTGAGCAATAAATTTCTATTGTTTATAAATGACCCAGTCTAAGGTGTTTTGTTATAGCAGCCCAAAGGGACTAAGATACTCACTTTTCTGGAAATTGTCTTCAATTAAACCACTCCATTTGCAGAACTCCTTTCGGAGTTTGGTAAACAGCCGGGTGTCCTCCTCTCCGACAATTTCCTCCCCTTGTACTAAGGCAAGGATGTCCTGGTTAAATGCATTAATTTTCTGCCAGGAAGAGAAACATCAGTATAAGCAGAGACATTTCAGATGCAAGTGTCCAGGAGGTTTGGAGGTCGAGCGTATGTTGAGGGTGGGGGAGTCATTCTTCGTCTCCTTATGGGCTCTGAGGAATCCGGGAAAGAAGAGGCTTTGGCACCAGAAACCCCGGTCCTCCCCTTATTGCCTTTGGGATCTGGGTGAGTGCTCGGGACAGAGTCAAGGGCAAAGGAGCAAGGAGATGAGAGGTGAGGCCCCTCACTGCTGACTCCGCTCTCACGGAGCCCACCGCACCCTGCCCCGCCCCTGCCTGGTGCTGCGGACCGAGTATTGGGATCCGCTTTGGAGAGTAAGGAAGAAGTGCTTCCGGCCCACGTGCCTCCCCCAGACGCACTTGGCAACACTCACGTCTATCAAGAAGAACATTTTCTCATTCTCATCTTCGGGTATGTCCACACCGTACTTTTGTAACTCCTCTGTTATTTTCTGGTGGCTTTCTTTAATTTGATTTTCTAACAGAGGCAGAGATTTCTGAGGAAAAGGGAGAGAAAATAGTGGAAATTCATAAATACGGACAGGGTATGAGAAGCACGTCCCAGACCGCCTGCAGAGTAGCCGCACGGTCCATCTGACTTCCCGGTTTCCTCTAAAAGGGAAGATTTTCCAGGTGGAAAGAGGGCACATTAGGGGCCTTGTTTTCTACCCAGGTCTCCCCACTTTCCCACTGCTATAGAAACAGCCTCAGGAAGCACTAAGACACCCACATTTGCACGGTCCCCAGGCCCCATAAGAGCAACACAAGGAGAAATTCCTCCTGTGATCACATTAAGTAAACTCTCTGCAGGGAGATTGGAAAGATCCAGCTGCCTAGCAGGTTCTGAAAAAGTGGCAGTTGGAACAATTTGAGCTTCAACAACTCTTACTGTTTTTTAACAGATGAACAGTTATCAGGGACTTGTGCTTCCAACAATGTGGTAACTGCACATGCTGGCACACTCTTCCATGGCAAACATCGAAACATGGCTAAAATCTTAAAACTGTCCCTTTAGATGTGTCGGGGAGCTGGCAAGTTAAGGAGGGGTCTTTGGAGGCCAAAGCCAGGTGACAGCAGCCTCCCAGGGCAGGGACTCAAGAAGCAAGCAGCAAGGATGCCAGATTCAGCCTCAAGGGCATTCGTCTAGCTAAGAAAACTTGAACTTGAGTCTGTGAGCCTGACTTGGAGCAGAGGCAAAGCATCAGTCCCCACAGCTTGCTCAAGGTGGGGACTCAAATAAGGGAGCACCCTCTTTCTGCATAAAGGTGGGACCCCAACAGCCTCTGCTCTCATCATCACAATCAGCTGGAAACCCTGTTCTCCACCCACACTCCTGGGCCAGGCCTGGAAGACCTTGAACCCTGACACTGAGTTGAACATTTGAAAAAGCAAAAGACAATGTGCAGGCAGATTTGAAAGAAAAAAAAACCACAGAGAGCTTTTAGAAATAAAGAATATGTTCATTACAATGGCTAAGACATTATAATGGTGGTTGGCAATGAGAGTCAGTTAGTAGAGTGTGCATACGGTTTTAATTTTTATTTAGGCCAGGCGGATAGAGTCTGTCACTGCACCAAAGTGTGGGCCTCCTATAAGCAGCATCCACACCACCTGAGGGCTTGCCAGAAATGCGGAATCTCAGGCTCCACTCCACACCCACCGAACCCAAATCTGCATCTTAACAAGGTCTCCGGGAGACCTGTGTGCACAGTAGCATTTAACAAGCCAGCAAGGTCCAGCTCTGTGTCTCCTTTTAGAGAACAGACAGCTCTGCGTGTACTCACGGAGATGTGCGTGATGAGCTCCGTGGTCAGCCTTTCTGCCAGGCAGGGAACAGTGGCCCTTCCTTCCTCCAAAAGGTACCTAAGAGAGAACACAAGGTAGGCGTCCATCTCGATGTAGCCAGAACGTGCAAATCTGCAGCCCGCTGTTGGGGGAACTCAGGGTCGTTACTTACAACTGAATGGAACGTCTTGCCATTGATACCCAACAAATATCCAGAACAGTACTGTGCAGAATTATGAGTGAATTTGGGCAATCTCAGACATTTCAACACTGGTACGGAATGACCCATTCCAGCTGATATAATAAATGTGTCTCATGACATCTGACCGTAGAATTGATCGTCATAAAAGCACACATCCACACCTATAGATATATTTTCATAACACATACCCCCATTTGTGTGTAAGACACATATATAAGTAGACACGATGCATAAAGTGTAGGTCTTCATAAAAACACATCGATGCCTATTTACCTAAGTGTGTGGATGAATACTGAGCTGGGGAGACACGCCCTTGTCCAGGAGAAGAACTTAAACCACAGCTGCTTGGAGGAAGGAAGCCGAGCATCTTCTCACTCTACCCAAGTTTGTGGCCACAGGGAGTTATTACAGGGTTTCCTACATTTTAAAGGACCTTTAGTATGAAGGGCAGCAGGAAGGCACGAGCCCAGTTGCAAGAGTAAGCTTCAGTTTCTACACCTGCCAATTTTTTAAAAAATTGTGGCAAACTACATATAATACAAAATTGACCATTATTATTTTTAAGTGCACAGTTCAGGGGCATTAAGTACATTCACATTGTTGTGCAACCATCACCACCATTCACCTCCAGAACTTTCCCATCTTCCCAAACTGAAATTCTGGCCCCATTAAACACTAACTCCCCATTCTCTCTCCCCCAGCCCCCAGCCCCCGCCATTCTACGGTCTGCCACTATGAATCTACCGTCTGCCTCCATGAATCTACCGTCTGCCTCCATGAATCTGCCGTCTGCCTCCATGAATCTACCGTCTGCCTCTATGAATCTACCGTCTGCCTCTATGAATCCGAGGCCCCTGCGGGTCTCATACAAGTGGCATCGTACGTACTCGTCCTCTTGTGACTGGGTTATTTCACTGAGCATGATGTCAAGGTTCATATGTGTTGTGGCGTGTGTCAGAATTCCCTTCCTTTGTAAGGCTGCATGGTATCCCATTTTACGTGTAGACCACACGTTTTCATGCAGCCATCCGCTGACGGACACTGGAGTTGTTCCACCCCTGGGCTACTCGCAAAGCGCCGCTGCGCACAGGTGTGCGCGCATGTCTTCCACGCCCCTGCAACTCCCAGTGCGGCCTCGCTGTGGGCGTCTGCGAGAACTGAATGCAAGAATGTCTACAGCTCTGCATGTTCTCATTGCTTTACATGTAATCAATTTATCAGTCTTTTCCTTAAAAAAAAACTTTATCTTTGGCATGAGGGTCTTCACCGAGGATATAAACTGTCCGTCTACATTTTCTTCTGGGATGCGTGTGGCTTCCTTTTTATATTTAATTTTGAACTTCAACTGGCATTTATTTTGGTATAATGTGTAAAGGGCACTATTTAAATTTTTTCCCAAATATTAAGCAATGATCCCAATGCCACTGATTGATAGTCAAACTGACACAACCCATGGATTTGAAATGTGGAATTTATCATATATCAAGTGTATGTATCTGGGCCTATTTCTAGGCTTGTACTTTTCTATTTATGTTTCTATTCTGGTCCTAGGCACATACTATTTAAATTATTGTACGCAATCCTCTCCTTATTTTGGTTGATTTTTGATGTTTTTTTGCAGTGCTTTGCGAATTCCCCTTTCATGTGTCTGGGCGGGTTCTCGAGTCATCACCCAGGTATAAACGCACTCACACACACACACGCGTGCTCACACACACGCACGCACATGCACTCACACACACACACGCACTCACACACTCGCACTCACACACACGCACGCGCACACACACACTCACACGCACATGCACTCACACACACACGCGCACTCACACATGCACACGCACTCACACACACACACTCACATGCACACACACGCACACACTCACACACATGCACTCACACACACGCACGCACTCACACACACGCACGCACGCACTCACACGCACGCACGCACGCACTTACACACACGCACACACACACGCACGCACTCACACACACATTCTCTCTAAGCATCTGCTTTGGAGCGGTGTTCTCGGTTTGAATTCACCAGTGTGAGACCCGGATGAGCGCACCTGAAATGGGGGTGGTCCTCGAAGAAGGCCTTCTCCCTCTGCAGAGCCTCGGCCAGGCTCAGCCGGTCCTGGATGTCCTGCTGGCCCCGGCACTTGACGATCATGTAGCCCTTCTTCAGGTGGCACACGAGGTTCCGCACCACGTCTACCACCTTGTCTTCCGTGCCTCTGTCCACCAGGTCGGGCTTTGTCAAGATTCCTGCGAGCCGGAGACTCCAGTCGGAGAAGGCTCTGGGTCACCAGGCAGAGGTGAGGGCAGCTTCCGCCCCCAGCCCCCAGCCCCTAGGGTTCCTCCCCGCCCTGCTCCTCCAGAACGGAGGCGCCAACGGAGCCCCTGTGCAGGGGGGAACGGCAGGGCAGGCCGTGTGCAGGCAGTGTGCCCCCCCAGCGGCCACGGGGCTCTCCCTGAGCCCCTGCACTGAGACCCGTGGCACGAACAGACCACATAGTGTGTGTCCCTTCATCCGCCACAGACGCTTGTGCTGCGTCCACCCCACCTGCATCCCTAACAGATACAACTCGCTTCCTGATTGTGCCCCCCTCCCTGAGCTCACCGTGCTTTTTCCCAACAGGTAGATACCCGTCAACCTGTGGCCAACAAAAGTCAGCTGTGGCTCATTTCATCTGGCCTGGGCGGGCACCACACCTGCCACCTTAGCAGGTCTCACCTGCCGCATGTGTGTCCCCAGCCCCGTGCATGCTGAGCAATGCCCACCGGGATTCAAAGGACACTTTCCCCCTGGCAGACCACCTGCCATGCTCAGGTCCCCCCACTTCCTACCTATGGTCCTGTCCCCGTCGGGGTCCACCTCCTGGGCCATGCTCAGCGCCTCTGTGGTGGCAATGTCCACGTTACTGGGGACCACCACCAAGTTGATGGTCTCCTGCTTGTTGATGTACTTCTTGATGAGCGCCTTGATCTGTGAGAAGGTGAGAGGCGAGGGTTGCAAAGGGGAAGGGGAACTGAGACAGGTGCCAACCTTGCACCTGCTTCAGAGCCCCAGCGGTACTTCCCAAAGAGAAGGAACTACAGAGAAATGACCCCACAAACACAACATGGCAGCACCACCCAAGGCGGGGTTATGGGAAACCAAGTTCTCTGCGGCAGAAACAGAGCCACAGGGGCAGGAAGAACCACAAGGTGTTAGCTGGTTAACGATCCCTGACACCTGAGGTCTGATGGTCACAATGGAAAACACGATGCCAAAAACTGCTTGACTCCTTCCCCAAATCTCTAATTTGTAATGTGACATTCACTGACATGCAGATATCATTATACCTATTTCCAATGCTACCTCTTTCCACATAAAACCCCTTCCTAAAACACACCAGTTTAGCTATGCCACCATGTGCAACTAGAACCAAAAATCAGTCGTTGCATAAAACACAAAACATACACACCTAGAATTTGTTTCCAGTTTTGCCTGTTTGCCTCCCTTTCCCCAGAGAAGGTTCCATTAAACTTGCTGAAGGAGGTTTCCACCAATGAGCTCTCCAAATTCCCCACTCCCGCCTCCAAATATCCACTCATTCAAACTCAGCCCTGCACTCTGCTGCTCCAGTATGGCGCCCCCTTCCCTCCCCCAACCTCTACTCCACCCCAGCCCCCCCCCCCGACCCTGCCAAGGCCAAGGCCAAGGTCAGATGTGAGGTCTGAGGTTGTACCTGGCGCCCGATGTCAGCAGGCTGATTGCCCACGGCCACCCTGGTGATGCCGGGAAGGTCTATGAGAGTCAGATCCGGGACGTGGGGGGAGCTGATCTCCAGGCTGATGAGCTCGTGACTGATGCCCATCCCTTCCCCAGCGATGACGTTCTGGGCTAGGCAGGAGGAAAAAAAGAAAACTCCAATAAAGCTTAGGACGGCAGTATCTCATCACAGCGAGAACGCTGGAAGCACCTTCCACCCTCTGTGAGTCACAGATAAAAGCATATTTGGATCAGATTCACTTTTCTGTGATCGCAACTGAAAAGGGCCTCAAAGGATAACTCAGTTCTTTCCCTGCCTGTGGCCAGCACTGTCTGTGGAGAGACCTCACGGGGACATCCCCACGGGTGACACCAACCCACAGCAGCCCAAAGCGGAGCAGGGCGAAGCAGTCCTTCCTGGTGGCACATCTAAAGTCCTCCCGCTGATGTTGGGAGGAAATGAGCAATGGAGCTAACCGCAAACAAATAAGAACACACGGGCATTCCCGAAACCTACGCCGGGAAATTGTATCGGGCCACGTGCTTATTTTAGCCAAGACGAGCACTGGGCTGCTGGGCTTCCATTAAGGCATTTCAGCCTGATCCTTCCTCCTTAATAATGAAAAATGTATGATGGGAATTTGTGTCATCGAATTGTTAGCTAATACCACTTCACTCTTTTCTACATCCAGAGTGTCCTTTGGGTATGTTTGACACCAATCTAGAACTTAGATCGGAAGTAACAACAGCCTGTGCAGCATATAGTCTGCTGATTACCCTGGTATCCACTCGCCCCACCCTAGACAGGAGCATGAAGTCAGGTCCCGGCCAATGGGGAACATGTGAAAATGCTGAGTCACCTTACATAAAGTGTCCTTATAAGGCAGGGACAGGCCCGTTGCCACGGCCCGTGGGCTCTTATGTGGACCTGCCGACTGAATCATGAGAGGGCCTTGGGGACAGAGGCCACACAAAACAGAGAAGCATAGTAAGAGTCTCGGTTCCACACGTTGGAACCCCCAAACCAGCCCACCTCCAGACTTTCATGTGACTGGAGGGGAGGGGAAAGAGAGAGAGGACTTCCACATCGTCCAAACCACTGTGTCAGCAGCTTGCTTGCACAGGTGGTACCAATCCTCCCCTCCCTCCCCGTGTGCATGTTACTTTACAGTGTGGCTTTGCCACTTCTTCCATCGATAGTCCGTCCCTTGAAATTGGGCTTGACCCTGTGACTTTCTCTGGCTAATGGGATATTACAAAATGTGACACCAGTAGAGATTGAAAGTTGCTACACTTTGGGGCTGACCCTCTCGTGCTGCTGGG
>VBSM01000272.1:110472451-110482543 GCA_008086735.1 Cheirogaleus medius | reverse complement strand
TCCGGTTCTGAGATGGGTTTGTTACACAGCAAGGGCTGACTAATGCGCACAGTTGTTTTGAGTTTGCTGCCACAGGCAGCCAACCTAACCCCCAGTAATACAAAACCACAGTTTGTCTATAACATCATTTAACTGTCTGTAAGAGTCAACAGGTGTTACTTAGTGCTCCTGTCTGTACGGAAGCTAAACCCGTCCTGTCCTACCGCTGGGTGTCAGTTCACGACACTCCAGTACTTTCCCAAATGACTGACACTTAGTCACATGACATGCTAGGAACAAAATGAAAGTCAGCAGAGAAGTCATTACTTCTCCATCTCACAGGCGCTGGCCCTCACCTACACTGCCAGTGTGGCCT
This sequence comes from Cheirogaleus medius, assembly GCA_008086735.1. Classification (NCBI taxonomy): domain Eukaryota; kingdom Metazoa; phylum Chordata; class Mammalia; order Primates; family Cheirogaleidae; genus Cheirogaleus; species Cheirogaleus medius. Next base: position 110,482,188 of record VBSM01000272.1, on the reverse strand, counting down.
CCCCTTGCAGGGGCTTCAGATTCATCTCTTGAGTCCACCGAAGCCTGCCTTGAACTAGCCTGAGTTAGGATTACGCAAACTCGTGCATCCTCTTCCCTGGGGAGAGGCCGAGTGGGATTCCTTGATGACCCAGGCAGCCATTTTTACCAGGTAACAGGGCAAGGAGCTCCCTCACCCCCAGACCGTTCCTCCCCCACCAGATCTGCGGAGTGGGGAAGCCCTTGGAAAAGGGACAGACCTCTGTGTTTAGAGATATGTTTTAAATTTTAAGATTTACATTATTCTCAGATACTTATTTACATACTGAGCAATAAATTATTGATATAGATTCTGTGCCAATGTGCTGGTCTTAACAAGGACACAACGAGAAAGCTCGAGGGACTGGGGCCCGATGTGGAGAGAGGGTCCCGAGGGAGCAGCCAGGCCCAGGGAGGGGGGGTGGGAACAGTCACAGGCAGAGCCCACCCACCCCATGAGGCTCGACCGGGCATCCAAATGGGATGACGAGCAATCATGAGGTCCTTACCTTTACTGACTTCCTTTTCCACCTCTGAAGCATCGGAAATCTCCATCTCCAAGTCCTGGTAACTGACCTTGCCTCTCCACCCATCTTCGTTCGTGAGTTTTTTCAGTTTCAGCACGAGAGGACATCTTGTCACAATTCCTAGGAGGCCACACTCACATCAGCTCCACGCTCTGCTCTTCAAAGTCCTACATGGTGCCTTAGACCAGTGGTTCTCAAACTTTTACACAATCGTTTGGGGAGACGTTTAAAACTGAGAACCTTCTGCTCTCACCCTCTGACACTCTGATGCATTATGTCTGGGGTGACCTCAAGGCATGCGTTTTGAATGTGAGTTTTTGCTCACTAATGTTTGAAAGTCACCACTTTAAGCTTCCTGTCTCATCCCAGTGTTTTGTCATCAGCTCAGATGGCAAATTGCAGTGGGAAATGCCCCAAAATCATGCAAACATCTTCCATTATTCCCCCAACATACACACTGTACACCCACCAGGAAGGCACACGGCTGCCACCAGGCCATCTTATCGCTGTCCCCCTACTGTAAACTCCTTCCAATCCTACCTCCTTACCGTGTCTGACCTGTATTCCAAGACCCGTCCCGGGTCTGACCTCCTCCCTTGAGCCCTCACTGATATCCTTGGCCTAGCAACTCAAACAGCGTCATCAACCAGAGCATCCATTTTTATCTCCCAAGATGGCTGGTCACCTCTTGGGAAGGTGCTGAGGACAGACACCCACATGCATGTCACTCTGGATTGGGGCCTCAAATGCCTTTATTCAGATCTTCCAAGAATTCTAGATTACATACAACTTACACAAAAAATGTACAATGCGATGACATTATGCATTGACTAGTGTTCCTTCCAAATTCTGATGTTGAAGCCCTAACGCCCAATGCGACTGTATTTGAAGACAAGGCCTTTGAAGGGGTGATTCAGGTTAAATGAGGTCATAAGGGTGGGGCCCTAATCCAATATGGCTGGTGCCCTTATAAGAGAAAGAGACACCAACAATGCTCACGCACAGAAGAATGGCCATGTGAGGGCACAGTGAGGAAGTGGCCACATGCAAGCCAAGGAGAAAGACCTTATGAAAAACTAAACCTTGATCCTAGAGTCCCAGCCTCCAGAACCATAAGAAAATAAATTTCTTTGGTTTAAGCCACTCCACCATCATATTTTGTTATGGCAGCCAGATCAGACCAATGCGGGGTGTAAGCTCTTACCGGTGCCTCTGGGAAGGGCAACTCCCGACAGTGCCTCCAGCACGGAGCTCTTGCCCGAGCTCTGGTCCCCGATGACGGCGATGGCAGGGAGGGCCAGGTCCTGCTCCACACCCAGGGCGCGCAGGGAGTCGATGAGGTCGATGCAGGGGCGCACCTTCTCCTCATACTTGCTGCACAGGTTGTCCTCGGTGCACTGGAGAAAGCAAAAATGGAGAATTCTGCCATGGCCCACAGATAACGCTCCTTCAAAGACAGCCAACTTCGAAAAGCCTAATAGGTTATTGTGATCTCTAAAAGAGAGTGGAAGAGTGACAGAAAAAAAATATTTGAAGAAATAATATACATCCTCAAACTTAATGAAAACCATAAACCCAAAGATCCAAGAAACTCAGCAAACTGCAAGCTCGGGAGATATAACGTGAACTACATCAAGGCACAATAGAGTCAAATTGCTCAAAACCAGTGATAAAAAGAAAATGCTAAAAGAAGCCAGAAACAGAGGAACAAAGATGAGATCGACAGCAGATTTCTCACCAGAAACAATGCAAGTGAGAAGACAGCACAGCAACATTTTTAAAGGACTGAAAAACATCATCAACCCAGAATTCCATACCCAGCAAAAGTATCTTTTAAAAATGAAGGCAAAATAAAGACTTTTTCAGACATATAAAAACTGAGCTAATTGATCAGTAGCAGACCTGAATTGCAGGAAATGTTAAAGAAGTCTTCAGGCAGAAGGAAAATGATAGAAATCTTGATTTACACCAAGGAATCCATACCAGAAATGTTAACTACTATACTTTTTCTTATTACTTAAATATCTTTAAGAGATAAATGAATGTTTGAACAAAAAAATAATAATGTATTATGGGGTTTATGATACATATAAAAGTAAAATGCGTGACAAACATGCATAAGTATACTATCATAAGGTTCTTATATATACATGAAGTGATATACTGTCCCTAGAAAGTAGACTGATTAAGTTAAAGATATATACTATAAACACTAAGTTATACTTACTAAGCCAACAAAGGGGACAAAAATAGAATCATGAAAAATACTTGATTAGTCCAAAAGAAGGTAGAAAAAGAGGAAAGGGGGAATGAAGGAGAGATGGGATGAATAGGAAAGAAATAGCAAAATGATATTCTCAAACCTAGTTATATCATCAATAATCACAATAAATACTAGTGGCCTAAATATTCCTAGAATAGTCAAAAAGACTTTGAAAAGGAAGAACAAAATCAGAGGGCTAGCATTATCTAATTTCCTTAATTATTATAAAGAGATCAAAGCGGTGTGGTATTTGTGTAAAAATCGAGAAAGAGATCAAGGGAACAGAACACATACTCCAGAAATAGGCCAGCACATAACTGATTTTTGACAAAGGTACAAAGGCAGTGCGTGGAAAAATGATAGGCTTTCCAATCAGTGGTACTAGGACAATTGGATATCCATGTGTAAAAATAAATAAACTTGCGTCAATACCTCACACCATATACAAAAATTAACTCACAGTGGATCATAGACCTAAATGTAAAATTTTAAACTATAGAAATTGTACAACAAAACATAAGAGAAAATCTTGGTGACCAGGAGTTAGGCAATGATTTCTTAGGCATGGCCCCAAACCCACAATCCATAAAAGAACCAACTGATAATAGCTAGAAGAGAATAATTCAGATGTTTCTAGCATAAAGAAAATAGAAATATTTAAGATGATGGATCTCCCAATTACACTGATTTGATCTTTACAAATTATACAAATGTATTAAATTATCACATGTGCCCTGAAAAAAATGAAATCAAGTCAAACAGGAAAAACAATAACCAGTTAATTGATCAACTGAATTTCACAAAGTTCAAAACATGTGATCTTCATAAGAGATTATTAAGAGAATGAACAGAGAAGCCATAATCTGGAAGTAAGTGTTTGCAAAGGACTTGTACCCAAAACATATAAACAACTCTCGAAACTCAACAATAAGAAAACAAACAACCCAATTAAAAAATTGGCACAAGATTTGGACAGACACTTCACCAAAGAAGTTAGATGGATGGCGAACACCACGCGAAAAAGATGTTGAATATTAGTAACCACTGGAGAAATGCAAATTAAACTAACAATGCTTGAAATTAGTGGGATTTTGCTGTATGTAAATTGCATCTCAATAAAACTGATTTTTTTTAAAAGGTGAAAGTAAACATAAAAACCACAGAGAAGGCATACATGAAAATTTCAAGTGGCTTATCAGAATAATGGCTAAAGCAATTGTTGTTCTGTGTAACATAGTTTTAAAAGTTAGAGAAATACAAACAAACAACAAAAATATGAGAAACTCCCAGCTGTGATATGAAGGCGCACGGCCTAGCGTCGACTGTAGCCGACAGCCAAAAGCTTTTACTTTTATCTCTGCAGTTGCAGTGTGCACGTTCAGCTAATAACTTACTGCGAATCTGTGACCTTTTAACAAGTCCTTAGTAGGAGTTATTATAGTTATTTTCCTAAAGCTGCCTGTATAGTAAAACAAGCTTTCAGTGCTTTAAAGCTTTCCTCATCACACAAGAGCAAAACGGATGCGTCGTCAATGCACAGCACAAACTACCGTGCGGATTATTGAGTGCTGGCTGTAGGCGAGGCTTCGCGGCCGGTGAGCGCTGTACCCAAGTGGTTAATCTGCTCAGGACTTTCTAAGCAGAGCAGAAAGTCCCTCTGCTCCCTCTACCTGTCCCTGCAGATGCCAGCCACGGTTCTTTAAGGAGGAGAAGGGGTCCCACTCACCCTGCCTCCCACCAGTGGCTTGGGGCAATTTTCCCAAAGTGGGCTGATTGGGGTCTAGGGAAAAAATATAAGAAAATCATTTTGTCCTTTACCTGTTTCCTTTTAATGCCTATTTTTGTGTATGCTTCACCATATACGTAAATTTTTACTGGAATGGTTTCTTTATATCAGGGTGTGCGGACAATTCTCCACGGTAGAGGGCTGTCCTACGCACTGTGGGAGGTTTAGCCAAATCCCAGGCCTCTATTCACTATTCACCCCGAGCTGTGACAACCAAACTGTCTCTGGACGTACCACCTAGTCCAGGGGGCACAGTGGCTCTGGTAGAGAAAGCACTGCCACCCACAGCAGTTTGGGTGGTTTTCCTTCTGAATGTTTTGTTTTGTTTTGTCTTCATGTCTTTGTATCACCCGTTCATAAGAGTTTATAAAACATAAGTAATAAAGCAAATAGGCATGTCCAACCACCGGGTTAAGAACACAAACATTCCAGGTACTTAAGACATCCCGCACACCTCCTTAGTCACCTCCCTCCCACCACCCCTCACCTCCGGAGGGCCCCTCTATCCCGAGGCTCGTGGCGATCACGTCCTTGCATTCCTGAATAGTTTCACCACCTATATGTCTTTTCCCTGGACGGCATATTGCTTATTGTTGTCTGTTTGGCAATTTTATATAAATGGGATCACACTGCATATTTCTCCTGTGACCTGATGCTTTGGTTCATCGTTGTTTATCAGACGTAGCCGTGTGGATGCCTGGAACCCCCGTCTGCTCATTGCACTGCTGTGTAGAATTCTGGTGCACGAGCAACCACGGTCCGGTACCCACTCCACCGCTGACGGGCTCTTGTACCGACCCAGGATTTGCTGTTATAAACAATGCTGCCATGCGCACGGCTCCCAGGGGCACGTGTGAGAGTCTGTACGGTGGTTTCCAAGACTACGTGCAGCAGAACCACCCAGAGGCCCTGCCCCCAGAGCTTCTAATTCACTGGGTCTGACAGTGGGGAGAGGGGCTGATAATGTGCATGTCAAACAGCTTCCCAGGCAATGCAGATGCGACTGGTCTGGGCGCCTCACTTTGAGAACTGCAGTCTATACCCAGAAGTGGAACTGCTGGATCACAAGACGAGCCCTGTTCACCTTGACTGGAAAAGGCCAAGCTGCTTCCAAAGCAGGTGGGTGTGAGGGGTGTGAGTTCCTCCTGCCCCGAACCCTGACGCTTGCGCCAGGCCAGAGACATAGATGGGAGGGAAATGCAGAGAAGAGGAAACAGTGATATTAGGGTGGTGGAAAGACGAGTGGCCCTACTTATTTTTCTATGTCCTTCAATCTCGTTTCTAATATTGTATGAAAAATGGTTTAACGTTGCTTAGGAGGCCAGAGGCCACCTGAAGCAGGACGATGACCCTTGGTTCTAAAACATGTAGTAACAATGAACTGAGCACTTGTTAGGTGCCCAGACATTGCACTGACTTCTCTCGACAGCTACAAGAAGCAAAGACTATTATTATTCCCATGTTAGAGACAGAAAACCAGGCTTTATAGCAGGAGGAATAACTATCCCTGATCAGACAGGTGAGAGTGTCAGGTTCGTGACCACATTCAGGCCGGACTGATTCCAGAGGCCAGGATTTGCTCCCACTAAAAATACGTCTTGATTCTGGGCAAGAAAGACACCATGTGGCTTCCCGAAGGAGATAATGTCCTAATGGCACCTACAAGAGTTTGTAGCTTGAGCCTGACCCAGGATGTGAGCAGGGGAATGCAGTGTTCCTTGGACCCAGGGCCGGGCCGATTCCCACCTGAGCCATCCACACCCGGTCTGGTTTCCCAGACCACCACGGTACCCCAGCCGGAGTCAACGAAGGCAAAACGTCTACACTTGGCTGCCAGTTGGCCCAGCAGAGTGAACAGAGGACCCGGATCTGCATCCCGCCCCAGGGAAGGCTAGGAAGCGGTCATCGCCGGGCAGTGGCAGCCTCACATGGGCCCGGCTCATGTAATGTCTTTAGCCAAGGAGGCACCGTAGCTAAAGTGACTTTCAGATGGCAACTTACCGAGGCCGGAGTTTCCATAGCCATACTGATATCTCCATTTAGTAATTGATGGGCGGCCACAGAAGACGAATCAGGTTTTTCGATTTCCACTTCGGAAAGAACCATCTTCCTCCTTCGTAAGTTAAGTTAAAATGAAGCGATCAGTATGGAACAGATCAGAAGCTGGTATATTCTCCAAACCCACCACTGGAAGGTAAGATCCAGGAGGACAGGGACTCTGACAAATTATTCACTGTGATGTCCCCAGAGTTTAGAAGAGCCCCTGAAGCACACAGTACATGCTCATTAACTCTTTATTCACTGAACGAGAAGTGACGGGGGGACCCACAGAAACAGATGGAGACCAACTCAGCAGCCCAGCTCAAGGCCCTTCAAGAATATGCCTCCGTATTTTAAAAGATTTTTTAAAACTAGGTATTTCCTGTCAAAATTTTAGGTTGAACATCGAAAATTTTTTCACTATAAATTTTAATAGTTGCAAAGGATACAATTTCTGATGCCTTTCAAAAATTTACATTTAAATATAAAATTGTTGTAGAACTCTTTCCAGTGTAAACGAGGGAATCTAAATATTATGGCGATTTGATACCCAGACCTTGAGCTTAAAAACGTGTATGAGCTCTAAGTATTCTGTGTTGTTCCTTTTGATCACCGATTTCATATTTTCATCCTATTTCCTCCATGTAAGTATATCTTAATGTCATTCATTTTATTCTTGAAAGCACTTAATTGACCATCTTATCGTACTTGTCTGCATCACAAATACATATATACATGTTAAATTCATTCTTAAAATGTTCCAGGACCATAGTCTCTGAATATTAAATTTTATAGCATCTAATAATCTTGGATAAAAGTAAATGAAAAGTTTTCTCCTATGGCTCAACATAAACGTTATAAAAAATACAAAGCACCAACTTACCTCCAATATATGCTCCTTTTCTGGAAGGGGTAACGTCAACAGTTGGGTGGAAACGGGGAGCTGTTCTCCTGCACCTCCTTGAAATTAAGCGAAGTGCACAAGTGAGACCCAAACCTGGTGAACTGGGGAGACTCTCGCCTCAGCCCGCCCCGTTGCTGAGAATGGTGCAGAGGCAGAATGGGCGTGCTTGGAAGCACATTCCAATTTCTGAGAATCTTTTTTATATATCTTGACTATTTTAATTCTAAGGTGGGTGAATAAGGCACCCAGCCTTCCTGCAAATTTGCTGCCCGCGTCAACAATTTGTGCTGATGCTCTCTGGGCTTCTCCTCTTGGGACCCGCCCCAGAGAGCCATGCAATCTTCGTCAATACTGGTGGGCTTCAAGGGACAGGTTGTTAAAATAAAACGCCTCATCACCCCTGCCTGTCACCCTGGTCTGTAGCATATCTAGATTCAGGACGTCCTAACTTGAGCCAACATCCCGATTCTCCTATCACACTGTGCTTAACAGAAACGTGTGAGTCCGGAAGGTCTGGGAGCCCTGCCACTGGTTCATGGCGCCTTGGCTAAAGAACACGTCCCAGACACCAACATGTAAATTGTTCTTTCCTGTCCCCAGGTTTATATGTTTCCAGGGCAGGCATGGTTGTACCCTGGTTCAATTTGGAAAGGGAGAGAGGGATGTATTCCTTTTGTAAGGTGGGAAGGTGGTGATTATGAAAGATGATCAATTTTAAAGGGTACTTATGGAGTTCGGCAAACTGGAAATGCATGCCCTAAAACTCTCCATGCCTTTGGAAAGACCTCAGGTGCCCAGGGTGTCCTGGGTTCCATGCCAGAGACACCACTCCATCTGCCTCTCTGGAGTGCCAGTGTTCTGGGCCGCGGCTGCCTCAGTTGGCTTCTCTGTACCCATTCAAAAGGCACCTTTGGTCCCCAGAACTTGCGCCCCATGATCATGGGTTTGACTCGATCAGTTGGAACAGGACGTTGTGAGCCTATTCCCTCCCCTGTTGGTTTCACAAAAGGAGATTCCCTGAAAGTTAAACCTCATGGGTTTTGTCTGTAAACCATAAATGTTTCTTTCTTTCTTGGATCGGCTTTAACAATCAGTTTGCATTTCGGCAGCAGGGCAATCTCAATAGTTCAAGCCAGTTTCTTATTTATCAACGACACTCAGCATCCAAGTGCATTCACCACTTCTGGCCTTGGGAGAATCTAGAGGTGGTGACCCCTTCCTCTCAGCCCCAAATTATTCCTAAAATGTTTGCAGAGGGGGCGGCAGGGAATCTGGGCACGACTCCCATCTCTCTGCTTTCTAGCCCCTCATCCCTTCACTACTGCACACCCCCACTGGTCGGAGTCTGAGATGTGAGTTGGGCATGGGTGGGGTCATGTCCTAGGCTCTTCTCTCATCCTAAGGTTAGGGTTAGGGAGGGGAGCAGCTGACAGGGTCTAGGAAGCTCTTTCCATCCCTGCCCAGGACAGGGGGGGATCCCTGCTGGTGGGGGTGGGGGGTGGGGAGTAGGGGTGAGTGGGCATGGTGGGGAGGTGCAATGGCTGCCCCTCCACTCCAGATTTCAAGGATCCGGAGTTTTCCTGCAGCTTCCAGACCCAGCCTACTGCAGTGTTGGCCAGAGAATTCCTGCAGTGGGGTGGGGGTGGGGGACAACATCGAGGGTTGTAGACCCCACAGAGGAGAGGAGATGGGAGGTAGGATTCAGCCCCCTTCCAGCCCCAGAACCCCTAATTAGGACCACCCACCAGGCATATCTTAGAAAATGCCTAAGATGCAAGAGTCTGCAACCTTCCCAACACAATTCAGTCCAGTTTTGAAAATAACTCGTTCAGGACTTAACATTCACTTTTTCTTCTCAAACTGTTTTTCCCTCAGCCTGCTGGCATTTACGTTTTGTGAATAAAAGGGGAACAGCTTGCACTTCAGACCAAACGCACCGCTACCTACCAAACCAAGCCGGGCGGGGCCTCCGGAGGTGGCAGCAGAGGGCGAGGAAGGGAATAACGGGAGGCCTGTGCACCCCCACGGCTCCGCGGTCCAAAGCTGAAAGATGACACCGTTAGACATTTTAGGAGCCCTCTGGGACTGACATCTGGGGGTGAGCATCTTTTGACCCTGCTTCTGATAAAAATCTTCATTTAAAATTAAACCAAGTAATTCTGACCATCCCACATTCAGGGCTCAGCGGTCACCCCCAGGG
>VBSM01000272.1:110452066-110472351 GCA_008086735.1 Cheirogaleus medius | reverse complement strand
AGGGCGGCCCTCCCTGTGGGGACTCCGATTCCCAGGGCTGACAGCCTGTGGGTGGGGAATCGCATTTCTCTTTGGGGGCGCCTGGCACCCCACCTTCATCCTCCTTAGCGCAGCTCAGAGTCCTTAAGGCCCCCAAAGACTCCTGTGATTAGGAAGAGTCACCCCCAACCAGCCCCAAGGCCCAGAACCTGCCCCACCCTTAGGTCCTGGTCAGGAAAGCCTGGGTGGAACCACATTTAGCTCAGGTTAAGATGCTCTTGTCTCTCTGGTGAATGTTCTAGAAATGGGGGGCATTCCGCCACCTCCTTGACGGGGCTGTCACCACCGCGAGGTCAGGGCAAGGACGTCATACCAAGCTTGCATTTTCCCAGCGCCTACCATGGGGCCTGGCAGGCCCATAGTCGCTCAGTTACATGTGAGCTGAATTTAATTGGATTGACGTGCCCAGAGTCAACAGAAGAATGACAGGCTCATATATTTGGAAAGGAGAGCTTTATTTCTCATAAAGGGTTGCAGCCTACAGGTAGCCATTCCTAAGGTCTGGGAAGCAGAGCCTGGGGCAGGAGCTGAGAGCTACTTGGAGGGAGGGGCAATGGGAACAGGAATTTATGCTGATGGGGTGGCCGAGTGCATGCATTTAAAGAGCTATAGGAGGAGCCAGGGATATTTATGGAAGGAGAAACATGTACACGTGCGATTGAGCTCCATGCTACTTCGTAGGACCCGAGCTCAGAAAGTGGCGGCATTAGCCCAATCCAAGGGTGGAGTTTTCGGCCCTCTGACAGCGAGAGGTGAAGCAGAGGCCCTCTGTGCACAGTCCCCAGAGCCTGGCCAGAACCACTCGGTGGTCAATGGTCTCAGCAGCAAGGGGTGCTGGTCAGTTGTATCGAAACTGCAGAAAAGGAGGAGCAGTTACTAGGTTGGTAGAAACCAGCGGTGGAGCAAGTCTTTCCAAAGGTCTGGTTCTGTTTAACACGCTAGGACACAAAGCCTGATGACTGTTAGCGAGGGAGGGGGTATAAGGAGGCATGTCCCACCTCCCATCTTGTCACGGCCCAAATTTCAGTTTTAAGGTTTCTCCAGGGTCCCCTTGGCCAAGAGGGGATCAGTTCAGTTGGTAGGGGGCTTAGGATGTTATTTTTATTTCTCACCAGCTATCCTTGTCTCTGGGGCCCCCACTACGGCACAGCCTCGGTCCTGCCCTCTCAGTGTTTCCCTCCCTCCAGTAAAATGTATCGGGCTGCTGACCCTAAAGCAATCAGAGGGGCCAGGATTTAGTTACATGAGAGTTTATACTAGCTTACAGTTTCAGGATGAGTGCCTGGAAACACGGACTCCATAAAATGGGGTCAGAGTAGGAGTCGTTTATATAGGCGAAACAGGGAGCAGAACAGCATCCCAGCATTCCCCATGCGAGGCTAACGGGTCATTTACAGACGTCTGACTGGTTACACCTCCCGATTCCAAGGGGTTGCTGAACATTACACTGTAGAGAAATGACAGTCACAGGGCTCTCCACCGCAGGCATCAAAGGTCTATGTTCAAGAGAGGAATGGGTGGCCTGATTAATGTGTAACATCTTGTGAATTAAAATAAAATCTTAAGACCCCCAGGTGACTGCAGGGACCACCTCTTGGCCAAGGGAACCCCAGAAATGCCCTAAAGCTGAGCTGCTGGCCAAGAGAAGGGAGGTCAGATATGCCTTCTCATGCCCCCTTCCCTTCTTGGAGATGTCCTTTGCGATCCATTAACAAGCCTAAGGCCATGCAAGACAAGCTTAGACCACACCTGCAGGTCATCAGTTTACTTAACAGATCACTTGAGTCTGGGTATATGTCCAGTCTATGTCCGGTGGCTTGTCTCTGACACTTCCTTATCTTAACTTAAAACATTCCAAGCCTTTAGACAGAGCTTCATTTCTTTAATCAATTACAAATCAAAGAATCCTTAAAACCGCCTATAATCTGCAGTGCACTGCTTGGAAAGGTACTGCCTTTTGGGGGCAAACCAATGTACATCTTCCATGTATTGATTTATGACTTCACATGTAACCCCTGTCTCCCTGAAGTGTATAAAACCAAACTGTAACCCAACCATGGTGAGACCACTTGCTCAAGGATTCTTGGGCGTGGCTCTCTGGGCCATGGTTGCACATATTCGGCTCAGAATAAACCTCTTTAAATTACTTTACAGAGTTTGAGTTCCTTTCCACTCACAGTCTTAATACAAAAGGTCGGGCCAGGCACCACGAAGGAAAAACAGCGGCACTGCTGAGGGAGTCTCCAGGGCCTAACCTCCCCTTGGCACAGTTAATTGAATGGTCATGAATTCTGCTTTCTTTCACGGTGCAAAAACACAGCATCCATAGGGAAAGCATCAGGGTGGCCAACCATTCCCACTGACCCTCAATCCCACTGACTGTGCAGTCGTGGGTTGCCCAGGGGGCTCCAGGTCTCTCTGGACCTTGCCCAGCCTGCACGGCCTGGCCAGGGAGAGCCGAGCTGGTGTCAATGGGAAGCCGCCTGCCCGCTGTGTGGCATGGGCGCCCCGCCTCAGAGCAGGTGCATTTCCGCAAATGCCTAGGAAGCTGACAGCCCTGGCCACGATGCTGCGCGGTGCCCCACTGAGGCACCGAGCACAATGCCAAACTCGCAGCTGGTGTTCAGGGCTTCACTGCAATACCCTCCTCATGACGTGAACGTCCCCTCCGCTCAGGGGCTCCTTCTCCTGGGCTCTGCGCTGGGCTCCAGCACCTTCTCTTCCAGGCTGGCGGCCCCCTTCCCGCAGCGGTCCGCGCCGACCCGCGCGCCCCTCATCGCACGAGGCCTTCGCACACTGCCTCGCCTCCGAGGGGCGTGCCGCCGACTGTGCGCCCGGGGCCCTGGCGCGTGCGTGGGTGGGAGGCCGGCTCTGGCCCTGCAGGCGCGTCCCGGGTGACTCTGAGCCACTCCCCGACTCCCATCGCGAATTTCCCAGCGGACTCAGTCAGGTTCGGTTTCGGTTTCATTTCTACTCCATGGTTCCTAGAAATGAAAGTCAGGCTGCACGACGCTAGGCTCCAGATGGCAGGGGACTGGGGTGGGCGGGACTCCTCTGAGAAGAGCTGGAGGCGACAGGAGGAGGGGGCGGGGACAGGGTAAATAGGGGGAGGGGAGGGGGAGGGGGCAGCGTCAGGCACCTCCGGGGCGCGCGGGCAGCCGGTCGCTGTGCTCTTTCTGCCCGCTTTGCTGCTTGGCGGCGACTTGGTTCCGCGGGTCACCGCGGAGGCGGGTGCCGGCGGTCTCGGAGCAGCCCCGTAACCACCTCCCGGTTAATGACCCCCGCCCATGACCTCGTGTCCGGCCTGGGGCCCGAGTCCAGGGACTGGTTTCGTTTTCCTGTTTTTTGTGTCCCTTCTGTGCGGGTGACATAGACCCGTGCGTCTCAACGCGCGGCCCCTGAGCCCGCAGCACCGGCCTTACCTGAGCGCTTGTTGGAAACGCAGGGCGTGGGCCGCCCGGAGACCACTGTTTCCGCACCCGCGCTCTGAGGGGTTCCCGCGGCCGAGAAGGCCGCGTCTGGCCTGGCTGTGGGCCCTCTGGGTCGGGCCGGCGCTGGGCCTTCTTGTCCACCGGGCCCGTGGCGGAGCCCGGCCAGGAGGGGACAGATGCCGGGATCCTGCCGTGCTGGAGGGGCTCTGGGGAGCAGGGGCCCTGGCTCGGTGTGCCCGTGGCCCGACCCACCACACTGATGTTGACAATACTGGGGAAGGCCCCTGGACTCTCCAAACTCAATTTTCCCAGACAGGGCCCGCTGTTCTCTGGCATTCACATAAAGAAAAGAAATATTATATTGTGTTAAATCCTGTTATATAAGACGGATAAACTGAGTAAAAGCATTTTCCCTCTCTCCCTCCCTCCCTCCCTGTCATTCTGCCTCCAGAGACATTTATGGAGCTAGATGCTATGCTGGGTGCTTGGGATATACAAATGAATAGGACAATGACAGAGAAGCCCCTGCCCCTAAGGAGACAGGTGCGGCCCAGGTAAGAGCAGAGTGCTGCTCTAGAGGCCCATGGGTGGGGGCAGGGAGTGAGAGGGAGCGGTGGGGGAGGGGCAGGAGTGGGCCACGAGGAAAGTGTTTGGGGAACGGATTCATGGACAAGGTGAACGGCTGGCTTCAAAGTTCATTTTCAATTTCCTGATACAGAGGAGAAACAGGAAAAGCATTGCATGTTCGTACTTTCCTTGGTCCTGTTTGCATCCAGACGTGAGGACAGCCGAGTCCTGCAAAGCTCAGCTTTGTGCTGGAGATTTCTGTGCCCCACAGTGTGGGGTGCCAGCTAGGCACCCAGGGCATGCTTGGGGGAGTCACGGCTGAGGGAGAATAATTCCGTTAAGAGCCGCCTCTCACTCCCAGGGCGGCCTTTCCAGAACTGTTTCAGACTGTGGCTGACCTCCTCTGTTCTCACTCCTTCCACCCGAAAGGCGAGCACCTGCAAGTGCCAACACCCTCTCATAACACAGCCCACGTAGCCCACACAAGAGGCATTTGGGGCTGGGCCTCCGATGTTCCTCTCCAGCCCCTCTGAGCAGGGAGGGGGATTTACGGGTAAGCGTGCTATTTCAGAGGGTCCCCTAGTAATCAACACAGGTGAGTGCCTCTGACGTTTATCCTGGTCTACCCAGCGAGCTTCCAAGCAGCCACAGTAAGAGGTGCTGCAGATGCAGGTAGCCAGGCAGCCTTTCTCCATTGTTCTTAATTTCGAAAATCAGTGCTAATGGAACCCAAGTGTCCCTTATAAAAATGTAGCTTGGGGAGTGAGTGAGATCTTGGACCTTCCAGCAATGTCTGGCCTTCATGTGACTGAGACCCATGGATGAGCCCAGGCGAGACCAGCCTTGGAACCACCCAGACTTCTCGCAGAATCTGGAGAAAGAACACATCGATATTGTTTTAAGCCACTAAATTTTGGGATGCGTATTACACAGCAATAGATAACTGACCTCTCCCCCACCACCCAGATTCTACATGCTGGGTGGATAGAAACTGTAAATCAGTGTCAGCCTTTCCACGATCATTTGGGTTGTTTCAGGCCAGATCTGCTGGTTTTCAAATTAGAAATAAACCTTCCAAATTGTTGGCCAGGTTTTGTGTTCAGAGTGCGTGTGCTTATTTTTCTCACTGTTAGGTTTGTTCCAGGTGGGAACCCGGAAAGTGTGTAGAGGACGAAATGCGTTTAATGGAAAACTTAGAGAGTGGTCATGAAGTCTGGAGTCCGGAGGTTGTAAACCTAACTCCAACCACAGACAGCTGCAGCGATGATGACATTCCTATACCCCCTGAGAAGGACGAAGCTACCCCCCTTCCCTGTCCCTGCAGGATGAGATGAACACAGGGGTCCCGCAAATTGGTTGTTGGAAAAAAATTTATTGCAGTGGCTGTTCTGGCCCAGGTATGCACTCGCCCCAGAAAAACACTCCGTAAAACCCAAGGCTTTCCCTCCCTCATGGTGGATGCTCTTTTGGCCTCCACCCATCTGCACCCAGATGCTCAAAATAAACAGCTTTTTGCTACACATGGGGCTTTGTGTGTCTCCCTCTTGGCTCGGGACCTAACACTTACTAGATGTTATAGACTGAACTATGTCCCCTCCTCCCCTGCCCCCATTCATATGTTGGAGCCCTGACCCCCAATGTGCCTGCATTTGGACCTAAGGTCTGGAAAGAGGTCAAGGTTAAATGAAGTCATAGGAGTGGGGCCCTAATCCAATAGGACTGGTGTCTTTATAAGAAGAAAAGAGACCAAGTGAAGACATTTGACAAGGTGGCTGTCTGCAAGCCATGGAGAGAGGGCTTAGAAGAAACCGAACCAGCAATACCTTGATTGATCTCAGACTTCCAGCCTCTAGAAATGTGAGAAAATAAATTTCTGTAGTTTAAACCACCCAGGCTGCGGTATTTGCTATGGTGGCTCATGCAGACTAATACACCAGTATTTTAGTACAGATCTGCAAGGGACTTCTTGAGGGACGCGAGTCAAGCTGTGATTTTGACTTGAACTTTCTTCTCCCCCTTCTTTTACAGCAAGTGAAGAAAAGATTTCATGTGTATCCTCCCTGTCTGTACCCCTGACCAAAGCCGAATGTTTTTTTTTTTGAGACAGAGTCTCACTCTGTTGCCCGGGCTAGAGTGCCGTGGCGTCAGCCTAGCTCACAGCAACCTCAGACTCCTGGGCTCAAGCGATCCTCCTGCCTCAGCCTCCCAAGTAGGTGGGACTACAGGCATGTGCCACCATTCCAGGATAATTTTTTATATATATTTTTAGTTGGCTAATTAATTTCTTTCTATTTTTAGTAGAGACGGGGTCTCGCTCTTGCTCAGGCTGGTTTTGAACTCCTGACCTTGAGCGATCCACCCGCCTCAGCCTCCCAGAGTGCTAGGATTACAGGCATGAGCCACCTCACCCGGCCGCTGAATGTTTTTGAGGCACTCTTTCCATCTCAAACTTGGGTTTAAAAACAAACAAATCATGACATTTATCCTATTGTCTTTTTATTAAGGGATCTAGGCTCATTGTTTGGAATATACAGGAAAGCATGAAGAAGAAAATAAAATTACCCAGAGTCCTCCAATCTAGAGATGATCACTGGTGTGAAGCACTATATATTTTTTTTAAAAAGTTTCTCCGTATTAAATTCCTCTTCAAGACTTAACGGGGTGGGGAGGGTGGCAGGGGCAATATATGTAACTATAACAATATTTGTACTCCCATAATATGATGAAATAAAAGGAAAAAAAAAGACTTAACGAAGCAATGGAAGCTCATTGCCGTGCAGAAGCAACTTAAAGAGAATACAGTGTCGCTCGGGCTCATTTCTGCAGGGGACGGGGGCTGGGAATCACGATTTCAGTGAGTGATGGGAGGCAGGTGGCATGACCAGATGCACCTGAAAGTGACCAGCTAAGGGACCCTGGACGAGCAGAGCCTGGACTTAAGTGATAGCCTCAGGCATCTCCATCACTCCACAGTACTCCTGTGTTCAGTGAGATATCACTTATGAACCGATTACTCTGTGCTAGGTGCTGTGCAAAATGCTGGAAATACAAAAGAAGAATATGATACAGACCTTTCCTCTCTGGGGTCTCGTAATCTAATAAGGGGAAGGGTACAAATACAAACTAGCAAAGAATGGTAGCAGTATCTAACGCTGTAACTGTGTGCCATGGGGCCCAAGACCGGAAAGCCACCTCTCCATGGAGGTCAGAGAAGACCTTGGTGGAGGTGACAGCTAAGCCCAGGGGGACCTCAGCTATGAGCTCTGGTGCGGAGCGTAGCACAGCACAGACGGACACAGCCAGCAACACGTGAGTCTGGCCCCAAAGCAGAAGCAACATCCTCCACCACTTCCTCTTGCAATGAACGAATGCACCTAAGGAAACAGCCAAAAGCACTGTGGCCCTTCACTGGCACTTTTCGGTGGAGAATTTATAGAGTTCCTGCCGCGCCTTATTGAGCCGGTAGATTCTATCCTTGAGGAATTTTCTCTTCTTGGCGGTCTCACTCTGTTCTTGAAGAAACCAGGAATAGTTATCTTTTTCCTGTATTAAATGCATTGCGTTTTTCTGCAACCAATCACTATTCTCTTGGAGCATGAAATACTGAATTATGAATGGGATCTGGTTTGCGAGACGTTTGCTGGTTTCCTGGAAGAAGGAATAAGAAAGGTTCACTGGAGGGGTCTCCACCCAAGGCCTGTGCTTGCAGAGAGAAGCCTTGGCATTCTTGGATGCACACGCGGTTGCCTTGCTAAGCCCTGGCCCCGCCCCATCCACGCCAGTGGGATCAAACCCCATGAAGGCTCTGACCTGGTCACACCCTCTTTACTCCCAGGCATCCCCCTGAGCACTAAGAACCCCCCCTTCACAGGCTAGCAAGCCCCCCGCACCACCTCTGGGCGTCCTAGGACCTCCCTTCCCTCTTGAGAGACCTGCTGGCCCGGGGTTCCCCTGACTCCCTCCTGAGAGTAGGTGGGGACCACTTCACATCCTTGCTCCTTCCTGTCTTACTGGCTGGCCAGTCTGCCTGGCAGCCCGCCCTGAGGCTGGGCAACTCCACTCTCTATTTTGCTTGAGAAAGGACTTCAGGAGTCTGGCTTCTTTACAATTTAAAAGCTATTCCCCTCTCTATGCACCCTGATACCTGCATATTGAATGGAAGGTGAGAAACCACAAAGATGATTGGGTCACAAAATCCAAGGGAAGGAGATTTCATTTGTGTGTGGTGGAGCTGGCAAGTTCGGGGCGTGCTAAGAGCTACGTGCCTGCAACCATCTGGGAAAGCTACGTTACCGCCAGCATCGTTAGTGCCCATTGCATCTTGCTGCATTCTGATGAGAGTGATCTTGTACTTCATGCATTGCATATAAAATATAAAGGACTTTGGGGTCTGATTTAATTTTGAGTACATGCTCTGGCACATTAAAAAATTGATTTGGGGCAAATTAGTTAAAAGTGCCCTCATACGGTTCCTGGAAAATGATAAATGAGACAATATGAGTAGTTTATCACAGCACAAAAGGGCTTAATGCATCATAGTGGTCCCTGCCTTCTTCCCCCAGTGAGAGCCATCCCGGTCAGAAGAGCCCGACCTCCACTCTGCTGATGCCAGAGAGTCCGGCCCGTGCCTCTGGGGCTCACCTTGAAGTACGCGTTCAGGTGGACGCCTATTTCTGTGATGGCGGAAACCGCATACTGGCTGTTTGACACTAGAGGGTCCAGCTGGATGTTCTGTGGCAGATTCCCCCGTGGCTGAAGAATCTCTTCTCGGACTTTCTTCAGAACCACGCTGTAAATCTGATCTTGGCAAAACACCAGCTGCTCCATTCTGAACTGAAGCCGGATCATGTTTTCCGCCTTTTCTGCCTGCTTCATTTTGGTTGCATCAATATGGTACTGGTTAGATGAGAAAGACAAACAGGTTACTTCTTTTTCTTTTTCCCGTTGCTTAAACAATTGAGGAAGTACTGCTATGTTGACCCCAGAATTAGAAATAACCCAAGGTCACGGCAGGCCTTGACATTTAATGGCGATTTCTAGAAGGTTCCACCTCACTCCCCCCCAAATGTTGCCCACCGGCCTTCTCTCCTGTGTTTTCTTTCTCTCTGCCCCACCGACCCCTGCCACACCACCAGCTGTGTGCTCCCTGGATCAGGTCTGCTCCACATTTTCACGGCAGCGTCAGTCACTGATGTGAGTTGACTCTGCTCGAATCCAGGCCCTGGAGAGGGACTCCAGCGCGGATGAGCATGGTGGGTCGAGAGTCTGGTGCATTACCACCCGGAAACCCCGAGAATCCTGCATCACCCCTGCAGCCAAGGGTGTTCTGGGAAAGGAGGACCGGATGTCTGTGTGCCCTCGAAATTCCCATCCTACAGAACTGTGACAATATTTTTAAATCACACTCATATAAATTTTGGAGAAGGACTAGAAGACAATGCTGCCCTTTATGCCTGAAGACGATTTGGACTACCAGCCGGTCCCAAGGCATAGCCCCACGTCCTGCCATGCTGGGTAAGCTCACGCGGGACAGACGACGGGGTCACGTGCCTTGTTTCTTTTCTCCTGGGAGTGAAGACGACTCCTGAGCAGAAGCCAAGATGCTCCCGGAGTCTCCAGCTCGGCTGGGCTGCCACACACACCCCTGGCCTTGCAGCCCCAAGCCATGGTAAATATCCAACTGCTTTCGAAGCTTAGACCCAGATAGCGCAGCCAGTAGCCCAGGTGGCGAGCAAGTGATCGGGGCACTTACCTGGATTGTCTGATGAAGGTTGGTAAACTCAATAAAATGTTTCTTGGCCCTGTCCATGAAAGCTTCGCGGACAATTTCTGACCAAAAGAAAAAAAAGAAGAAGAACAAAACATCAGTAAAATGGAAGCAGGAAAAAATCGGTTAAAACACAGGCAGGATAATTGGGGACACACTGACCCACTCTAGGGCCGAGCTCCCCAGACCTGCGGAGCGAGAGGGTGGCACAGAATCCGGGGGACAACGGCAGCCCGGCCCCAGCCACCTTGGCCAGGTCCTGTGCACTTCCCATGCTTTCTTGGCATGTGTGTTCTCTCCACGGTTAGCATCTGACCGTTCCTCACGTGGCCGTGTCCAGGGCTACATGTGCTATAGGGGAAGCTCCATGCTCGCTCTCCGTTCCCACCCCAAAGATGGAAGAACCCATCCTCCCACCCTCCTCCTTCTCGTGTCTGAAGGACGGGCTAGCACTCCAGTGCAGCCTACTCAAACTTAAACGTGCTTTCAAACCACCTGGAGACCTCGGTACAAATTCTCATCCCGAAGGTCAGAATCTGTAGTTCTGACCAGCTCCTGGCATAGCAGCCCAGTATGCCAGAGAGAACGCCGTGTTTAACACATCGCAGTGTCTCCCTCCACGGCATCAGGGGCTCTCTCTGCAAGTTACTAGAGGGGCCGTTGGAGAGGTCCTCACCAACCACTCTCCGGAGCATGTCCTGTGCAGGCTCTACCAGCTGTTGGATGTACCCATGCACGATGGTCTCAAACGTCTTGTAGTTGATAAATCCAAGAAGCTCCTTGCCACGATACTGCTTTTCATATTTTGTGACTTCTTCATGAATAATATTTTTAACTGCAACATGTAACAGATCACCACAGTTAATTCTAATAACTCCATAGACATTTTAAACGTAGGAAAAGTTTTTTAAAGTCTTGCTCTCAAATGTACCCTAAAGCAGTGTTTCAACATGGAGTTGTGTTCATAATGAAAAAAATATATTCCTGGTCTGACAATGGTAGTTCAAGAAATACTGACTTTTGGGAAACAAAAATCTTATTCTCTGAAAATGAGTTTAGATTGAGAATCATCACCCCGACAGAGAAGTTCAGTGTTTATAATTGGTAGAAAAAATCTGATTAGTTAAATGAAAATAGAAACTCAGTCTTGTCCCACTTACATATCTCCCAAGCACACATCCACAGACCACGGTAGGAGGGACCCTACCCTGGAAGTAAATAGTGCTGTTTTTATCAAGTGCTAGAACAAAACACAGCACCAACAGTATACAGTATACAGTATACACACACACACACACACACACACACACACACACCCTCCTTGCATCTGGGCTGGAGCACTGGGAGTCAGAACTACTCAAGATAAAGCCAGGAGGCTCTTGTCAAACCAGGAATCTCTCTGCTTTTGGATTAGGGGCAAAGAGAAGGGGGGAATTGGGATAGTGGAGTTTTTTAGCTAACAAACTGCCACTTCATCTAGTCTTTGCTTTGCTTTTGCTAAAGGCACCCTAGACCTTCCGGGGGCTGGGGTAGTGGTGAGTGATTTCACGTGGACACCCTGCCCCCGCCCCCTGGCAGCCATGCTGTGCTCTGTCTCAATGCCAGCAAAAGGAAAAATATCCCGGGTCACTTTTTCTGCCAGGCCCAACTCAAATGCTGACATGCAGCCAGTTAATGAAGGCTCTGTGCCTGGTGCGTCCTCAGTGAGCGCCATGGCCAGCCGGTGGGTGGGCGCTCAACCACTCAACCCACAGCAGCTGGACAGTTTTCCTGGGGGCTGACTCCGGGTCACCAGGACCCCGGCCACAGGGGCAGCCTTCCCTCGGGGATTGCTGGCCCAGGGTGCTCTGGACTTTCTCAGATGGGCATTAAATGCCATTCGGCCTCAGAAACAAGGAGCGAGTGGGAAGTCGGAGGCAGGGGAGTTGCCTTTTGTAGAGCTGGCCAGGGCAACCCCATCATCTGGAAGGGTCTCTGCAGTTGGGAAGCCGTTACCGATGACCGAGGGCCCCCGGTGTCCTGTGTGGGGACGTTCAGCTCTCCGCACACTCTGTATGTGCTGGGAGGAGCCTCTGGTCTTGGTGGAAATGCCAGTGTTTCTGGGGGAGCCCTGGCCCGGGACTTACCTTGTTGGGTGTTGGCTGCGAGGACGTGCACCCAGCCTTTAAACTCCTCTCTGACTTTGTTGTATAAGCGGGTCTCGTTCTCCCTCACGGCTTCTTCGCCTTCTACTAGCTTCTCGATGTCCTGATTGAACACCTTGATTTTCTGAAAATGGTGTCAAGGCATTCGTCTGTGCTGCAATCAATCCCATGGAAGGGCCAGGCGCTGCGCCAGCCCGTGTGGGGGTGGGGCCAGGGCTGCAAGGAGACCCCGCCCACCTTGTCTCCCAGGCGGGGCACAGGGACAGGGCTCCTGTCACCGCCCCAGGCTGCCCCAGGGACCTGCAGGCCACCAGGGAAGGATGCAGTGTCCCATGGAGTCCCGTGGAGACCCTCACCTGAATGAGAAAGAACAGCTTGTTGGTGTCGTCTTGGGGGACCTCGGACCCGTACCAGCGCAGCTCCTCCATCGCCCTCTGGTGGCACTCCCTGATTCGATCTTCCAGCAGCGGCAGTGATTTCTGAACAAAGTATCACAGAGACAACTTGACAATTTGGATGTCACAACTGGAGAATAGTGCGTCTTGGCTGTTGGTGACCCTCCACATCTCACTCAATCCCACACTGCAGTGCTCTCTCTGCCCCTTTTGCCAGAGAGGATTCTGAGGCCCAGAGAATCCAATTATTTGGTACCAACGTGGATCTAGTTGGTGGCAGAGTGCCAAATGGCACCCTGTCCACCCTCTCCCCAGCCTCTGCAGGTAGATGCTCCAGCTGGGCCGAGGAGTGCACTGGAGGTCAGAGAAGGTCTGGGGGTCAGAGGTGGTCTGGGGTCAGTCAGCATACCAAGGCTAGGCAACATGGGTCACACCAAGAAATTAATAAGGTCTCAGAGGCTCTTTTTTGGAGGGGATACTTTGTACCTACAGGCAGAAATGTATTAACTTCTGATATTTCAAATTATCATTATCATAATTGAGTCTTGATTTAAATGTTTAAAATTAATTTAAAATATTACAAAGTTTAGATTAAAACATTTAAGTATTGAGAAAAAAGTTACCAAAAAAGTCATCACATTGCAAAAAAAAATTTTTTTTGCACAAAAGGTGTTTTCCTCAATTAGGATGTAGCTTTCAGAAACGTCTTCTGCAAAGTTCGGGGGTTCCACTAGAATTTAGGCTCCTCCAAGTATGTTCCCAGGATCACTTGAGAACTTTGAAATGCAAACCCATGAGCCCCACCCTAGACCTACTGCGTGAAAAATTCTGGGGCCAGGGCCCAGAATCTGCATTTTAACAAAATGTCCTGGTAATTTTTGTGTGTACTAGAATTTGAGAACACTGGCCCCTCCCAACTAAATATTCTTTCAGTGTGAGCTTCCTGGCTCAAAGAATTCACTGCTTTTGTCTGACACAAAATTTAACATGGACTAAATTCCAGGCCCTGGAATCATCTATGCTCTAAGGGTAAACTTAAATCTTCTCATGTTGCTTAAACTCATTCATGAAGCTTCAGGCAAGCATTGAAATATCACTTTTCTCAGTAAGCACTAAGCCAAAGTTTTCCTGAAATTGATGATGTCATGAGAACTTTGTCTATAGTTGTCTATTTTTGAGAATCAATACAAACTGACTTATTTCTTACAAACTGATTTTTTTTCTTACAAGTTTGAGGCTGGGCAATTTCTTTTCTACTGTGAAGTATTAACAACAGATTAGAGAAAGAAAAATTGCTAACTCAGCGGCCATTCCTCTCCGCGTTGCTAACCGGGTATTATCGTTTTATTCCTTCTGACCCAGCTCTGTGTTGCATCATCATGTAGTTGTCGCTTCCTGGTTTCAGAAGCTCTCCTGTGAGCCTGTGACCGTGAGCCAGACCGTCTCCAGAACGTGCCTGTTTGGACCATTAAGTGGGGAATCTGGGCCAACTCAAGACCCTGACGGTGATGTGGGCAGGCTGCCGTGTCTGTTACTGGTAGCCCACCCCGCCGTCTCACCTTGATGTGCGTGACGAGCTCTGCGGTGAGTCTCTCTGCCAGACGCGGCACCATGGCCTTCCCCTCCTCCAGCAGATCTCTGAAACGACACAGGACAAGCGAGCGTTCAGCAAGCCCCTGCGTGAGCCTTTCTGCAGCACGGGGCTGTGTAAGGGGGCGGGTGCGCTCAGCTCCTCGGGGCAGGAGCAGAGAGGAAGAAAGAAGGAACCAGGATGGTATTCACTGAGTGGGGGCCATCGGTCTATGTCTTATTATTTAATCCCAACCTTTGTGCATGTCGTGTTACTTAATCCTAACCACACCCTGTGAAGTAGCGGCTCATGTCGCAGGGTCACATAGTTAGCGGGTACCAAAGCTGCTCTCCCCAAATTCACCATTTTCCTACTATGTCTGTCCTTAAGGCAGGAGTGACCCCAGTTTATCACCCTGATACCCAAGCGTTCAGCAGGAGCAAGTTCCTGAATAACACGAAGAGGGAAAATATACAGTTCAATGGGGGAAACCCCAACATCCTACAAACGGCAGAGTCCCAGCAGGATAATTTATATTTAATAAAACCAGTTAGCAGGCCCTAAGAAGGAGGGGAGTTCACAAAGCAGGCTTTGATGTGCACCCCGAGTCTCGGTAGGCACAGGTGTCTGGCAGTCAGGAGATCTGTTTTCAGCCCTGTTTCCATTCACCGTTTGACCTCATCGTTCTTATCTATACAAATGAGAAGAACTTCACCTGCCTCACATAGCTCTTAAGATTTCGTGGGACTCAAATGGAAAAGCCAGTGAAAACATTTTGGGAAACTGATGTGCCCTGTGCTCTATGTAAGCTCACATTCCAGTGATGAATGGTCACCACTGCTAGAATCCAAGAAACGATAATTTGTTTCAATTTGTTTAAATAAGCCAATAAATTGAACACCAAACAAGGCTAGGCTAGGCTGTACTACATGATGCAATTTTATGTGCAATCTGGTTATCGTCTTGGCCCACGCCGGTGGGTGGAGACGGCTTCCATGGACGCCAATTCCAGGGCTTTGCTGAAGAGTCTCACCTGTAATACGGATGCGTCTGGAAGAACATCATCTCTCTCTTGGTTGCCTCTGCCAAGCTCAGGTTGTCCGCGACTTCCTGCTGGCCCCGGCACTTCACGATCATGTAGCCCTTCTGGAGAGGGTACGTGAGGTTCCGGACCACATGCAGGACACCCATTTCGGCACCCCTGTCCACCAGATCGGGTTTGGTCAGAACCCCTGTGAGATGGTTAAAGAAGGGCCATGGGAAGGTCAGTTCGCCCCTCGGATATCTTTGGTTCCTGCTAGGCTGTGGGCCAGCAAGGTCTTCCGCAGCCCCCAGCGTCTGACAGCTGCTCACCAACCTCTCCTCAACCCTCTGATCTGCATTTCTAGTGGCTCATCTGCTCACCCTCTCACTCCATTGACTCAGGCTCCTGTATGGTTTCCTTAATCCATGTTCTGGGTGCCGCTGGGTGCGGGCGCTAGGGCGCATGCCTCATCAGAGTGGCCCGGCTCCACCCACCACGTTTCCGAGAGCACCTCACTCCCCACCCTAGGCAGGTCTGTGTCCCTTCTCTCGTGTCCCCGCGCAGACTCACTCACAGACCCTCCTGTGGGCACCTCCGTTGACCTTCTCTTCCCTGCCTCCCTCTCCCACTCTTCCGCCCTCACCCCTCCCTGCTCACATTGCGAAAGCTTTGAGTTCTGAGTGCTTATTTTCCTTTGTGTTGCTTGAGTGTCAAGTGGCTGCTGCATTCTTTTTTTTAATGTTGGAAACCTGGAAGTCATCTTCTGCTATTTTGTCCTTAGTTTTAATCTGTGGTTAAGTCTGGCTATCTGGTCTATACTATTCCTGAAACTCTCTCTCCAGATAAGTTAATGTAGTAATATACAAGAACTAGAGAAGAATAACTGATCTCGATAAGTGCTGTGCGCTTTGAAATACAGCGGTGTGCTGGAAACTGACCGTGGGCAAAGGTGCGTGGGCGGTTTTAGGTTGGGCGGACAGGGAGGGCCTCTCTGTGGGCTGAGATCCAAAGGAAGGGGGAGCTGGCCCAGTGAGGATGGAGAGGAAGCACACCAGGCCGTGGGCGAGAGGGGCTGGGATGGCCGAGCCACACTGCAGAGAAGTGGGCAAGGCAGAGGGCAATGTGATCAGAGAGGTGGGCGGGCCAGGCCCCAGGGCTTGCTGTCAGGTGGGTGGGGGGTTACATGCATGTGAGAGGGAGGCAGTGGAGAATACGACAGGGAGGGGTATGGCCCGATTTACACGGCTGGAAGCCAGTGGAGCGTGCACGGTGGTGGGTGAGGTGAATGCCAGGAGGCCCCCAGGAGGGTGCTCAAGTAGTCCAGGCAGGAGGTGACGGCCGCTTGGTCCAGGCAGTGACTGTGAGGCTACAGAGGAGTGGGTGGACTCGCTGTTCTTTCTGAAACTTGATATTCCATAAACCAATGTTCTGACTCATCAAATCTGCTCTACTTTCACCCTGCGGGACCACCATATAGACTTTTTCTTTCTTTCTTTACTTTTTAGAGATAAGGTTTCGCTCTGTCACCCAGGGCTAGAGTGCAGTGGCATCATCACAGCTCACTGCGGCCTCCAACTCCTGAGCTCAAGTGATCCTCCTGCCTCAGCCTGCCAAAGAGCTGGGATTACCAGTGTGAGCCACCGTGCCTGGCCTGGAAGCACTATATAGAAATTCATTCAGTTTCCTTTTGAAAAGAGATGTAATGAAATACACATAATTCAAGCCTACAACAGAATAATTCAACTAATGAAAATATGATTTTTCCCCTCTCTCTGCCTTTAGTTACCTTGTTTCTTTAAAAATTATTTATTATTAAAAATTGTAGTAAAATGCACATAATATAAAATTTACCATTTTCACCATTTTTCAGTTTGTAGCTCAGTGGCAGTAAGTACATGTACATGGCTGTACAACCGTCTCCACCATCCATCTCTAGAACTTTCTCACCTTCCCAGACTGAAACTCTGTCCCCGTTAAACACCAACGCCCCATTCCCCTCCCCCAGCCCCTGGCAAAAACCATTCCAATTTCTGTCTCTACGAATTTGACTACTCTAGGGATCTCATGTAAATGGAACCGCACAGTATTCTTCCTTTTGTTACTGGTATTTCACTTAGCATAGGGACTTTGAAGTTGATTCATGCTGTAGCATGTTTCAGTATTTTCCTCCTTTTCAAGGCTAAATAATATTCTATTTCTTGTATGTTACATTTTATCCATCCATTGACGGACACCTGGGTTGCTCTCACCTTTTGGCTATTGCGAATAATGCTGCTGTGATGTCAGCGAACATTCCCTTTCCCTTTCAGACTCGGCGCACTTTTCTCTATCTCTGTACTTGACCTTGACTGCACAGACAATTTGCATTTACATTCCATTGCTTTGTGCTGTACTCAGGCCTGACTGTGTGCACCCTATGAGTACAGTGACTGGTTGACTTTGTAATGATAACTGCTAATATTTATGGAGAACTTGCGGTTGTCTGAGTTTGTGCCCAGCGAGAGGACCAGTAAACCAACTATTAATAAGGAGTGGTCCTAGCTTCCTGCGGAGGTGTAAGTACTCAAACAGCTCTGTGTCCCAGGCAGGCGGTCACCCACTGCGGCCCTCAGGAAGACAGCCCCCGTGAGCACTGTGCTCACGGATGCAGGGCATCTCCAATGGCACTGCCTTCCGGGACCTTCCAAAGATAGGAGGAGCCTCTCCCTTCTTGCCTGTCCCCTGGAAGCTTGGTTCTTTCTTCTTACCTATGGTCCTGTCCCCCTTGGGGTCCACCTCCTGGGCCATGCTCAGTGCCTCTGTGGTGGCGATGTCCACGTTACAGGGGACCACCACCAAGTTGATGGTCTGCTGCCTCTGGATGTACTTCTTGATGAGCGCCTTGATCTGAGGCCAAAGGATCACACAGAGAAGAAAGGGCACACGTCTCACCTCTGGTCATCCAACAATGCAGATGACAGACAGGCGTGACTGCACAAAAGCAATGTCGGCCCAGAGCGTGACCTCGCGCTTTTGCCTGGCCTGTCCCCTTCCCGTGCAATGTCTGCCACCAGCAGACAACCAAAAATGGTTGGAAGTGACATGAACAGGCCACGTGATCCAGGGCTCCACTCTGACACTATGGACAGTTCCCAAGGACGGCTCTTTGCTGCGGGTGCCGCCCCGGGCACTGTAAGATGCTGAGCAACCTTGATGGTTTCTGTCGACTGGATGCCAGTAGCATCCAAAAGTGCAACAAACCCCACCCACTACCTGAGTTGAAACAACCCAAAATATCTCCAGACATTGCCAATGTCTCCTCGGGGTAAAACAGCCATGGGCTGGGAATCGCCAGATTAAACGTGCACTCATTTGTGTGCATTTGTGCAGGGTCTTGGGAGGTGACAGCTGCTCCCCAGGACAGACTGCCCAGGGAGGGAGGCACCATAAATAGCATATTCTCCATGTGCAACAGTCAGCAGGTGCCCACCAGGTGCTGGGCCCGTTCCGGGATCTGGAGACTCAGCACTGAACATACAGGCAATGCCCCTTAGGGCTTTACATCCCAGTAGGGGAGGAAGGCACTAAAAACTCAATGTGGAGGCGCATTAAGGAGGCTAAATGGAATTGGGAGGGCCAGGAACAGGATGCGGTGTGCCAGGGGGGACAGACCTGATCAGGTGGTGATGGAGCAGAAACCTGAAGGAAACACGGGCATTTCCCATGTGGAAACGCAGGTGGGGAGAGCATGTTCAGGGTCCATCCCAGCAAACTCCCTGGGAGGCACGCCCCAGGCTGGCCAAACAACTGTCCATCCATGTCCCTGGCCCTCTGTCCCCAACCCCCAAACCTATGGGACGCAGCAACAGCAGCATTTAGAGGCAAGTTTATAGCAATAAATGCCTACATCACCCATAGGGTGCATGGTGGGAACAGTCAGCTGAAAATTAGCAGTAGCAGAAGGTAGAGAAACAAAGCCTTCAGTAATTCTGAAACACAAACGAAAAGCTTAGAGACACTGTGCACACATTTTTCCAACACTTAAAGCACCAGCAATACTTTGCCATCTCAACCAACTTGCTTTTGTTGCAATTGTTTGAGATCAAAGTGTTCTTGAACAAGTCACGTGGACCCCAGCAGCGGAGAGAACGGAGTGGCAGGAGGAAGCTGCGTGTTCCGACTACACGCAAGGATCCTTCCCATTCTCTAGGAAATCCCTCCAATTTGAAGGATGACTCAGCCACCCTCCTAGGAGGGCTAAGAAGTATGCAATTAGTCGCTTAACTCAGTAAGGGAGATGAGCTAATTACCTTGCTCCTAAAGAGACGGAGAATGGATTTGGACGTTGCAGTAAAAAGCAAAATTTAACTGCCCAAGATTTTGCCCAGAACAATAGAGCTAGCAGTGACCCCACCCAGGATGTTCTTGGAGCTGCCACCCCGTAATTAGTCCCTGGTTGGGTTCCCAACACTGGCCATGGTTCCCATAAAATGGAAGAAGCGAGGCAGACGACCCCAGTCCTAGGGAAGGAAGGGCTCATCGCCTCCCCACACTCCCCTGCCCTGGAGTCCACCCTGCTCCCGGGACCATCCTGTCTCCCTGGTTGCCAGGTGAGTGGCGTGGCAGACCTCGGCAGGGCTGCACTGGCCCTGGCCCTGGCCCAAACAAAGGACGTGCACAAGTGTTTCCCGACCACGTGTGATTCAGGCATCCCAGCGGGGACGGGGTTTAAATGGAAAGGCCACTGGCAGAGAAGCCGCAGGCTCGGCGGCTCCCAACACAGCCGTGCTGTGGGTTTATGTGTGTCCTTGCTGCGGCTACGGCTGCCATCCTCTCCACTGTGCCCGCCAGAGATCACAGGCCTTGTTCTCACTGACTCATGTAATATTAATTTAAAATATATTTGGTAAAATGGGCAGCTTTCTTGTAAACATCTAAATTTCTGCCCTCTTTCTAATATCAGGACAGCTGGTAGCATGGAGTCCACATTCCTGTGTGACAGTACTAGACAGGAAGTGAGCTGTCCCATGCACCTGCCAGTCCCGTCCCCTTCCCCTCTCTGTCTCCAGGACCTGCCACGCCCATGTGGGAACCTGAGCAGGAGGCCCCTGCGCCGGGCAGCCCTAGCCCCCTACCCAGGCTACTCCCTCCTCACTCAGTGTCAAGGCTCAGGGCTCGGGCATGCACTCCGTCCTTGGGGCTGCAGGCAGACACCTCGGAGTCTCCCCAACGTCAGCTCGGCCCGTTCCCATGTTCTGGAAAGGCTCACCTTGTGTCCGATGTCCTGGGGCTGGTTGTCCATAGCCACCCTGGCGATGCCGGGAAGATCGATGATGGTCAGATCCGGAACCTCGGGGGAGCTGATCTCC
>VBSM01000272.1:110434553-110445971 GCA_008086735.1 Cheirogaleus medius | reverse complement strand
GGGGGCAGCAGAGGCCGAGGGGCTGCGCAGCTCTGCATCCCACGGCGGAGCCCTGCACCGTGCACGCCGGGAGCGCTCCTGATGCGCATCCCAGGACCACGAATTAAGGACAAAGATTCTGTAAAAACATAACGATTTCAGCCAGAGTGAAAATGTGTTCCCCTTCCTTTTCTTTTTTTTAACACAAAAATGTCTATGCGCACGTGAGCTTAGATTTCGAGGACCCTATGTTAGTGTCCCGGGACTGCGAAAGAAAGAGCCACGAACCGGGGGCTTCAACCACACACGTTCCTGTGCTCACCGCTCTGGAGGCCAGAAGTCCGACATCGGGGTGTCGGCCGGCCGTGCTCCCGCTGAAGGCTCTGGGTCTCAGGGCTGTCCCAGGCCTCTCTCCCAGGTCTGGGGGTGCTGGCTCTTTGGCGTTCCTTGGCTTGTGGAAGCATCACCCCAATCCCTGCCTTCATCTTCACGCGGCACTCTCTGCGTGGGTAATCGGTACCCAGATTTCTCCTTTCTGTAAGGACACCATTCGTGTTGGATTGGGAGCCCGCCCAACTCCCGCATGACCTCGTGCTAATTGGCTCCATCTGCAATGACCCTGCTTCCAAATAAGGTGGCATTCTGAGATACGGGAGGTGAGGACTTCAACATAGGAGTTTTGGGGGACACAGTTTAGCCCCTACTAGGATCTGAGCCATGGCCCCATCCTGGGGTTTGCAGACTCCCCTGTAGACATGCAGGCGCCCAAGGGCTCTGCCCAGGCAGAGGGACCACAGGCCAGTGGTGCTCCCCTGGGCCAGCGTGGTGCCTGACTTTCAGTAGTTCCTGGATGGTGGCATTTCCACTCACAATAGTCACTCCTTCCCTGGAGGGGGGTTGTGTCCCTGAGAGAGGGGCTGACTTCCCCCAGCCGGGCTGACCTGGTGCCTGATGTGTTTGGGGCCATGGGGCTCGAGCAGGTGGGGCTGACACACCCCGGCAGGAGCCAGGGGGTGGGCATCTGGATTTCTGTGCCCTCTCTGTACCTGCCAGGGGACACCCTCAGCCCAGCTCCCCCTTCCCGGGACTGAGCCATGCCTGGCCTGTGGCCCACATGGAACGTGAATGAGAAATCAACTGAGATCCAGGTGGTTTGTTACACGGAGGCTGAAATTCAGGGTGCCAGGTGCCACCATGGATTTTTAAAATATCCTGCTGACAAAAATGCTCCAAAACCATTCATCTATCCCAACTCCTCTACGTTGCAGATGAGCTAACACAGGCCAAGAGAGGCAACAGTAACCGGGCATCAAGTCCCACAGCCCGATGGCCGGGCCTGGGAAGGAGGGTGCAGTGGACACGGGGCAGTGACTCTTTGTCCCAGCGCGTTTATTTCCTTAACCCCAAGTCACACACATCATGGACACGCCGCTTCCCCGAGCGTGGGGTATATGGAGTCTTGGATCTATGCCGTGTCTCCCACAGCGTCTGAGACGTGCAGCTGCCGTCCTTAGAGCACGGCCTCCCTCCCCACCCCCAACGGCCTGGCAACACCAGGGACTGGCTCTGGTCACCACTGCACCCCGGGCCAGGGGGCAGGAGGCGCCCAGCTGTGGGGAATGAATGAATGAATGAATGGATAAACTCGAGGCCCACAGGAAAAGATCGAGAGGCTCTGCTTGGGTCGACCCAGGAAGTTGGCTACGCCCCGCGGACCGCGGCTCCTCCTCCCAGCAGATGTCTCGGAAACCAGGGTGTGCTCGGTGACAACGGAACACAGGTTTTCCCTCCGCAGACCTGCACACAGGTCACGCTCAGATCTGATCGCGACGTAGCTCCACGGCTGGGCAGGTAGCAGCGGCTTCCCCCAGCGCTCCTGTCCAGCTTAGATCACTCCATTCCCTTTAAGAATTCCCATGCATTTCGGTTTTCCTGCTTATCGATATCTTCACTCTATAAATGCGGGCATAAACATACGGTGTACCAAGATTGGATACCACTAGCAAATGTTCACTGGTTTACAACAAACTGGAAACACCCGTTAAAAGTTGACTGTGAGACTTAAAGGGAGAGTATTCTCGGGCCATGCCAGCTGCGTTTGTTCATACAAAACACATTTATTAGGGACACAGTGGCGCTAGCTGAGTTCTCTGGGTAGGCAGCCTTCTATCTGGATCTCCGCCGGCCAGCCGGAGTACCTGTTCTTCTTGTCGTCAGAGTGGTTGATCTGTGTAAAGGGAAGAAAAGAGTTTTACTCATCCGCTAATCTAAGCAAGCAATATTTGATCAGCGTCCGCTGTGGGCGAAGTCACACAAACAGAATCGCTCCATAGAATCTGATCTGCTCCAACCTAAGCTGGGTGTCTCATTTCCTCTTAAGGTGTTTCTTAATAATATATTTTTATTGATACATACTAGATGTATATATTGTCAGGCACATGTGATAATTGGATACATTCCCGTCACGTGTAAAGATAAAATCAGGGCAATTGGGATAGCCATCACCTTAAATATTCATCAAAGACCGTGCCGGGAGGAATCCGATATCAAGTGTGCACCACGTTGCCGCCACCACGACGGCACTCAGGCTGTGCTGGTGCAGTGTCTACTTGGTGCCCTCCCTGCCCTGGTGCGCCCAGGCCCAAGCCCAGGTCACCCTCTTAGTCACCCACAGGGCTGGGGCTTGGGAAGCTGAAACTCCTCCCCGCCAAGGGGTGGCCTGGGGCGGCCCGTGCTGGCTGCGGTGTGGTGGAAAACCAACCCCACAGCCCGTGCTGAGTTTCCTACTGCGAAAGGGACTTGAGAAGTTGGAAACTTAGTCAAGAGGTAATGTTGATCTAATGGAAGAGGTTGACGAACATCTTATGTTTTTTGACAGGGAGTTATAACTGACCAGCAACCTTCCTGAGTCATGGCACTTACTATACTCTCCGATGGTAGGAAGGGGCATTTAAAAACCACTCACTCACCTTCTCTCTCTGAATTCCTGCAGGGAGTTTAAAGCCTTTTGCTGCAAGAAATACCCAGCTCGACCTGAACCGCATGTTCCTGATCTCTTTACTTCCCAGAGCTTCTATGGCCTTCTTGGCATCCTCGTTCAATCTGGGGGGCGAAGGGGAAAGCGTGAGAGCGCCCCGTGTCGGGGCTCGAGGGGAGGAAGCTCTGCTCGGGGCTGGGCTCTGCTGTGTGTCCCTGGACGGAGGCTTCTAAACCGACGCCCCCACCCCTGCGGCACAGGGTAGCAGCCGACCAGCACAGGTGCTGCTCAAAGACGTCAAATTTCTAGTTAACCGTAACACAACATCCGGATCCCTTTTAGACCTCAATTTAGGGCACAGAATTTTAATTCTCCATTCCGAGAGGCCCT
The DNA here is from genome assembly GCA_008086735.1 of Cheirogaleus medius. Taxonomy (NCBI): domain Eukaryota; kingdom Metazoa; phylum Chordata; class Mammalia; order Primates; family Cheirogaleidae; genus Cheirogaleus; species Cheirogaleus medius. The sequence continues at coordinate 110,442,625 of VBSM01000272.1, read as the reverse complement.
TGTGTTTTGAGGTTCAATGACATCCTCACATTCAGCCAGCATAATTTTCGGTCCTTGCCGTGGTCTTTTTGATTGGCCGCAAAATAAGGTGGACAAAAGTGGCTGAAAGCCAAAAGTGAATGTCAAAACTGCCCCTGTCTCCTGTTCACAAAAGTCAGCATCAAAGAAGACAAAGAAACCTGAAGCAATACCATCACTGCAAATGGTGCCGTTTGGAGTAAGCAAGGGAAGGCCGGCAGAGAGGAAAAAGTAAGTTTAGATTTTGCTAAATGAATTAAATCAGAGTTTTTCAAAGTGTATGCACTTCAGTCTGGTAAGATGCTCAATGGGAAAAGGAATCTGAGGTCAGATAAATTTGAGAAAGGCTGTGGTCGGTAGTCCCACCTTGGAAATTCACAATGCACGTACGCACTTGGAGGTTCTTAGAGACTTTCAGCAGTAAAGACACGTTTACTTTGCAAACACACTTTGAGAAGCACTGAGCTAATTCCACTTCTAGTAAAAGCACTGCGCATGTGGGTGTTTCTTTATTCATTTCCTCATCATCTAGAGAAGTTGGCTCAGTTTCCTTTCCTAGTTCTGCAAGTACCAGTCTCGGTTTCGCTTTCCTGGCCAGGGGCTAGCATTTCCATCCTGCTTATGGTCAGCTGTGACTTTCTCCTGCTACCTGGAAATACTCCTTAGATTCTAGTTATGGACAGCTTCACTGGCTAGTGATTTTTTTTTTCTTTTTAAAGAAATGCAGTCAGTTTTGTCACGATCTTTCATTCTTTTCCCTTAGGGAAGCCCCTTGCTCCTTGACTTTCCGTTCTTCCCCAGAGGACGGTACCAAGGGACCCGGCCTCCCCACCCACAGCTGTGACTCACCCACACCCACCTGGTGCTTCCGTCGTCATGGGTCACCATGAGGAGCAGGGACTTCGGAGGGGCACTCTGAATAAACTTCGTCATCGGTCCAGAGTTATCTGTCGGGTCAATGCAGTCAGTTTAGGATCTTGTCTGCTAACTGGACGCTGGGCTTCCCTTTGCACCCAGTTTCCCATCCACTCTGCACCCTCTGGTTCCCAGAGCTCGTCTCTCAACCACGCAAATGGTGAACAGTCGCTGGGGTTCGACAGGGGACCCTCCGGGGCGAGCCACCCAGCACAGAAGGAAAAGAACCACGCAGAACACTTGCAATAGGTGCTCAGGGTTGCAGCAAAAAGGAGTCAAGATTAGCAGATTGTTGACCTACGAACAAGGCGACTGGAGCTCGTGCCGGAAAGAATCTCCTTGGAAATGAGATGACACAGAGTCTATTAACCCAACAGGAAACCAGCCACGTGTGCGGCACAGGCGGCCGCTCTCCGCGATCACGGCCGCAGAGCCGGGCCCAGAGCAGGACCGGCCGGGAGCAGAGCAGCCTCGCGCCCACGCCGGCACCTGTGCGGGGCAGAGACGTCCCCAGACCCTAAACCTGAGAAGCGCAGAGCACGCCAGACATGGGTCAGCCCCTGCCAGGAGACTTCCCTGTGCCTCACAGGGAGAAAAGAAAGGCTGCTCTCAACCCCCGTCACTCACCCCTGCGCCTCACTGTTTACAGCTCTGCTCAGCTCAACTGCAGGGCACAAGGGCATGGTTCTCACCGGGTGGCTGCACACACTTTTTGTTCCTCTTCCCCGCTGTCTTTATAAAGATTTGCTTTTAAACCCTCAGCGTTAACTAAAAATAAGAAGGGCTGGTATCTCCTCCGCAGAAATTGAGGTCAACGTTCAGTGCCCAGAAAGCAGGAACCACCCGAGGAGACTGGGTGCCACACGTTCCAGGGAGGCTTGCCCTGGCCCGGCAGGCCACCCAGAGCCACCGAGGGTAACCGTGACACCTCCGGGGGTGCTGGCGGGATGTCCATGACGTTATTTTACACGTACTGTATTTGGTTTAGACAAAAGGGCTTTTCTTTCTCATTGTCTCGTGAAGGCACAAAAGAGGAAGACTAAGCAAAAGTGTAATCAAAGGAAAAACATTTCCAGATAATGCGTTCAAACTTTATTATATGACTCGATTACAGCCTAAGAGGATTTATGTAAGACCAGGCTAGGATAATCCCGTGACCTGCTGCTGGCAGTATTTTTAGGAGACAAAATAAAAATGACTGACATTTGTGTGTGTGTGTGTGTGTGTGTGTGTGTGTGTTTAATCTTAATTTTGTGTATAAATTTTATCAGGAAAAGAATGTTCTTACCACCTTCGTACATATCAAAACACTGCGTGGCCGTCACTTTCCCAGTTACATCTGAAAGTAAAAGAGGAAGTTTTTTTAAAAGAAAGTTCATAGACCACAGGGCACATTTGTGGCACTGGAGCTTGGAAACAGCTTACGGCTTGGCTGTGTCTCTCCAGGAGACACCACTGCTACGGTGACCCGGCCTGCAGAGGGGGCTGTCCTTCCCAGGAATGTCCCCAGTACAGGTCAGGACAGTGCCAGGGACTGCCCCAGAACGTCCTTCCTGCCTGCTTTGGGTTAGATTTGATGGAACCTTCTCTCCCCAGCTCCCTCCTCTTCCCACTGAAGCAACGAAGGCCCCGTCTCAGCCCTGTCCTCCCTCGTGGCCGTCAGACGGGAGCACCGTCTCCTCTTCCCCAGCCCTGCTCTCACGGGACTCTGCTATCGGCTCCTTTACAGGGAAGCTGTTTCAAACTCTCTTCCTCCATCTGCTCTATGCTTCTTGTTCTCCAGAAACATCAATGACAATTGTAACAGAAGATTTTTCCGGGCCTAAAAGGAAGGCCCTGTTTTGTTTCCCCGGAGGGCCTAGTGGCTTTTATCACACAAAGGACGAATTGGCCTGTGGTGTCACCCTCTGCTCAGCCACGGGGCACCTGGGAACAAAGGTGAGGCTCAATCCTGGACCTAGGGTCTACGCCCCCTTGTGCTGCTCATGTGGTTTTAACTCTGCCTTCTTACCTATCCGCCTTCTTCTTTTTTTTTTTTTTATAAAGTCTATTTATATTTGGTTTTCAGTTATTTTTTGTTGTTGTTGGAACCACAAATAATCTGTAAAGTAAGGCTTGTAAATATAATCAAATATGTGTTTTTAAAATGCATGAATATAAACGTAGACTAGATGGTGTGCAAAAATCTTGTAAACTCAAGGTATCTTTGAAAATCTGATCACAGAACTCTCAGAGAAGTTTCACAGAAAACATTTAATAACTTACAGTTGACAATGGCGATGTTTATTCCTCTGGAAGCATTTCCAATGTTTTGTCCCATGAGCCTGAAATGCAACCACGCGTTAGTCGAGGAACCCCTTTCTTACCGACATCTTCACCTGGCAGAGTCTCTCTCACTTGTGGTCACCTCCCATCTCTTGGCCACCCTGTCCTGGCCTTGCTGGGGCTCCCTAGAACGTCACCCCCACACTCCCTCCACGCATACATGTCCCCAGTTTCTATAAACTCAGTCCCTCGGGGCAGCTGGAAACCGCATTTAATCTTATATTTAGACAAGTAGCTAGGGAGAGGAGAAACTAGTATTTGCTTAGCTCGGGCTCTTTACAAACGTTCTTTCGCTCAATCTGCACCCACCTCCTGAGCATCTGTTTCCCCATTTTACAAACATGAAGCAGCGAGAGGTGGGTCAATAAGAGGTGGATTCGGGCAAGTCTGGTGGCCTCAACTTCCTCCCCTCAGCATGGTGACGGTTCTGCTCGACTCTCGGCAACCCTTTTCATCCAACCACTAACTTCCATACAGTTTCTATATTTAAATAAGTCCCTTAAACTGGGTTAGCTAATTTTCACTTTTCAATTGGAGACTATGAAATGTCAAATTCGAGGGGATTGTGTACTAAGACCAGGAGGACTAACTGACTTTGCTGGAGATGGTAATCATTACTGAAGGGTGGAGAAATTGAGTACGCACGCGTGTGTGCACACATGCCTCCTGTCAAGCTTTAGAATCAACGTCAGCTTCCTGAGAAGAACTTGGAGGCTTTCCTCCTCCTGCCACGCTGTGGCACAGTGAGTGTGGCACTTTAATATTCTTCTCTTGACGTCTTCCCTAAACTCCCCTCTGAGTATTCTAGGCTTAGCGCTGTCTGACAATTGTAGAGAACACTCCATAAGAACTCGAAAAGAAGCAAAAAGAAACTTGTGCTTCTGATAATGGAAAGTTGGGTAAATCTGAATTCACTCTCCCATACAGAAAAACAGAAAGCAGGAGGCAACTTTTTTTAAAGCTCTGTTTGAATACATCAGAGAATAATAATGTAGTAAAGAATCTCCCAGGCCAGGATCTGGGGGGAAGACTGAGTTTCCAGGTGGTAGGCCCAGCATCTGAAGCTACTTTCACCCAAGGAGCATCTGCTGATTCCAGAGAAGGCACCTAAGCAAGTGAACAGCAGCTGTGACAACTCCGAGAGGGCAGAAGCCAAGGTGGGGGGCCATGCCAAACCCCCACATCTTACTTGAGTGGGGTCACAAAGGGTGGAATCCTAAAAGTGAGGAGGAACCAGAAATGAACCAGAACTTTCATATACTTCAGCCCAGTTTTAAGTCAACTGGATGGCCCAGAAAAATCTCAACCTTTAGAATTTATTCACTTCATCCTGTTCTGCTAATGGTTCCAGGCCCCGGGTAGAAGCAAAGAATCATCCTCAGCCAAAGAAGAAATCATCCCATGCCTCAATTAAAAAAAAAACCACACAATTTCTCAGATGTACTTTCTGGTGCACTCTCAACTATATATAACCTGGCACACAAGGAAAAAAGCCAATGTAAACAAGAACCAGTGGAACCAGCAGAAAACAGCAGGTAACAGTGATAGACTCACAGGGGCTCTGACGGTAGTTATCCAACTAAGATCATAATTAATATACTCCAGAACATTACTGATAACATCAAAAATTTCAGAACTCGAAACCATAGAAATTAACATGCTGATTTGAAAAAGAACCAAAATGAAGTTCAAAAACTAAAATAACCTAAAATCAGCCAATGGATGGGTTTAATAGCAGATTTGGCACAAGAGAGAATTAGTGAACTGAGAAATAGCTCTGTCTATAGTGAAGGACAGATAGAAAAATGGAAAATATAAACTAATCTGTAGACTATAGAGAATATAGTGGCAGTAAGGTCTGACACATATTTCATTAGGAGTCTTGGAGAAAGAGAAGAAATGAATGGAGCAGAAGATACAACAGTAGAGGATTTGTCAAATGGGGTGACGGACGTCAAGACGTACATATTTAAGATGTGCCCCGAAACCTAGATGAGATGAAACAACAACAAACACATCATGGTACAAACGCTGAAAACCAAAGACAAGGGGGAAAATTTATTTCAAAGGCAATCAGGAGGGGAGATAAGCAGTTATTCTCACAGTAGTAACGATTGTCAGATGACTTCCTAAAAGATGAAATGGAAGCTGGAAGACAGTGGAACAGTGCTGTGGGTGTGTTGAAAGAATAATGGGCAACACAGTCTGCAAAAATATCTTCCAGTAATAGATGAAATAAAGGTATTTCAGAGAGATATAAACTGCAAGAATTCCCCACCAGTAGAACGATAGTGGCCTTTGCGCTGTATCTTTTGCTGTAATAAACCTTATCTCTAACTATAACCTGTTACTGTGTCTAAAGAATTTGAGGCTGGTTGTAAGACATATACTCCCCCCTCATTAAAAAAAAATCCAACAGAAATGCATGAACAAGTGAACCAAGAGACATAAACAGCACTATTTGTAGCACCATTATTCACAATAGCCCTAAAGTGGGTATGACTCAAATGTCACCCAATAGTAGAATGAATAAATAAATTGTAGTATATTTATGCAATGCAATACTACACAGCAATGGAAATCTATGAACAATAGCTACATCCAACATCACGGACAAATTTCACAAATATAATTTTGAGCAAAAAAAGCCAGACATAAAAGAGTATATGGTTTATGATTCCATTTACACAAAGTTCAAAATAGACAAAATTAAATAACAATGTTTTGCAATGCACGTTAGGCAGTAAAACTCTCAAGAGAAGCAAGGAAATGATGAGCATAAAAGATAAAACAGAGGCTACCACTGGGCAGAAAGGAAAGAGGGGCTGGGTTTAGGAAGGGTTACAGGGGGCTTGTGGAGTGTTAGTGACAACCTATTTCTTAACCAGGACGGTGGTGACACAAGAGTTCACCTTATTGTGATTAATTATAAAACAACGTAGTCACGGGTTATTCACTGCCGCATGCATGCCGATCAGCGCAGAACTAGTTGGATAAACCGTGATACATTCATGCTATGAAATACTATGCATCAATAAAAAGGAATAAGGAAAATCTCCATGTACTGATAACATGGAGTGATCTCTACTGCTAAGCGAAGATAGCGAAGTACAAAACTTAGGTTAGAGTTTGCTACCTTTTATGTAAGAAAGAATGTGTGTGTGAATATACGTACATATATGTGGGCATAGTAATATACATATGTATTCTCACACATATAAATGTATATAAAACACATACATAGGTATATATTAATTATATAAATAGCTTATTTTTGCCATAAACACTAGAAAGCTAAATCAGAACCTAATAAAAACAACTAATGAAGGTGGGAAAAGGAGGTGGGGAGAAAAAGTGAAAGGTGAAGGGAAGATTTCTCTGAGAATACTTTTTTTGACACCTATTGTGGATTTCTGAACCAGGTAAATGTATTATATATTCAAAAATTAAATTAAATCAAAAGAAAACCATAAAAAAACCTAAAATTGAAAACAAACTGTAATGAATCCAACTTTATATCAAATATGTAATACAAGTACTGGAAAAATAATTACTTCATATGACTTTGGTCATAATACTCTGTACCTCTGTACACCCTTAATGGAATATTTTTAAAAACAAAAGGTCTGCAAAAAAATTTTTTTTCTTAGAGACAGGGTCTCGCTCTGTTGCCCAGGCTGGAGTGCAGTGGTGCCATCACAGCTCATTGTAGGCTCGAAGTCCTGAGCTCAAGCCATCCTCCTGCCTCAGCTTCTTGAGTCTCTGGGATTATAGGCTCATGCCACCATGCCCAGCTGATTTTTTTCATTTTTTATAGAGACAGGGTCTTGTTGTGTTGGCCAGCCTATTAAAGCACTCCCAGTCTCAAGCGATCCCCCCACCTCAGCCTCCTGAATAGCTAGGACCACAGGCGCATGCCACCATGCCTGGCTAATTGACAATTGCAAAAAATTTTAAACTTTACTCAGTAGTCGCATTACTGGGAACCAAGATTTTTAGTAGAAGGAAAAAGAGATAAAATGCAAAATCAAAGAACTTAACAGAGAAAAGACCCCTGAAATGTTAAATTTGAATTGGAAATACCAACATAAATTCAGGACTTGGAAACCGTGCATTACTTGGCTCCGTCTCCCGAAGTGCTGAGAAGCGTCACCATCCCAGGGGCCGTGAGCACACGGAGCGCCCAGATCTTAGCTTCTCAATATTGCAGCCCATTAAAGGAACCGACTCTTGAGAAATAGCTGATTTCCCATCTGATCAAAGAAAGGCCAAGCTTAGTTGTGCATCAAACCAAGGAAGCCCTCAAAAAATAATGAGGCTCACTCAACAAGAAACAGATCACCTGAGTAGTCCTGTACTTATTACATAAACTGTGTTTTAAATTAAAAACTTTCTCACAAAGAAAACTCCAGGCCCAGAGAGCTTCACTGGAAAATGACGCCAAACATTTAAAAAAGAAATAATACCAATTTCCATACAGGTTTTCCCAGAATACTCAAGAGGCGTCAGGTGAGAACTGCAGAGAGAAACTCCACCTGCTGAAATCCTTGGGGGTGAGCACCATAAAGCAAAGTGGAGCAAACGGCGCCAGCGGGATTTTCTGAGACTGCAGGGCTGTGCCACGTGCTCGAGGCGGAGTGCAAACTGCAACCCAGTGTGTTCCAACTGCTGTCAGAGGAAGCTGCAGCGGTTCGTCCCAGCAGGGACAGTCGCCGTCCTTCCCCAGTTGACACGGTGGCTTTCACTTCCACCCGGGAGCCCTGGGCTCCGCTGAGGCCAGGGACACTCCCCCGGCCGCCGTGGCCTCGGTCGGC
>VBSM01000272.1:110422361-110434453 GCA_008086735.1 Cheirogaleus medius | reverse complement strand
GCACCATACCACACACACACACACACACACACACACTCACCACTATCCTGACCGCAGCTGAGCCGCTCTCCTGTCACCGGAGCCTGAGCGACTGCGCACTTCTGCCTGGGCTGCTATGATGTCAGTGCCGCCAGGCGTGAAGCCGTCTCTCCCAGGACCCTTATTCACGGGGGTCGGCAGTTTGGGAGGGTTGAGGGACCCGGGGCTGGGGTGAGGAGCCCGGCTGGCCCTGGACACTGCCTCCCCAGCACGCGCGCCGGCTGGCCACCGGGAGCAGCTGTCGGTCACCACCACAGAACTCCCGGGGCTACGCTCGTGCAGGTTAGACCCCAAGTCCCCAGAAAGACATCCAGCAAGCCCTCTCCTACCCCTCCGGTCTGGCTGGGGTCTGGCTCTCTGCGGTGTGGACGGCTGTGCTCTGACCTCGCGCACGCCCACTGGGGAGCATAGTCAGCAGTGTGGCGGAGTGTACGTAAGACAAGACGCCGTGAGTAAGGAATCGAAGCGTACCACTACAGAAAGCCATATAATCACAAACGAACACAGCAAGACGAAAAGGAAGAAACAAAGGACTACAAAACAACCAGGAAGCAATTAACAAGACGGCAGCAGTAAGTCCTTACCTATCAATAATGACCTTCCATGTAAATGAATTAAATTCCCCAATCAAAAGACATAGAATGGCTGAATGGATTTAAAAAACAGAAAAACAAGACCTAACTATATGCTGCCTATAAGAGATTCACTTCACCTTTAAGGACACACAGGTTGAAAATGAAGGGATGGAAAAATAAATCCCATGCAATGGAAACCAACAGAGAGCAGGGGTAGCTATACTTATGTCAGTTAAGATAGACTTTAAGTCAAACTGTAAGACAAGACCAAGAAGGTCATTACATAATGATAAAGGGTCAATTCATCAAAAAGATAGAACAATTGCAAATATATATGCACCCAACACTGGCGAGTCTAAATGTATAAAGCAAATTTCAGGAGACCTGACGGGAGAGAGACTGCTACACACTAACAGTGGAGGACTTCAGTACCCTACTTTCGACAGACAGATCGGCCAGACCAAAAATCAACAAGGAAACACTGGACTTTGTTGTAGTCTGCTCAGGCTGCTATTAAGAAAATACCTTACACTGGGTAATTTGTTTTTGTTTTTTGGGGGACAGAGTCTAGCTCTGTTGCCTGGGCTAGAGTGCCGTGGCGTCAGCCTAGCTCACAGCAACCTCAAACTCCTGGGCTCAGGAGATCCTCTTGCCTCAGCCTCCCGAGTAGCTGGGACTACAGGCATGCGCCACCATGCCCGGCTAATTTTTTCTATGTTTTTAGTTGTTCAGCTAATTTCTTTCTATTTTTAGTAGAGACAGGGTCTCGATCTTACTCAGGCTGATCTCGGACTCCTGACCTTGAGCGATCCTCCCGCCTCGGCCTCCCAGAGTGCTAGGATTACAGGTGTGAGCCACCACACCCGGCCCGCACTAGGTCATTTGTAAACAACAGAAATTTATTTCTTACAGTTGTAGAAGCTGGGAAATCCAAGGTCAAGGTAGCGGCACGTTCAGCGTGTGGTGAGGCCCATTTTACGTAGATGGCATCTTATTGCTATGTCCTCACGTGGCGGAAAGGGGCAAAGGTGCTCCATCCAATCTCTCTCTTAAGGGTCCTAATTCCACGCATGAGTGCTCTGATCCCATTCATAAACCCGCATGATTTAATCACCCCCCCAAAGGCCCTACTTCTTAATATTATCACATTCGTGATGAAGTTTTAACACATACATTTTGGTGGGACACCAACACTCAGACCATAGCAGATCTGAACTACACTTTAGACCAGTTGGACCTGATAGACACATACAGAATATTCCATCCAGCAACAACAGAATTCATGTTCTTCTCAAGCACATATGGAACATTTTCCAGAATAGATCATATGTTAGGCCACAAAACAAGGTTAAAAAATTTAAGAAGATTGAAATCGTATCAAGTATCTTTTCCTGCTACGATGGTATAAAACTTGACGTCAATAATAGGGGTAATTTCAGAAAATTCAAAAATACATAGAAATTAAACAACATGCTCCCGAACAACCAATGGGTCAGAGAAGAAATTAAAAGGGAAATTAAAACATACTTTGACACAAATGAAAATGGGAACACAACCTACCAAAGCTTATGGGATGCAGCAAAACCAGTTCTAGGAGAGAATTTTATAGTAATAAATGCCTACGTCAAAAAAGAGAGATAAGTCTCTAACAACCTAAAGTTATACCTCAAGGAAATAGAAAAAGAAGAACAAACTAAACCAAAAGTTAGCAGAAGGAAGGGAATAACAAAGATCAGAACAGAAATAAATGAAATAGAGACTAGAAAAACAAAAGAAAAAGTCAAAACGAAGAGTTGGTTTTTATTTTTATTATTTATTTATTTATTTTTGAGACAGAGTCTCACTCTGTTGCCTGGGCTAGAGTGCTGTGGCGTCAGCCTAGCTCACAGCAACCTCAAACTCCTGGGCTCAAGCAATCCTACTGCCTCAGCCTCCCGAGTAGCTGGGACTACAGGCATGCGCCACCATGCCCGGCTAATGATTTTTTTAAAAGATAAAGAAAATCGACAAACTCAGCTTAAGAAAGAAGATTCAAATAAATAAAATCAGAAATGAAAGGGGAGACATTACAACTGATACCATAGAAGAACAAAGGATTATAAGAGACTGTTAGGAACAAATTATACATCAACACTCTAGATAAGTTAGAAGAAATGGGTAAATTCCTAGAAACATACAATCTACCAAGATCGAATAGGAAGAAACATAAAATCTGACCACACCAATAAAACTAAGGAGATTGAATCAGTCATAAAAAGTCTCCCATCAAAGAAAAGCCCAGGACCAGATGGCTTCATGGCCGAATTCTACCAACCATTTAAAGAACTAATCCTAATCCATCTCACACTCTTTCAAAAAATTGAAGAGGAACGAATACTTTCAAACTCATTTTATGAGGCCCAGGTTACCCTGATATCAAAGCCAGACAAGCACACTCCCAGAAAATTACAGGCCATTATACCTAATGAACACAGATGCAAAAATCCTCAACAAAATACTAACACATTGAATTCAACAATACATTAAAAGGATCATTCACCGCGATCAAGTACGATTTATCCCTGGGATGCAAGGAAGATCCAACATATGCAAATCAAAAAGTATGATATACCGCATTAACAGAATGAGGGACAAAAACTATATGATGATGTCAATAGATGCAGAAAAAGTATTTGGCAAAATTCGACATCCTTTCATGATAACAACTGTCAACAGATTAAGTACAGAAGGAATGTTCCTCAACACAATAAAGGCCATATATAACAAGTCCACAAACTAACTTCATAACATCAACTCAAGTTCATGAAGAAAGGCAAGTCTCTTCAAAAAATGGTGTTGGCAAAAAACAATGGTGATCTAGCACCTCTTGTGTTATCCTGGATAGAGCTGGAGCCCATTCTACTAAGTGAAGTATCACAAGAATGGAAAAACAAGCACCGCATGTACTCACCATCAAATTGGTATTAACGGATCAACACTTCTGTGCACATATAGTAACAACATTCACCAGGTGTCGGGAAGAAGGGAGGAGGAGGAGGGGATGGGTATATTCACACCTAATAGGTGCGGTGTGCACCGTCTGGGGGATGGACACGCTTGGAGCCCTGACTCGGGCTGGGCAGAGGAAATATATGCAACCTGAACATTTGTACCCCCATAATATGCTGAAATAAAAAACAGTGGCGTTAGGAAAACTGGATATCCGCATGCAAAAGAATGAACTTAGACCCTCATCTCATACCATGTACCAAAATCAACTCAAAGTAAATTAAAGTCTTAAAAGTAAGACCTGAAACTGTAAAACTCCTAGATAAAATAAAGGGGAAAAGTTCCATGGCATTGGTTTGTGCAATGATTTTGGGGATAAGACCCCAAAAGCACAGGCAACAAAGCAAAAATAGACAAATGGAATTATATCAAACTAAAAAGCTTCTGCACGGCAAAGAAAACAACAGTGTGAAGAGATAACCTATAAAACAGGAGAAATATTTGCAAAGTACACATACGATAGGGGGTTAATATCCAAAATAATATAAGGAACTCCAGCAACTCAATAATAAGAAAAACCTGATTAAAAATGGCTGAAGGACCTGAATAGACATCTTCCTCCAAAGAAGATACATTTAATACAAGTGGCCAAAAGGTGTATGAAAAAATGTCCACTATCGCTAATCACCAAGGCCATGCAAACTAAAACCACAAAGAGATATCACCTCACACTTACAAGAATGGCTAAATTATATAAAAGATGAAAGATAACAAGTGTTGGCAAAGATGTGGGAAAAGGGAACCCTTGTACACTGTTGGTGGGAATGTAAATTAATACAGCCATTATGGAAAATAGTATAAAATTCCTCAAAAAAATAAAAAATAGAATAGTTGATCCAGCAATCCCACTTCGGGGTATATATTCAAAGGATACGAGATCAGCATGCGGAAGAGCTGTCTGCACTCCTGTGTTCAATGCGGCATCACTCACAGCAGCCAAGATGCGGAAGCAACCCACGTGCCCATCAACGGATGAATGAATAAAGATAATGCATATATATACAATAGAATACTATTTGGCCTTAAAAAAAAAAGAAGAAATCCTGTCATTTGTGACAACATGGATGAACACGGAGGACATTATGCTACGTGAAATAAGCCAGGCACAGAAACACAAATACTGTCTGATTTCACCCGAGGAGTGTAAAAAAGTCGAGCTCATAGACGCAGAGAGAGAGAGTGGAATGGTGGTTACCAGAGGCTGGGGCTTGGGCCCTTGGGGAGATGTGGGTGAAAGGGCACACAATCTCAGATAGGAAGAATAGGTTCAAGAGATCTACCGCACAGCATGGTGACCACAGTTAATAAGAATACACAGTGGTCCCTCCTTACCTGCAGGGGGCACATTCCAAGACCCCCGTGGATGCCTGGAACCATGAATAGTACCGAATCCCATACTTACAGATTGAGTATTCCTTATCTGAGATGATTGGGACCAGAAGCGTTTTGGATTTTGGATTTTTTTCAGATTTGGGAATATCTGCATCATACTTAGCGGTTGAGCATCCCAAACCTGAACATCTGTAAATCCAGAATACTCCAATGAACATTTCCTGTCGGCTCTCAAAAAGTTTTAAATTTTGGAGCATTTGGATTTTGAGTTTTCCTATTTGGAATGCTCTACCTGTACTATGTTTTTTCCTATATGTATCATGCCTTTGATAAAGTTTAATTTATAAATTAGGCACGGTAAGAGGTTGACAACAAAAATAGGACAATTATAATGATATACTGTAATAAAAGTTATGTGAATGTGGTCGCCCTTTCTCAAAATATCTTATTGTGCTACAGATCTTAGCAGCCTCGGCGAAAGAGTTTTTCTTTCCTTATTAAGTTGAGAACTTTCACCTTTTCACTGAAAGGGTACATTTTACAGCTTCTCTTTGGTGTATCGGAAGTGCCAGCATCCCTATTGTGTGCTTTGCGACCATTAATTAAGTAAAATAAGGGTTACTTGAAGACAAGCGGTAAGATACCGCGAAGCTGGTCTGATAACCGAGACAGCTACTAGATCTGGTAACTGAGACGCAGGCGGCGTGGGCGGCGTGGACTCAATGGACAAAAGAACGATTCACGTTGTGGGTGGGACGGGGCAGGGTGGCACGAGATGTCACCGCGCTACTAAAAAAGGCATGCAATTTAAAACTTACGAGCCGTTTATTTCTGGATTTTTCCATTTAGTATTTTTGGACTGTGGCTGACCTCAAGTAACTGAAATCGCAGAAAGCAAAACCGCAGATAAGGGGGAACGGCTGGACTGTACATGTGAAAATCGCTATGACGGTGGAGGTTAAGTGTTCTCACCACTGGAAATGGCAAGGATGTCAGGTGATGCACGTGTGAATTGCCTTGATTTCGCCATTCCACTACGTACATGGATGTCAAAACGTCATGCCGCATACCATACGTATGTGCAACTTTCATTTGTGAATTAAACAATTAAGTGAACGCTATCAGGACCAGGGCAGACAGCGCTGCTGCAGGTTGCAGGGAAGTGCCGTGGTGTCTGAGCTCCTTGGTGACCACAATCCTCAGACGCCTGGATCTCTCCTGGGGGCGCTCAGTGCCCACCCCGAGTGGTTTGCTCACCTCCTTCAGATCTCTCTCCTCTGTCATCTCAACGCACCAGCCCCCCAGTACCGCCCAGCCTCCCACCTTGTTTTATCTTATTTTTCCTAGCACTTGCCACTCTACAACAGCCTACAGTTTCCTTTTCCTTTTTAAAAATTCTGCACGAGGGCAGGTTGTTTTGTCTGCTTAGTTTTCACTGTATCCCCAGCACCTAGGTGGTGTGTGCTGCACGCAGCTGCTCTGTCAATTTCTGTTGACTGAATGAATGAATGAATGAATGCCTGGCCCCTCGGTGTTGCAGAAGTCTGCGTGGATGCCGGCAGACAACTGCAGAGAAACTGACCCTTGGCTGACCTGCAAAAGCAGCTGAGCAACTGAGAGTCACGCCTAGCATACCTCTGGTCAACTTCTACCAAATCTTCTTCCTACTGATTCTAGTTTTTTAAACAAGAAAGGGCCATGAGATTTTTACTGTATTTAATTTCTGCAGAAAAAAATGTTGAAAGTAATAGATGATCAAAGGCAGACAGAGAGAGAGAAAGAGAGAGAGAGAGAGAGAGAAATCCTACATATTTTTACTATCAGAAATAGTCACTGCTTTACCCTTTGGTTTATTTCCTTCCAGACTTTTCTATGCATGCAGAAGGTATCTACAGAGTTGGAAAACACAGGTTAAACATATTTAAACTGTATGTTACTTAAATTTTTTTTAATAATATACTTAATATGTTTTTTGTCAACCTCCAGATGTGCAAGTTTAAAGTAAGTGGTCAATGGTTATTTTGAAAAAGTGCTATAAATGCATTATCTTTCTGGTGTTTCTAGACACTCTGTAATGTATTTAGATTTTTCTTTTCAGTTTAATAAATATTACTCTTTCCTTAGGTATTCATTTGAAAAACACATCAAACATATTATTTGAAAATGTAACTCACAAACTGTATAAAAGTACATATGTCCCGGTTCCCAGCTTTGCAGACATCCTGTGCACAGACACTCAGTTTAGAGAGAGGGCTCTTCACGTGGGACTACACCGTGGTCCGCCACGTAGGTGACCTGTCCCCTTAACAAGCACACAGACCTGTGGACAGTGCTGTTCTCGCTGGGACTGGTCCATGATTCATCACACTGGCCCCCTGGGCTCAGAAACAGACAGGTGGCCTCTTGCCTTCATCACCGTGCTGCGGAGAGGATGCTGGTACAGCGTCCTCCCAGCTAGGGGATGAGAAGGACGCAGGCCCTGCACGGTGGCGCTGTGTGTGCCAACAGGTGCACACAGTTACTCCCGGAGGAGGACGAGCTGATGCAGCCAGGGCCCCATGGTTCTTAAAGGTAAGGCCTCGAGGATGCCGTGGACCTCCACGATCCCAGAGGATACGGCGTTAGGATGGCAGCGTGGCAGCAGGTTAGCGCAGGAGGTAGCAAGGGACAATCGAAAAGGTAGTTTTACTTTGTTTTAAAGCCAGCCAAAAAGTTATAAGCAGGAAAACCATCTGAAGATGCCACAAAAGAGCCAAAGAGAAAGATCCCTAGGAGGCGAAAGTGACTGCATTTCCTCGCCACCGAGCCTGTTAATTTCCTGTGCTCACCCTTCCCAGACACTAGCGGTGCTGATTTTGCCTCCCGTGCAAATCATGCGCTCTGGTAGGTCCCAAAGGCGACACACAGAGGAGAGAAGCAGCGCTCACGTGAGAAGTTAGACCCCTGAGGAGGAAGGAGAGGGTAGGAGAGGGAAGGAGCCTCCGTTCCACACTGCGGAAGAGCTTAGAAAATTATCAGCACTTTCACGACTTAGCTACGGGCTGTGCCTGCAAACGTTTCAAACACTTTTCACCAAAAAATACATTTTTCATTCTAAAAATAGCAACGAATGATTTGCAGGTGAAGTTTATTTCAGATTTATTAAAATGTTAAGACCCCTGTGAGGCTGAATGGGGATGTGATGCCTGGGTCCCCTCCTCCCCCGATGTCCTCCGTGCTGGCTGCCTGGCTCCCGCCGCCCTGGGCCAGCAGGTGCCGTGGGCCCTGGCGCCATGCCGTGGCTGGCACCCAGGGCAGGGGCAGCTTCCAAACTGAGAGTAGACGGAGGGGAAGGAGGAGCCGGGGTGGGAGAGCAGAGGTTCTAGTCTGACCTGTTCCTGTGCCTCCTCCTGCCTGTCAGGGAAGAGGCAGAGCCTCAGGGCTGGGTGCTGGGCCCAGGAGGGGGTGACCATCCAGCCCAGCCCACCCCGCACTCACAGCCTCAGCGAGCGTGGCCATCGTGGGGATCCCACAGGGATGCTCTCCCCACAGCCTCGTCCTACAGGGTCAGCAGGGGGATGGACAGGTCACCATGCAAGGGCCTGGCAGTCTGCGTGGTGGCAGCTCCCCTGGGTGCTGGGCTGGGCTGTGAGCTGGACCCCGTGCCTGGCTGGGAACCTGCAGGCCCCGTCATTCTGCCAAGTTCAACACATGCAGGCACATTTTCCAGAAAAGAGGCATTTGATTTTTCTCAGGTCTTCCAAGAAGTCTGTGGCCCTAGTGACTAAGGGTGACGCAGAGATGGGTGTTGGTGTTTTCTTGCAGGGCCTGGAAATGGGTGGGGAACCCGCATGGCATTAAAAAAAAAAAAAGTAGGTTTTCTGAGCCTCCCATGCATTTCCTAGAAGCACAAACTGTCCTCATGGGAATGAAGAGAGAAGACCGTGCTCCTAACCTGGGGGTGTGGCCACAGTGAGAAGACAGCTCCTCGCAAGCCCTGCCCCTCCTCCCACTACGACCACAGAGAACCACGTCCAGGTCCTCGGCACCTTCCTGAAACTCCTTCCCAAAACGATCGGGAGGGAAAGTTCACAGGGCTACACAGAAGCTGACGTCCGCAGCCGGGAGGAACTGCGGACCTTCTATGCAGTGTCCTGTTTCCATGTCTTGTGAAAAACTGATTAGCTCGTTTAAGTGAGACTAAAAGCCCCCAGCAGGGACATCTCACTCCCCCGGGAGGCAGACTACTTCCTGCAGTGAATTTCGGTTTTAGAAATTACTCTCCTGCCCAGGAAAGTCAACTTTACTCCTTGTGCTTGTGGGCGACTCCTAGTTCATATAGCGCAGTAGCTACTTTCCCCAGCTTTGAAAACAGCGGCACTAACAGGAACCCAGTCATTAAACTCGCAGATCACCGAGTTCGGCCTCTCTCCTGGCATTTGCCAGGCGTGCTGTAACTACAGGAATACAAGCCCGGAGACTGGGACTTGGGAGGGTGGGAGGAGGGTTTACCAGATCTAGATACAAATCACAATGAACCTTCGCTTTAAAAGAGAATTTAGAGACCATTTCGCTCCAGGATTATCAAATTTGGCTCTGCATGAAGCCAAGTTTAAAACAAATTAAAGTAAATACAGGCTCTTGGCCTCCACCCTGGACCAGTAGAGTTTTGAATTTTTCAAGGTGGGGTCCAGGAATCTGTCTTTTTAAAATACTTCCTGATTTGGGACCTGTGATCTCATTTTCTCTCCTTTAAATAAGGAAGATGATTCCAGAGGGTCTAGGACACCCTCTCGAAGTCACTATAAATAAAGAGTAATGAAATACGGCCTTGTCAATATGTACCAGGCAAACAGAAAGAGTGGCTATCTGTTTGCACGCTGACGTTTCAGCCCTTTCAAGTTGCCTCATTGTTCTGTAGGAGATAAAAGTCTAGTCCACAAATGTAAAAGACCAGAAGGCATCAAAGAGTGCTTACGTCTCTGCTAAACAATGGTAATCATTTATTAGGTGCCTGCGAGCACAACGCAGGTGACACGACAGGACGTGCATTTGGCTAAGGCTGCCCCTGTAACAAGAGGCTGGACTTTCCCTCCAACAGAGTGGGCAGGTGGCCGTTCACAGGCTCAGTGTGAGTGTCACCTGCTTAAGCCTTTCTCTCCATGTCCCCTAAATGACAGTAGTGTCGTTCCTTATATGCCTTTGTGGGGAGGCATTGCAATGAATGCCGCATAACGTGTTTAAGAGTGTAATACCAGGTATAACGCCAGGTCGTACTGGGTGGAGTTGTATGTATTTCCAAGAACACGGCGTCATAGGAGGTAGAATGAATCTCAGCATTGAAAAGACCCTTAGACATCATCTTAGGTACACGCCTTCATTTACAGGTGATGAGCAACGCTAAGACGTCAGCAGCTAGTTAGTGGCAGAATTAGAATTAAATGTTGGTTTTCACGACCTGGACTTCAGTGCTACCTCGAAGACAGCCCTGCAAGAGTCGTCAGTTCATTTCACCTTGGTAGAGCGTCTACGTCTACGCAGGGGACTAAACGCGGCCGATTCGTTTGGGTGAGTGCTGTTTTATTACAAGACGGTCTAAGAAAATGATGGAACTACCTTAGATCTAAAGTATATGAAAGACAAATTCCACAGGGTTCTCGTGCACAAATATTTATGAACCAGATACCGTCCTGGATCTACAGGCACAGAAGTGACTAGAACAGCTCACGCAGGAACAGAAGAGACAGGGAGTAAACATGTTTGACAAGATCCTCGCAGACTGTGGCGTGTGCGTGTAGGGAGAGGCGGTAGTAGCACAGTGTGGGCAGGAAACTCCCTGCGAATCTACCAGGAGAAGAGAGCACGGAATGGGCATTCCGCTCTGTGGACAGCGACCACAGAGGCCCCGTGGCAGGGAACAGAGCTTCGTCCTGTGCTGGGTGAGCACCGAGCCCTCCACACAGCAGACGCAGGGAGCGTGAGCCTTAATGCTCCCAGGAAATCAGGGAGAGCGGGTGCACGGGCAGATTCCAGCCACGCAGAGGACCTGCTGAGCAGCGGGGCCGGCCGTGTCTAGAAAATGAGGCGCAGAAACGACGGGAGGCGACCGCAGATGGTGTGGACAGAGAGGAGGGCGCAGACCTGCAGGGGTGAGGAGGAACTCCAGGGAGCCCAAGACCAGAACCAAAGGCCCTGGGCAGCGGTGCCGAGAGAGAGAGAGAGAGAGAGCGCGCGATAGAGAGAGAGAGAGAGAGAGAGACAGTGTAAAAGCAGATGAGGAAGTGGAGGAGGCAGGACAGACATGGGAGTAAAGGCTGAAAGCCCACGAGGGCAGACACCATGGCTCGCTGTGGCCTTTAGGACCGGAACGCAGGTGGTCTGACTCCCAGTGGCCTTGGCCGAGCCTCGGTTTCCCGGGCAGACCAGCACGGACTTCCAGGGCTAGTGATTGTCAGTGAACTGATATCAGTAAAGCACTCAAAGCGGCACTTGGAACGACGTGTGCTGTCTTACGTGTTTGCCATTAGAAAGTCTTTCCGCAGGTGTGCGTTCTCCAGGCCAGGGGACCCCGGCACTGACAGACGTGCTCCCACGGGGACCTGAGGAGCCTCCGTCGTTCATCTCCAGGGAACAGCGGAGGCTGAGGGTATCGGGCACGACAAAAAATGTCTCCAGTTTGCCAGAAAGCTGGATTCCAGAAACCAGAGGTCAGTGACCTCAACACCGGCGTCTGGCCAAGCTCTAGAAGGCTGCGAGCTCCAAGATGACAGAGCGTGGGTGAGCAGGGACCAGCGCCGACTCGCCACGAACAGCCACGTGGACTGAACCTCACTCCTCCCCTTCCTTAACGCAGGGCTACTACTCTGCAAAACCCCTTCATTAGTTAATCAACATACACATGACGAGTGACTTTTTAATCTTTGGTGGCCACTTCAGGGGTGGAGCTGTTTAAAATTTCCGCAGCCTCAGGCCCACAAGGATCAGGGGACTGAGGGCAGGGAGAGGTGGCCACTGGGTCTTCCGGGGCCTGGATATGGAGAGGACAGGATGCCAAGGTGCAGCAGACTGAGCAGTTGAGGAAGAGGAGGGGGAGGAGGTGGGAGGGGGAGGAAGGAGAGG
>VBSM01000272.1:110352568-110422261 GCA_008086735.1 Cheirogaleus medius | reverse complement strand
GGCAAGGAGCAGCAGCAGATGCTGCCAGTGGGCCCTGGGCAAAAAGGCACAAAGGTGCCAGGAAGGTGGTGGGGCAGTTGGGCCGCCCACATCTCAAAAGCCGCCCAGGCCAGCAGCCCGGGTTGGTGGCGTGGTGGTCAGAAAGCAGGCCCAGCACTGGTGCTGATGGAGGGGATGCCACAGGGAGAGGTGAGCTGCAGGACAGGAAGTGGCCGTGGGTCAGGTCGCTCAGGGTGCAAATGGCCAGCCCGAGCAGCTGTCTGTGGACTACCACCCCACTGCAGCCCTGTAGGGGCTAGATTCTGGATGCTTCTACCCAGACCCTATCGTATTTAATACATAAAGCAGAGATAAAAAAAAATTAACTTGGGATAAAAACTCTATGCTTTCTTGCCTTTAAATTCATAAAGCACTATTACACATCCATTTTATTATTCTATAAGACACAAAAGTTACAATGTAAGATTTCTTAATACGGAAAACTCCACGGTTACGTCGTGATAGGACTCCAGTTAGACAGCTTTGATTTGGCTGCGTGCGTCCACGGCACGCTTCATGCTCCCTACGTTTGGGGACTCCCGGATGTCAACGTGCTGTGACCGCCACATAGCACTCGACTTGATTAAAGGATTGATTTGGAGCAAAAAGAATTGCATCTGGTGCTGAGAGGGGCCTCTGTGGTCGCTCTGCACGGAGCAGGAGCGTCTCTCTCAGAATCCTGGGCAGAGGACGAGGGGTGGGGAAATGAGACTTCAAGCTCAGAAGTTCCCAGGCAGCCTAATCTGCTCTTCAAAATCCCAATTATCAGAAGTTCCGGCCCCTAGTCTGTACCCTCTAGCTAGCTGCTAAAGCTAGTGGCTCAGCCCTGTCTCCTTGGAACAAGGAGGAAACATGCTCCTTCATTTCTGCAGGGACAGCCACTCAGCTATTGAAAGGCCATATTAGGTCACCCTTTAGTTTCCTCTTATTCTGCTAACCTCATCTTGTTTCTGCCACAATCTCATTGGGTAATCCCCTCTAGCAATGACGCCTGGATTAGCGTATAACTCTCACTCAAGCTGGCTTTAAGATGTCAAACCTCAGCAGCTACCTGCCGTCAGCCTGAGGGACGGCCATCCTTTGCTCCCCACCCGCCCATGCTATTTGCACAGCAGGCCTGGGGGAGGCAAGACCTTCCTCGTCCCCTTGTGTCTGATCACATCCACCAGGCGGCCATCACAGCTATAAATGGGCTCCGTGGTTCAAAATCCCACCTGGCCATGCTTAGCACCTCCCTGCACAAAGCCACCAGCCACCTCCACCGCACAGCGCCTCTTTTCAATCCGAGGTAGCGTCTGCATTGAGAC
This sequence comes from Cheirogaleus medius, assembly GCA_008086735.1. Lineage (NCBI taxonomy): Eukaryota > Metazoa > Chordata > Mammalia > Primates > Cheirogaleidae > Cheirogaleus > Cheirogaleus medius. Next base: position 110,420,915 of record VBSM01000272.1, on the reverse strand, counting down.
GTTTCCAGCCCTTCTTCCACACGCACACGTGGTTACGGCGTGTCTGACACAGGCGCTCGAGCAGGGCCGGGATTGGGGTGAGGCCGGTGAGGTGCTGGTCTCAGGTGCAAAGCTTCAGGGGTGCTCAGAAGCTCAGGAGTCAAAATAAGTGACAGTTTTAAATAATATTTTTCTAAAATCAAAATGAATGCAAAACAACTCATGACGAGTTAAAATACCAAAATACCAGAATTTTAAAGGAAGACAGGATTAAATGAGTGCAAATGAACACAGGCCCAGCGCTGTGCGTGCACGACCTGAGAGCCTCCCCGGGTGGCCAGGCCCACGGGCTGGAGAGAGCTCTGGAAAGACGAGCCAGCCGGGCCTGCACGCTGCAAAGCACAGCGAAGGCGGGGCCTCTGCCTCTCCCCGTCCAGCCCACTCCACCCCCGGTGCTGTATTAAGTACGAACGCCCCCCATCTAACGGCCAAGAAATTAAGGGGTCACCCTTCACTGCCCTGTGGGGTTCTTTCAGGAAGTCCTCACTGTGTCGATCGTCAGGCATGCTCGTCATCGTCATCCAGACCGGGCGGCTCTCCTCCCCAGGGCACCTCCCTCCGGCTCATCTACCTGCTGTCGGATCCAGCCTCTGCCCGGCCTAAAGCACCCTCAGCCTTCGTAGCTCGCCCAGCACAATCGCCTAGCCTTGTCCTCGTTAATGAGCACCGATGTCACCTCCCGCCAAACCCAAGGAACGGAGGCCCTAATCTGTGCAGGAGGAATCCCGCGAGTCTTCCCAGGGCCTGACAGTTATTCGCTCCTGCGATCCTGGACTCCCAGCCTCTTCCGTCTGTTTCCATGAACGGCTTTGAACTCTGATTGTCCAGTTTTCTTGTTTGCTGGCTTATTTCTCGCAGCACCCGGTACTGACTCACGTCTCAGTGGGCTCATGCCTGTGCCTCAGGTTCTGCTCGGGCGTGTTGGTCACCCCCAGCAAATGCCCCGGGGGATTTACAGACATTCAAGACAAACGTTCTCCAGGAGAGGGTCCGAGTCACCCCGCGTGAGCAAAGAGTAACCGAGAACTTCCAGAGCACGTGCTGATTCCGGGAGCTGCGCCTCAGTCCTTGAACCTTTTCCAAAGTCGGGGAAATTGCGATCTTTCCTGCCCATTCAGCAGCATAGATCTGTGCTGAGAGGCTCCAACGGAGTGCAGGGGTCCTAGGAGGAGCTCAGAGCCCTGGGAGGCTGTGCCCGAAGCACCCGAAGGTCCCCCTGCCAGCCACACAGGTGACGCCAGCAGCAAGTAAGTCTTGAGACGCGACTGGCACTCCTCGCGCAAGCCTCTCACCCGCACTAGCTGGATTGGATTCACTTCGTGCAAGCCTCTCACCCTCACTAACTGGATTGGATTCACTTCGTGCAAGCCTCTCACCCGCACTAGCTGGACTGGACTCACTTCGCGCAAGCCCCCAAACTGAGCCCAGCAGACCCCAAGCAGTCACGTGTCCCTCCAAAATGGGAGGGACACACCACACCAGGAGCCACCCTTGTCACTCCTCCGCCTCCATCTTTGCACTGAAGCACCTGGGACCGGACAGGCTTCAGGCGTAGGGAATGGGTGGAGGGCGTCCCTGGCCCACCTCGTGAACGAGTCCTTCTAGAAAGACGGGCTGCAGAGGCGCTGTCTCCAAGACGAACTTAACTTGTGCGCGAAAGTAGATCAAGGCAAGAGACAGTAATCCCTCTGAGGGCGTCTCCCACGCCCTGCACACGGCGTCGGGCCTCACCCACACACGGCACACACGTCATAAGCAGTATGATCACAGGCAAATTCAGTGCAAATGCTTCTTAATAATAAAAACACCCCAAGCAGTCACATCCTATACAGTTCTTTTTTGGCAGCGGGGACAGGCAGGGGGATAAAAGGTAATCTGCAAAGGAATAGTTTTTACAGAAATTTCGTTTTGAAAATCTTTACCCAGTTTTTTTTATATTTGTGCAAATTAATTTTATACTTTATTTCTGCATTAAAATAATATACCAGTGTATTTTTTTCCAGTGAAATTTGGAAAAGGGGCACAGTTTATTATTCTAGTGTTATGTAAGTTTTCTAATGTCATTTTTAATGAATCTTTTGTAATTTCACTTCCTTCCTAATTCCAGTCGTATGCCAAATGCATAATTTAACACATCCTGCACGTAAAGTTTCTTTATTCAGTTTCCTAACATTATGATTTGTTTTTTAAGCTCTTTCCTACTAGACTCTGAGGCTCCTCGAGGCCGAGGATAGACCTTAAAAACACACGCACACAGACTACGCCATATGGAGGGAGATTATTAATAGATATTTGCTGAACTAATCAAGGAATGGACTTTGGCATTGGGAATTTCCTTCTGAGATAATTCGCTCTTTCCCAGAAGATGTACTGTAAAATAAAATTTAAACCAGGAAATAAGCAACACAGTGGTTAGTGTCCCCTGTGTGCAAAGCACAGGGCCCTGGTTTTCCTTGTTCCCTCCATAGTCCTGTGAATTTTAACCAGGGCCACCCGCTCAGATACCTTTGGTCCTGGCCAGACTCCAGCCCTCTCGCAACCAGCAGCCTGCCCAGCCGTGGCCGACCGCTGCCTCCCAGGGGGGACGGCCGGGGGTGCCAGAGCTCCTGATGTTTCCAGGGATGCTATAAATCTGGGGTTTTATGTGAAAACCCCTGAGTTTTAAATGTTGTCCCATGTTCTATTTGTTTTGCTTCTACAGATTTTGTCTGCATGCCAGATTTGTCCTCTGGGCCTTCCATATGCAACCCATGAGCTGTAGACCGAATGTTTCTGTCCCCCGTCAATTCTCACGTTGGAACCTGACCCCCGATGTGATGGTGTTCGAGGGGAGGCCGTTGGGAGGTGAGTAGGAGCCTTCAGGAATGGGATCAGTGCCCTTATGAAAGGGATCCCAGAGACCCCTTCGCCCCTTCTGCCACCGTGTCTGAGGACACGGCGAGAAGGTGTCGTCTGTGAACCAGGAAGCAGCCCTCATCAAACACCGAATCTGCAAACACCTTGATCTTGGACTTCCCACCTTGCAAGACTACGAGGAATAAATGTCGGTTGTTTACAAGCCCCCCAATCTGTGGTTTTGTTACATCAGCCTGAACGGACCCAGACACCGTGTTCTGCCCCAAACTGGCGCCCACAGCACTGATAAATGTGCAGGTCTCCCTCCCCTGCGTCACCGACACCTCTTCTCCACCGTCAGCTTCTCGGAGCCTTTCCCCGACCATCCTCTCTCAAAGCGCATCTGTTCCTTTTTTAAACTGTCGCCTCCCCTCACTAGGACTCACTGCCAAAGGGGCAGGGACCTCCATGCCTGTTCTCTGTCCCCCAAGGCTCCGGCACGGTGCCTGGCGCGGGCAGGCGCGTGGGGGGAGAGAGGACAGCCGCCACCCAGAGTTCAACCGCTCCTGAGCTGGCAGGCGGGTGCGGTTCTGTCCGCCAATAAAAATGTCTTCTCGGCGCCTGACATTTCTCACACATCCACTTAATGGCTCCCTTTGGCTTGCCAAGACCGTGCAGGTGGCTTTCTCTTGAATTCCTGCCTCCCAAAGCGCTAGGATTACAGGCGTGAGTCACCACGCCCGGCCGGTTTATGGATGACTTTTAAAGAGCTGTTCAGTCCTTTGGAAACTTTAAAAGGAGTCTCGAGATTAGGAGCTAGGCCCCTCCTGCGTCTCATGCAGGAGGAAGCCGAGACCTGGGCTGGGAGGGGAGAGGTCAGGGTCAGGGTGCAGTTCGGGGTCGTGGCTGGGAAGCTGAGGCTGCATGGTCCACGTCTAACACAAGGATCGGCAGCGGCACCTACCTCGGAATGGACCTAAATGTGAGACTCAGCCGCCAGGCGGGGGCAGAGCCGAGGCCGAGACCCGCAGTCCTGCCTCTGTGGATGCTGCAAGGCGGCAGCCTGCCCGGACCGGACTTGGGACTCACCTTTGAGGACTGGCTTCTTGCCGATGCTCCGGATGTTATAGACGGCGCTGGACAGGGTTGCGTCCGGAATGAGCTCTGCCAGCAGGTACCCGCTGTACCAGGCGCACAGGGATGTGAAGATGAGAAGACCAGCCCTGAAAGCACCTGGAGACAGACACGAGCGGCGACTGTGAACGGCTCTGTGCCAGGGCCACCGGGCAACCCCGCCAAGGCTCTCCCGTGCCCTCCCTGCCTTTCATCCCGGCCACATGCAGGGCGCCAGTGTCAGGGGACTGCTCTAAAGGGACAGCACTCCTGGGGCGGCCGTTGGGAGGGGCGGGGGGCGCTGGGCAGGTGGGCGTGCAGAGCTGTCCTAGCAGAACCACGACGGCGCAGCGGGCTTTGCTACGGCTGGCATTTGGAGTAGACGGGAGCAGATAACACAAGCAAGACAGGAGTGTTTCCAAGGACAATTTGTGATATTTGCTATTGGTTTGGGCCTTAGAGCTTCTTCGAGTGCTAATATCAACCAGTGGTTCATTAAGTGCCCTATGAACCAACACGCCCAATGTGGACCTGAGAAAATAAAGGAAGCTCGTTCCCTTTGTGAGACACGATCAGACCCGAGCAAGCTCCAGCAGCTAGACGAAGGCTCCAGAGGGTGGGGCGTGGCCTGTTGTGTTTATCACTGCATCACCTGTGCTGAGAACAGTACCTGGTGCCCCAGGAGCACGCAACGGTCCACCCTGGATCATGTCCTGACATATGACACTGGGAAAAGTCCCCAAACCTGTCCTATCATCAGGGATAAGACTGAGGGGCCACCCAAAGGTCCCAAAGGCCAAAAGTCCCCAGAGATATCTTTCTGGTTGATTGGCAACAATATCTTATCGCTCCCATGCGATATGAGAAGCAACTGAGAGATTTTACAATCCCTAAGAAAAAGGCATCTATCTCCTCCTAGGTTGCCAGAGCCCTGGGAGACAGCTCCCTGTCCCTTCACAGGCAATCCACTGCCAGGGGTTTTGATTTTGCGCCCTAAATATCGCACAGATCATAACACGTTCAGCAGCTGGCTTACGAAAACTGCCACATGGCAGGGATAGCCACCGGCCCTGCAGAAAAGGACGGGCCCTGAGAGATTTGTCCTATAGCATTTAAATATGTAGTAATAGGTAGAGTGTTGAGAAATATGATTGAGGAATTAATGAGATGTGGCTCATAAGACCATTATTTTATTGTGTAACCCAATATTGCTATATTAAAGACAGAAACAGGAGTTTGTAGGGTTTTGCCCTGAAGGAATGTGTGGACTCAATGGTTCACTTATTAGAGGCTGCTATCATGGGAGAGCTCTCAAATCTCTGGTAGGGATGTTTTCCAGGAAGGCTTCCTGGTATCTCAAAATCTGTGAGCTTCCCTGTGTCTTGAAAGACAAGACAAGGCAAATATGGCCCGCAGGATGGGAGTCAGAGACAATGAGTACACTTTGCCCAGAGAAGCGCTCCGATGGTTATAAACAACCTGTTTTATAGAGATGGGTTTCCTGCTCTCTCCTGTCTGTCTACCTTTAAGTCCACAATAACTAATCAAAGAAATAGAGAGTCACTATAACTCTTTTGTTATACCTTTGTTAATTGACAACTACCTCTTAGAACTTAGAAGTTAGCCCCTAAAAGACTTTGTACCTGTTTGTTCACCTAGATTAGAAGCCCCTTGAGAGGACTTTTGATGCTAACCCACTACCTGTATCCCCTAGCAACTGCATTCCCTGATATGCAAATATGTTACCCTGACAACTGGTAATTGATGTCTGTGATTATAAAAACCTGTATGAATCTAACCATATTGCTGGTGTTCACAGGGATACGCCAGTCTCCTGAGTATCCTGTTGTGTTATATCTGATCTTTTTACATAAAACTATAAACTATACCTTAGTCTCTGTGTATTCTTTTATTCTCTCTATTTCCTATCAATTTCCTTATCCTCTGTGGCGACCCCTATCTAAGGGACTTGGCTCCGCAGGGAGAAGTAGCTGATTTCCTCGTGGGCCTGCCTCAACTACTCTCCCCTGCAGTAGAGTCTTAAATAAGAGAAGGCCAGGCATAGTGGCTCACGCCTGTAATCCCAGCACTCTGGGAGGCCGAGTCGGGAGGATGGCGTGAGCTCAGGAGTTCCAGACCAGTCTGAGCAAGAACCAGACCTCGTCTCTACTAAAAACAGAAAAATTAGCTGGCATTGTGGTGTGCGCCTGCAGTCCCAGCTACTCGGGAGGCTGAGGCAGGAGGATCACTTGAGCCCAGGAGTTTGAGGCTGCAGTGAGCTAGGATGATGCCACTGCATTCTAGCCAGGGCAACAGAGCAAGACCTAGTAAAGAAAAAGGAAAGAAGGAAAGAAAGGAGGGAGGGAGGGAGGAAGGGAGGAAGGGAGGAAGGAAGGAAGGAAGGAAGGAAGGAAGGAAAGAAGGAAAGGAAATGAGAAAGGACAGGAAGGAAAGGAGGGAGGGAATTATGGGCCCTAAAGGGCCCAGCGATGGGCCCCACGCCTGCACCCAGCAGGAGTTGAGCTCTCCACCTGGGCTCCCTCCTCACCCCCACACCCAGAGAGAGCCCTTCCTTGTCGGGGCACAGCCCCCCTCAGGCCCGTGCCCTGGCGCGCTGTACTGAGTCAGCGAGCGCTTGCGCCGGTGCTCACAGGGGCGGCGCCTCCGCACGGGGAATCGTGCTGCCGGAACGACTTGCGTCTGCTTCACCTTGGGTTTTGCTTAGTTTTTCCAAATGCATTTTTCACCGTATTTTTTTCATTTCTATTTCCCAAACCATGCAGCTTCCAAGACTGTTAGACTGTGAAGCAGAGATGGCTTCCTGTCGGGAGAGGCCCAAGGCAGTGTGGCCACCGCAGTTTCTAGGACTGAAGGGACGTCTCAAAGCAGGATCAACCAGCCTCGGAAAACAGAATGAGATGGGGGGCGGGGGGGTGGGGGCGGCTCAGCAGGCCCCGCTGCCGTTCAGTCCTCTGCAAGGTGGAAGACTCTGCCTAGAGGTCCCTGTCCTCCCCGAAGCCCTGCACAGGCACCTGCCACAGCCCACCCCTCCAGGATGGTGCCCACACGCCTAGGACAGTGGATGGGCTACATGATGTTCCAGAAAATTCTGTGGGATGAACACGGAATGGACAGTGTGCTAGGAGAGCAGCCACAGAGCATGTTCGGAGGCAACCACAGACCCCTGTATCCTGTGAGTACTGGGTTGCGGCTGGGCCATTTTATCTAAGTGTAATATCTGAAGAAGCAAATTGCCTAACCAGAGATCTTGTAGACCCGTGGTCCCCCTCGCCTGGGCCGCAGGGCTCTGCCGCACTCCTCCTCCCTCCACCCCCTCGGTGGAAAAATTGTCTTCCATGAAACCCATCCCTGGTGCCAAAAAGGTTAGACTGCCGTTCTAGACAACACGTCACACGTGTGATCCTATGCAACAAGCTGCTGTTTAGCTTGGAGAACACTGAAAAGGAACATTATGCTACTGCTGGAATGTGTAAAAAAACAGCTGCACCAAGGGAGGGGTAACTTTGTCCCCACTTGAACAAGACAAATGGGTGGGAGTGGCAGGGAGGAAAATGAACAATACACAGTGAGTCAAGGAGAGCCGCAGAGCGCGGCCTGGCCGCGAGGCGGTGAGCTTAAGACGAGAGACCGCCTGTGCCTCGGGTGACGGCTGCAGCCAGTGACCCCCAGGCTGGGGACAGTCTGGTCTCTCGTGGTGGCATGCGGCTGGCCAAGACCTGGAGACCCAGAGCCAGAACTTCCTCCAGGATGAGGCCAATCCGGCCTTAGGCTCTGGGACACCCACCCTCAGAAGACCGGCGCACGCGGGTGGAGAGCTGCAGGACCCGCAGGTCTAGCACAGAGTCACAGAAGTGTCCCAGCCACCAGAGGGAGGACCTAGGAGCCAGGCGGTGACTGACAAACTCCCAGCAGGAAGCATGATTCATCTCCTAGAGCTTCCCGCAGACGGGGCTTCAACAGTGGAAACTTATCTTCTCACACTCCGGGGGCTGGAAGTCCACGGTCAAGGTGTCAGCGGGGCTGCCTCTTCTTATAGGGCGCCGGTCAGACTGGGTCGGGGACCACCCTAACAAGACCTCATTTTATCTTACTCACTTCCCTAAAAGCCCCATCTCTAAATACAGTCACGTTCTGGGACACTGGGATAAGGTCTGCGACATAGGAATTTTGGAATAGGAACTTTGGCAGAGAGGCCACAATTCAGCCCACAGCACAGCATCAGGCAAGCCATGGCTCAGCCTCTCTGTGGGCTGCACACCGGCCACAGGTCGTCAGTTCCTGGGGATGACAGCAGAGTGGGCAGGACACAGGGCAGCCTGTCAAGACGGAGGTTCGGACACTGGGCGTCAGGGAGGAGTCAGTGCCTGGGCTGGGACACAGGGAAGGTTTCCTCCAGGGAAAGGTGGGAGCCCAGGGACCCGGTGGGCCTGCCCTGGTGGGAGGAGACCGGCAGCTGCAGAGGTGGAGGAGGAAGTACGCAGAGCCCGGGAACCCTTCTGTGATTCTGTAACCAGGATCCAGTCTTTTCTCATAAGGTAATAAAGTCGTCATTAGCTCATGGAAATGTCCTCCCACGTGGCTGCTGCCTGCAGGCGCGGTGAGTATGAGATCAAAGGCCTATTCTCAGCACAGATGGAGAGTCAGTGAACTCTCTCCTAGGAGAGCCACCTCTCGTGTGCCCGAACAAGCACAGGAAGGCATTGTCACTGGCGCCTTGCCAGCGTGCATTCAGATTGCCTCCCCATGGAGGCGGCCACACTGTGCCCCCTGTACTGCAGAGGCAGGAGGGCTGCGAGTGGACAGTCCCCACCTTGGGACTCGCTGCCTTGTGGATTGCAGGCTCTGCTGGCCTCAGCGTGCACTGTCCTGTCCACTGAGGCTTTTCGGCAGGAGGGCTGGGAAGGGCCACTCTGGAACACCAAGGCAGGTGTGCAGTGTGACCCACCCTGAAGGTCCACACAGCAATGCCCATTTTGAGGAATCAGGATGCCCAATACCAGGCTCCCTGGGCAAAGGAATGGTGGGCAGCCTAACTTACTCCATCCATTCAACCTGAATGCCCTTCCTGCACACTGTCAATCTGGAATCAACTCAGCGCTGGACTGAATTGTCAAAGACGAGGCCCATTCCAAGAATGTCCCCAAATCTACAGCTCACAGAATCAAAAACAATGTGGCTCAGAGTTTCTGCAGGCACCTCTCATAATCACACATGACCAGATAAACACAAACCTGGTGCTACCTGGAAGCTTCGTATGGAACACGTAACTCATGAATCATGAGGTCTGTGTGTGGAACAGTTGTAGGTGAGGGAAAACAGTCTGAAAATAGTCTGCATTTTCCATAAGTAACCAGGAGATACTATCATAATTATACAATATATAAATAATGAAAAAAAATTCTTCCAAAACAGCTATAATGAAAGTTGGTGCCCTGAGCGAGTTGATACACATATCTCCAAAATCCTACAGTCCACACAAGCTGTTGAAAACAGTGTTGCTCATAAATAAACAGTTTTTAAAGAACACATGACTATTTTACACAGTAAGGTAAAAATCTTAAAATTTGCCTGGCTTTCCCACATTTGGGAATGGTGCGGAAAAGGCAGCATGTAGAACTTTCTGGAGTGTGGCCGGACCGCCAAGATGCTGGTGCTGGCAGGAGCTGTGGTCTTTTACTCTAACACCCTCACCGCAGGGGATCGAGGACCAGGAGGCGACCTACCAAAGAAGCCAGGAGAACTTCCCATTTTGGAACTTTCTGTTTTTGCATGAGACAGGCGGCCTCACTCCAGGAGGAATCCAGTTCCTCGGATTAGAAGAGGCAGCAAAACCAATCGGAAAGCGTGTGGGGGGACAGAGGCCTGGCAGCTCACGCCAGGACCTGAACATGCCCTGTACCAGGCTAACGACTGGGACATAGGTGAAGTCAAGTCAGGCTTTGAGAGATGAAACGACGCGTGAAAATAAAGGCTTTTTCCTTTCCAGTTTCTTATTTATCCAAATCGTCCACAGTGTCAAGTAGTTTGAAAAATGGGAAAAATAAAAATTGCTTTACCAAGTGGCATCAGGCCAGTCCCTTCCCGCTGGGAGGTCCAGGGGCGCAGGCCCTGGGGAAGGAGCCGCTGCGCAGAGCCCGGGGCGGTGCGCCCTGCCTGCGCTCGCCCAACGCCTCCCGCCAGCAAGTGTCACAGCCGCTGATCCCAGCTGGGGGCGAACCGGGTCGGGGGCCCCGCTTGGGGCCCAGTCCGTTCCTCTTCTCTGGGTTTGCTCCCCGCATTCCTGACCCCAGGTCCAAGAGATCAGTCCTCGCCGGCCCCACCCTCCTGGCTCAGCGCGGAGGGTCCCCGGGCCCCCTAGCCCTGCGCTCTGCAGCGGGGGTCGCACTCACCGGCAGCCGCGGGGCGCATCTTCCAGGTGCCCTCGTGCCCGCCTGGCCCGGGAGAGACCCCAGGGCGACCTACCGGAGCCTCTTGGGCTGGGCGGGCCAGGCAGGTGCCTCCAGTCCGGCAAATGGCAGGTACCAACCCGGGCAGGTTCAAGAGATAGCAAGCCAGCCAGGTGCGCCGGGGCGGGGAGGTCTGCGGGCCAAGCAAGGTGTGGCTCGGCAGGTACGTGGTGCAGGTGCGCCCAGCCCAGCGGCGCCTGGGAGCTCTGAGGTCGTTGGCGGAAGCGGGACGTGCTCCCTGTGGGGCTGCCTCTGGGGCCAGGGCTGCCTGGAAGCCACAGCTGATACGTCCGGGGAGCCCAGCGGGGGCAGCTCTAAAGGGAGGACCCTGCGTCCCCTAATGCTTCACGTCCCCAGGCCCCAACTTAATGCCTCACAAGAGGAAGTGGCTGCAAAGAGACGCATGGCTGGAGCCTTTTAAATGTCAAAACGGAGTCCAAGTCCACTGTGCTCAGGCCACTGTTCTGTGGCTCTCTGCTTGCTGCAGAGCAGCCAGCTGCCTGCTGGCTCTTGCTCTCTCCTCTCCTGCCGGATGATTAACTCCTCAAAAATGAGGCAAGGACAATGCCCCTTGCTCAGGCATGCAGGTCTGCAGGTCCCTTTTGTCAACACAGAGACCAGTGAGTCCCAGGGGCAGGGGCGGGCAGATGTGTGAAGAAGGCTTCCAGAAGACCTCCAGACCCCAAACAGGAACCGCCCCTCCCTCTCCACCCTTGAGCATAACTGCATTCCCAACACCCAGCAGGCTTTTACAATGCTGATGACCCGCTATACTCACAGTGGCCTCAGGCTACCAAGAGCAAGTATTGTACTTCTGCAGACAAAGAGAGTTCCAGGGAAGCACCTTCTGCCAGGGATCCTCTGCCAGAGACCCGGTCCCCACACTGGGTCTGCTGGCTCCCGCAGTTCTACTCTGCTCCTGTCTCTCCTCTGTCAAGAAGCCCAGAGGCTTCAGCAACAACACATCACAAGGTCCCCTGCCTACCTGGGGACATCCATCCATCAGTTGTCATCAGGGGGCCCTGGCCATGACCCTGAGAAGCTTTGCTCCTGAGAAGCTCATGTATGGCTCCATCCAAGGTGCCTGGGGACACATGTCCTGTGGACCATGTGGCTTTATTCCTCCAGTTCACCCCACCTGCTGTCTTCCCAAACCAGAGGGACCAGAAGACCGGGGTCTCCACAGTAAGGCGTCCTTCCTAAGCACTCTGGAAGCGTACCGACGCCAGGCCTGAGCAGGACCCGTCTCGGGCTGGGTGCCCTTCCGAGTTGCTCCGCGCAGTCTGAGAAGCTCTTCTCCAGCTAGTCCTGACAGTTACTGTAAACAGATGACTGACCACCAACCCTGCCTTTGTCTTTAGCTCATGCGATGTCAGAGGTGAGGGTTTTATCTCTGGGTTTGTTTGCACTTCTTAAAAATTATGGTAAAAATGCATAACATAAAATTTACCACCTTAGCCATCTTTAAGTGTACAGTTCAGGAAATTCACATTAGTCATCTCCAGAACTTTTTCATCTTGAAAAATTAAAACCCTGTACTCATTAAACAACTCCCCATTTAGCCCTTCTCCCAGCTCCTGGCAACCGCCGTTCTACTTTCTCTATGACTTTGACTACTCTAGATACTTCCTATACGTGGGAATCATATTGCATTCGTCTTTGTGACCGACTTATTTCACTTAGCATAATGTCCTTACGTTTCATCCACGTCGTAGCCCGTGTCAGAATTTCTTTCTTTATTGAGACTGAATAAAATTCCATTGTACATATGTGTCACATTTTGTTTAACCATCCATCCATCCATCCATCCACTGACACTTAGGTTTCTTCTACCTCTTGACTACTGTGGATACTACCGCTGTGAACATGGTTGTGCAAATCTCTCTTCCAGGTCCTGCTTTCAATTCTTCTGGACGCAAACTCACAAGTGGAATTGCTAGATTATGTTGTAATTCTATTTTTAATTTTTTGAGAAAATGCCACACTGTTTTCTATAGCAGCTGCATCATTTTACAATGCCACCAAAAGTGCACAAGAGTTCCAATTAATTTCTCCACTTCCTCACCAACATGTTTTCTGGGTGTTTTTTATTTTTTGGCAGCAGCCATCCTAATGGGTGTAAGGTGGTATCTCACTGTGGGTTTGGCTTGCATTTCCCTAAGGGCTAGTGATGTTGAGCATCTTTTCATATTCTTGGTAGTCATTTGTATATCATCTGTGGAGAAATGTCTCTTTAAGTCCTTTGTCCATTTTTTAATAGGGCTATTTATTTTCTCTTGTAATTGAGTTGCAGGAATGCTTTATATATTCTGGATATTAACTCATTATCGGACATACGATTTGCAAATATTTTCTCCCATTGTGCAGGCTGCCTTTTCACCCTGTTGATTGTGTCCTTTGATGCACAAAGGATTTAATGTTTGACACAGTCCCATTTATCTATTTTTGCTTTTGTTGCTGCATGGTTGACATCAAATCCAAAAAAAATCATTGCCAAATCCAATGTCTTAAAGCTTTCCCCCGATATTTTCTTCTAGGAATTTAATAGTTTTAGGTCTTACGTTTAGGTCTTTAATCCATTTTGAGTTAATTTTTGTATGTGCTGTAAGGTAAGGATCCAACTTCATTCTTTTGCATGTGGATATCCAGGTTTCCCAGTACCATTTGTTGATGAGACTGTCCTTTCCCCATTCAATGGTCTTGCCAACCTCGCTGAAGATCATTTGACCATATATGTACAGGTTTATTTCTGGCCTCTCAATTCTATGTCATTGGTCTACAAGTCCTGATTTCCTGTTCCTATCACCAGATTACATGGGGAATCCGGGACTTTCTAGCATAGCTGATTAAAGAGTAAGAAGTTAGGTATAAACCATTTCCTTTAGGATATTGGAAAGCTAGTTTAGAGTTTTATGGAGGGTGGATAGATAATCTGGTAAGCTTGACTGATGTTTTACAACATGTCATTCAATGAACAGTTACTAAGCACGTAAGACGTGCCAAACACTGTTTAGCAGTTTCCATCCGTAATCTCTAAGCCTCTTGAGGCACCATTAACCCAAATTCACACCTAAGGAGGTTATGTAATTAACTCACATCTACATCAAGCCTCATGCTTTAGTCCTCGGTCAGTCCTCTAGATACTTATTTTCTCTCTGATAAGTGACCCCTGTGTGTCATATATCCTTAAGTAAACTCCTGACAATATGCCTTTAAAAATCTTTTCATTTTCCATTTTTTTCTCTAGATTTTCACTTGATGCTGGAATTGTCTCTTAAAATAGCATAGATTAAATAAAATCAAGTAAAAAAATATTTATTGAGCATGTGCCACGGTGTCCTGGTCAGCTTGGGCTGCCATAACAAAAAAACCACACCCTGGGTGGCTTGAATAAACGGCAGGCATTTATTTCTCACAGTTCTGGAGCCTGGGAAGTCCAAGGTCAAGGTGCCAGCTGATTCAGTTCCTGGTGAGAGCCTTTCCCTGGCTTGCAGACTTCTCCCTGTCCTCCCACCGTGTCCTCACGTGGTGGAGAAACAGGGAGGAAGTGAGCTCTCTGGTGTCTCTCCTTACCAGGGCACTAATCCCATCACGAAGGCCTCGCCCTCATGACTCATCTAATCCTAATTACCTCCCAAAGGCCCCATCTCCAAATACCCAAACGCCATCTCACTGGGAGGTTAGGGCTTCAACATATGAGTTTTTTGGTTTGGGGGGTGGGTAGGGAGGCACAATTGCGTCCACAGCAGCTAGACCCAGGAGAACAAACTGCATACACTATGTCCATAGCGTCCACCTATGATTGTAGCCAAAAACCATATATAACCGTAAAGTCCATCTACAGGAAAATGGGTAAACAAACTTTGGTAGGTTCATACGATGGAATACTACTCACCAACGAAAAAAGAAAGCCCTACAGATAGACACAACACAGATGGCTCTCAAAATCAATATGCAACCACGCTGTATGATTCATCGCATTTGGCTGAAGTTTAAGTACAGATAAAACTAATCCTCAGTGACAGGAGTTAGAACAGTGGTTTCCTCTGAGTGCAGAGGTGGAAAAGTGTTCAGTACGAAGGAGCAGAGGAACTTCCCATCACTCTGGAAAGTTCTTTGCCTTTATCTTGGTGATGAGTACTCAAAGATACTACATAAAAAGTTATAGCTACATACACTTTGGATTTGTGTGCTTTACTGCATATGAATTATCACTTCAATAAGGTATGCTATCAAAAGAAAAAGAAAAAGAAAAAACAAATGGATCAAGGTGACAGAGCTGAACAGGTTGGGTGGAACTTCTCAAGACATGGCTCAGTCCGGCCAACGGGGCGCGAGTGCCAGACCCAGAGTGGCCTCAGGAAGCCTGCGCTCAGCGCTGACCTGCTGCATGTACCTTCTGCGGCAGGGTGGGGTGGACAATCTGTGGTGCCACCAGTGTGGGGTCTGCACTTCCCCGTTACACTCTGTCCTGCCTTCCTTGAAGGCCTCCCCTACGCCTCTCCTCTGCTCTCCTCCTCACTGGCCCCCAAACTCCCCAGCACCTTCAGCTCATGGCAGGCTGGCAGCATGTGTCCCTGTGACTTGCGGACATGAGAAGCCACAGTGCAGATGTATCATGGTTAGATGTAGACGTCACACGCACAAACGCACACACATAAACATAGCCCATACACACAGTCCTCAGGACAGTCAGATGTAGACATCTCTCTCTCTCTCTCTCTCTCTGTCTCTCTCTCTCTCTCACACACACACACACACAGAATGAGACCCAGAATGGTTTTATGCTGCTTTGCAACTTACGTGTTCACGTCTTCGTTTGCCTTTCCTCAAGTTCACAGGCTGAATTGCACATGCTTATCTTATCCTTTTCAATGCTAAGATCATTGGACTCAATGTTTCATTTCTTTCGTATCCTCTCAGAGAGCTCTGCGTTTGTTGATCGTTTGATTTATACTACAGACCAGCAGCTCTCAAAGTGTGGTCTCAAACCCCCTGGGGAGTTTGCGAGGCGAAAACTTAATACGAAGATGTTAGTTGCCTTTTCACTCTTCCTCTCTCTGGATCGTACAGTGGAGTTTTCCACCGTACATCTGTAAGGTCTGCCTGATTTGGCGGACCAGCACGTTCCAAATGATGAACACGTAACAGCACGCAATCACGCAAGGGCAAAAGATCCATTCCAAGTGCCAGATAGAGATATGGGTTTTAACGTAAGAGCAACGTAACACAACCACTTGTCAAGTTTTGGTATATTATCAAAGAAGAATATCCACAGTTATCTGAAAAGGGAATTAAGATATCTCTCACTGTTCCAACCGCGTATCTGTGTGAGGCCAGGTTTTCTCCTTAACTACAACTAAAACAGACTGCAACAGACTGAATTCAAAGGATATCTGAGCATCCAGCTGTCTTCTGCTGAGGTCATTAAAGAGATCTGCAAAACTGTCAAAGAGTACCATTCTCGCTAGATATTTTGTTTTAGAAAATAAAATTGTTTTTCATAAAAATATTTATACTAACATGCAATGGTTGTATTGTTATTTTTAAATGAATTAATAAACAGTTAAACACTTCTCACTTTTAACTTCTAATGCAGTAAACATCAATAGATATCACCTCATACACAAAAGCTGTTTTGGGTCCCAGATCACTTCCATATGTATGCAGGGTCTGAGAACGCCACTTTGGGCTGCCTGCCCGGAACACTGGGCTGACCCAGTGGAAGCCAAAGGCACAAATGGCCCAGATTTGGATTTAGACTTGGGTTTCAATCAAGGTTTCACACCACATTAATGGATTTGGAGCAACTTATTTAATACTCTTCAATCTCAGGGGTTTTTTTTAATCTGTCAGACGGGAAGAATATCTTTTCAGAATTGTTGAGATGAAACCGGATGATACATGGAACATGCTAGCACCAGCGACCGACAGCTAGTCGGCACTTACACGTCGCTAATAATTAACCATTATGTAAGCTGCACTTCCTCCTCTAAGGCTGGGGCAGCCACTGACCAACCACAGGGAGAGCAAAAGGCCGTCCAGGCCCTGGCACACACCCTGGGAACGCCACAGGATAGCTCTTCCGTCCTCGTAGGAGGGGCATGCTCATCTTTTAAGGGGCCAGAAACCCAGATAGAGCATCTCAGCAGGAGGTACAGGTCCTTGTTCAATTCAGTTCAATTCAATTTGCCAAACGTTTCTGAGGCACCTGCTAGATCCCAGGCACTGCTTCAGCCCCAGCAACGCATCAGTGGACAAAACCGACAAAGATCTGGGACTTGTGCAGCTCATGTTCTAGTGAAAAGTTCTGGAACGCGAGGCAACAGCTCACAGGCCCCCAGCGAGGCCCAACCTGCAGCTAGTAGCACCACGAGTGGAAAATCTTCGAGAACACAGAGGGGCAGGGGATACGCAGTGGCCCCCAAAGGTGCTTGAACATGGGGCCACGGAGTGCCACAAAGAGGCACTGGGGGCTGGGGCCAGGGTGGGGCTCCCTCTGTAAGCACAGCCATCGAGAGCCAGGCCATGACCAGCAGGGTAGGGCAGAGACCACGGGCTTCCCCTGGAGCAAGAGGAGGGAGGGGAGAGGAAGTTTGGGGAAGGCGGCCTTTGGGTAGAAACATCCACTCCTCCTCCCTAAACCAAGAATCTGCAGCTTCCCTGTGGCACCAGGCTGGGGGGAGGAGACCCCCAGGGGCTGTGAGCTCTCTGAGTCTGAAAGGTGCCAGGCAGAAGCAGCAGGCAAAGGTGACCCAAGAGTTTCAACTGCTAAGTGTTCTCCCTTATCTCACCTGAAAGGGGCAGCTGCCATTTGGGGCTGCTTCCTTTTGTGCTGGGTGGGCCAGGTGGTAACTCGAAGGTCCAGTTCCTACACCTGATGGTACGCGGCCATTGCGCTCGGGATGACGGGCCAGCAGTCCAGAGCAGCGCATCTCAGCTTCTAAACCAGTCTTGTTGGTTCTGTTTGTCACACTGCTACTTGCGGACAGTTTCCCTGAGCGTCTCCTGAAGGTGCCAGATGTATCTGTGCGGAAAATCCATGCTACCTTGGGGCTTTCAACTGGAAAAGAGCAGACTGCAGAAACCCAGCTCTGGGTCACAACTTTGGTTGCAGAAAGCCATCCTGAAACATACACTCTAGGTTTTGGTAAGAGTCCAGAGTTTTGGACTGTTTCGACTCCTGCAGTTGCACCTGGGGATGTTTGTATCCTACAGTTCCAATGTGTCTTCCATGCTTTCTGCATCGTCGCAATGCATGTGGCCACTGTGACGGGGCAGGGAGAACCTGGAGCGGAACTCGAGCTTGGCATGGCAGAGGCCCTCGTGCATGGGCGACCCGCTGCGTGAAGGAAAGGCACCCGACGGTCGTGAACTTGAGAGACACAGAGTGAGAAGCAGTTCCTAGGGGAGGCTGAAGCAACTGTCGTACATTTGTCAGAGAAGGAGGGTCCGTTTGGAGACCAGAAAAGAGGTTTTGGCCAGAAGTGGAATAAAAATCAGGACTACAGTTTGCAAGATCAACCAATTGGCCAGTCCTGGAGAAGGACGATGCTGTGTGCTCCCTTGAGCAGCGTGGAGACCCCTGCCCACCCTCTCTCTGACCAGTTAGGCAACTGAAATGCACACATAGTGTGTGGACTCGGCTATAACCCGGGTCTCCTAAGTCAAGATCCTGCATGGAGCGTCCTAGATCCTGGTCGTGCATCTGTGCCTCCTCTCACGAGGACAAATCCAAACCAGGAGGTCACCAGGTCCTCAAGGGCAAGGCAAAGGTCTGCGTGCTTCTGAGGACCCCCAGACTCTGTGCTCTCACTGCCCTTCTCTTCCTCTTGGTCCTGACCTCCTCCTGCGAATGATCACCAGCCAGGCCCCTGCATTTGCACCTCTCCTGGAATGCAAGACAAAGCTCAGCTAACAAAAGGCCGGTGCCCAAACTCATGGTCTTTGCTGCTGCTTCTCACTGTTTAAAAGCAATTGTTGCTGGTGGCAACCGCTGAAATTGTTTGGAGGAAGAGCACGGAGGTTGGATGAGCCTGACTGGGAACCCCTGGCGGCAGTCCCCAGCGGCGGGTGGTCTGGGACGTGCTATTAATACAGCTCGCTGGGCCTCCATCGAGACAACAGGAATAAGGACACTCACCTCATAGGGTGGTCATGCAGATTAAGTGAGAAAACAGAAAGTACCTAGAACAGCTCAGCCCATCCCATAAATGGCCACCATTATTATTTTAATGGCTTATTTTGTCTCTCACTGTCATGAGCAATCCAGAGAAAAACTAGCTGGATTTCAGTGTTGATTTAGAAAAACGTTACAGAAGGAACTATCAAAAAATCTCTATGACACATGTCCTGAAATACGGGCACATCTCGCTTTACGGTGCTTCACTTTATTGCACTTCACAGATACTTTTACAAACGCAACCCTGCGTTCAGCAAGTCTGACGGCACCATTTTTCCAAAGAAGGTGCTCACTCTGTGTCTGTGTCAGTTTGGTAATCCTCACAATATTTTCAAACTTTTTCATTATTCTATCTGTTATGGTGAGCTGTGATGAGCCATCTTCCATGTTACTATGGTGATTGTTTTTGGTACCATGAATCTTATCAATATGTTACGCGTTCTGCCTCTTCCCTGACCGTCTCTCTGCCTCTCTCCCCCCTTCCTGGTTCCCTGAGACACAATGTTGAAATCAGACCACTGGATAATAATGGCCTCTAAGTGTCCAAGTGAAAGAAAGAGTCACACGAATTTCACTTTAAACCAAAGGCTAGAAATGGTTAAGCTTAGCGAGGAGTGTCTTACTAGCAAGTGGCTCACTCAGTAAGCTTAGTGGCTGTCCAAAGCCAAGACAGGTCAAACGCTCGTTGCACAAACAATTAAGTCATAAATGCAAGGGAAAGTTCTTGAAGGAAATGAAAGCTGACAATCCAGTGAACACAAGAACGGTACAGTGGAATGGCTTTATTGCTGATATGGAGACAGTTTTAGTGGTCTAGATAAAAGATCAAGGCAGCCTTAAGCCATTGCCTTAAACCAAAGCCTAACCCAGGGCAAGGCCCTAACTCTCCTGAATCCTAGAAGGCTGCAGGAGGCGAGGAAGCCGCAGAAGAAAAGCTGGCAGCTAACAGAGACTGGTTCATGGGGTTTAAGGAAAGAAGCCATCTCCATAACACATCAAAAGGACACCAGGCTACTGCAGGCTCAGAACACTACAGTACAGCGTGAACACACCTGCCACCGAGGAGCCACGAAACTTGAGTTCCTCTTGACTTGACTGTCACATCCGCTTTGCTGCAGAGGTCTGGAAACAGACCTGCCCTATCTCTGATGCCTGGATTCTAAGAATAAAGATTCTTCCTAAAGTCCTAAGTCCTTTGAGAAAGAAAACAAAACATCTCAGTAGCGTATGCATGTAAGAGTCCAAAACTGCGAAACGGAAGAACACAGAACGTATTTCTGAAATCAGCGTGACTGCTCAGAGGCCGAGTGGAACCGAGCCGCCCCGCGTGGGAGCTGGCGCCGCAGTGGGACGGCGCTTCCCCATCCCAAATGCGCACTCAGCAAGCTGGCCGGCTGCCCGGACCCGCACCGACCTCACTCTTTTCCGTCTGTTGCTCCCTCACGGAGCCTGCAGACGCTGCCCCGCCGCGGGGGTGGCTCCGGAGAGCGCGAGTGGCAAACCCCTGCTTCCGAACGCATTTCTGCTCGCAGTGGTCGGAGCAGTGAAAACAAGAGCGCGCAAGGAAAGGCGGAAAGGCGCGCGCAGGGGTCCCCACGCTCACACCGGGTCCCCTCGGCTGTAGCAGGGAGGGCCTGGGCCGCACCCCCGGAGTCGTCCCTCCCACTTGGCTCTTCGCTCGCCAGCCCCTGCCCTAGACGGCGGCCTTGGTGGCCCCTGGCTGGCCTCCCTAGCCGCCGTCCCGTCCCCTTCCCAGACGTCCTGCCCCCGGCCCCCGGGATCCCTTCACTGGCCCTGCGAGGCCTCCCAGCGTTTGCTGGGACACACTGAGGACCCCTCCCCGCCGCAGGCTCTGGATCCGCTCGGAGAACTCCGTCCATGGTCGCCCAAAGGGGGACTAGGGTGCCCGCCCGCTGGAGGTCCCGGGCCAGGGCTGGGGTCCACGCCCTGCAGCCCCAGTCTGCGGACTGGTACAGAGGGGCGCGAGGCCCAGGTCCCCCAGGGGCTGTGACTTGGAAGGGGAGTGACGACCGCGTGCGGCATGACCCGCCTGGGGCCCGCCCGGGTCCGCTCACCGAGTCGCCGGCGCCTTGAGGCGCGTGGAAGCAGGAGCCGGCGCCGCGCTCCCGCCATCCTGGCCAGGCTGCAGCGCCTGCGCACGCGTGGTGGCCCCACGACCGCCCTGGCCCTGCCAGCGTCGAGTGCACGCGGACGTTCCCGCCTGTAGACCCAGGGAGCCGGGGCTGGCCTCCACTGTCTACCTTGTCTACCATGTCCCCTATCCGGCCGCGCCCCTCCCCCACCTGTCCCCTTGGGTGGGTCCCTGTCCTCTTTGGGGCCGCGCCCTTTCCCCCATATGTCCCCTTGGATGGGTCCCTGTCCTCTTTCTGGCCGCGCCCCTCCCGCCACGTGTCCCCTTGGGTTCATGTCCCCTTTCCGGCCGCGCCCCTCCCCCCACGTGTCCCCTTGGATGGGTCCCCGTCCCCTATCAGGCCGCGCCCCTCCCCCCACGTGTCCCCTTGGATGGGTCCCGTCCCCTATCCGGCCGCGCCCCTCCCCCCACCTGTGCCCTTTCCGGCCACGTCCCCTCTCGTCTCCCCCAAGCCCAGTCCAGTCCAGTGGTCTCTCGGCCGCGGGGTCCCCGATGCAGCTCCGGGCATCTCCCCACTGCCATCCGGGGAGCATCAGGCCCGACGTCAGGAGTCTGGGCGGAACCACTCTGAAATGATTTTCAAGGAAAGTGTTTCCGTGGAAACGCCTAGGGCGTGGCTCCCTGTCCGCCCGCACTTTCCGGGTCTTGCCGGGCCGGGCTCCCGGCGCCAGTCACAGGCGGGCTGCAGGGCCAGGTAAGCAGGCGCCGGCTTGCTCCGCACCCACTCGGGAACTAACACAGCCCACCTGGGGCATCGCTCTCCTGCTGCGCTTCGCGCGTGTTTCTGGACCAACTGGGAGTGCGGGAACCCTGTGGAGCGAAAGTTATCTGAAAAAGAAATCTAGAGGAAAGTGACTTTATTCTGGTGAACAGTTTGCAAACCTGAGACCCCGCCTCAGGTATAAGGGGAAAGTGCACTCCAGAGGACAAAAGGAAGAGCCTAGTTCCCGCTGAGGTTCCCAATCAGGTCCGCTCATGTAACTAAAGGATCGAAACTTACATGGTTCCGACTGGTCAATGCCGCAGAGTTCTGATTGGTTAATACAGATGAGCCCTGATTGGCCAAGTCGGCTGAGCTCCAATTGGTTGGTTCAGTTGAGCTCTGAGCGTATCATATCAAAGATAAACAGTGCTGGGCAGCAAATGGCAGCTTGGCTCTCTTTACATTTGGGTCCGGCTAGCCACTCTGGATCCATCTTGAAGGGTTGGCTCTCCCAGGTCACAATCTGTCCACATTTGCATACAGGAAGTCTACTCCAACAGCATGTACTCGCTCTGAGTCTCCTATCACATTTTGGTAATTTTTGTGATATTGTAAACTTTTTCATCATTATTATATCTGTTGTGGTAATCTCTCATCAGTGATCTTTGATATTACTATTTATTTCTTTTGGGGGTGCCGCAAACTAACCATGCCCATATAAGACTGGGAACCTAATCCATAAATGTTGTGTGTGTTCTGACTGCTGGGCTGACCGGCTCTCTCCCTCTCCCACACCCCGGGCCTCCCTATTCCTTGAGACACAACAAATTACGCCAATTAATAACCCTACAACGGCCTCTAAGCATTCAAGTGGAAGGAAGAGTCTCAGCTCTCTCACTTTAAATCGAAAGTTAGAAATGATTAAGCTTACTGAGGAAGGCATGTCAAAAGCTGAGACAGGCTGAAAGCCAGGCCTTTTGTGCCCGTTGGCCAAGCTGTGAGTGCCACGCAAAAGTTCTTGATGGAAATTAAACGTGCTACTCCAGTGAACACATGCGTGATCAGAAAGTGAAACAGCCTAATTGCTGATATGGAGAAAGTTTCAGTGTCTGGATAGAAGACCAAACCAGCCACAACGCTCCATTAAGCCAAAGCCTAATCCTGGGCGAGGCCCTGACTCTCTTCAATTCCATCAAGGCTGAGGGAGGTGAGGAAGTCGCAGAAGAGAAGTTTGAAGCTAGCAGGGGTTGGTTCATGAGGTTTAAGGAAAGAACCTGTCTTCATAACATAAAAGTGCAAGGTAAAGCTGCAAGTGCTGATATAGAAGCTGCAGCAAGTTATCCAGAAGATCTAGCTAAGGTCATTGATAAAGGTGGCTAACTAAACAACAGATTTTCAATGCAGACAAAACAGCTGGTGACTCTGAGTTACAGCCAAAGCTCACTTACCATTCTGAAATTCCTAGAGCCCTTAAGAAGTATATACTCAGTCTACTCTGCCTATGCTCTAGAAATGCAACAATGAAGCCTGGATGATAGCACATCTGTTTATAGCATGGTTTACTGAATATTTCAAGCCCACTGTTGAGACCTACTGCTTAGAAAAAAAGATTCTTTTCTAACTATTACTGTTCATTGACAGCGCACCTGGTCACCCCAAAGCTCTGATGGAGATGGACACGGAGATAAAAGTTGTTTTAATGCCTGCTAACACTCATTCTGTAGCCTATGGATCAAGGAGTAATTTTGACTTTTAAGTCTTATGACTTAAGAAATACATTTTGTAAAGTTCTAACTGCCACAGAGGGTGATTCTTCTGATGGATCTGGGCAAAGTCAAATGCTATCAAACAGCATGGCATGCTACAGAGAAATGTTTTGGAAAAGGAAAAGTCAATTCATGAGGCAAATTTCACTTTTGTCTTATTTTAGGAAACTGCCACAGCCACCCCTACCTTCAGCAACCACCACCCCGATTAGTCAGCAGCCGTCAACACGGAGGCAAGACCCTCCACCTGCAAAAAGGTGACGACTTGCCGAAGACTCAGATGATCATTAGCATTTTTTAGCAATAACGTATTTTTAATTAATGTATGTACATTCCTTTTTTAAGATGTAATGTTACTGCACACTTAATAGACTACAGTACAGTGTAAATATAACTTTTATAGCCACCGGGAAACCAAAACATTTGTATGGCTCATTTTATTCGGCATTTGCTTCATTGGAGTGGTCTGAACCGAACCTGCAATATCTCTCAAGTCTGCCCGTATGTGTTGAATAAATTCCTGCTACAATGCAGAGCTGGCGAAAAGTCTAGAGTTCCCTTGGGGCATTTTTTCTTCCATTGCAGTGGTGATCCAAACCCAGAGCCTCATTACTTTCAGGCACTGGGTGAGGCCCTAGGCAGTCTGCTCTGCAGTCCCTTGCTGCGCAGTGAGGAAATGGAATCTCAGGTGAAAAGACTCGAGCAATGGCTGCTCAGAGTGTTTGCTCCCACACCTTAGGTTATATGTAAATATTGTCCCTTGAAGACCTGATTTTCAAGGGCCTCAAACTGGATTCAACTGGGAGTAACAACAAGCTAATATTGTTTGAACCACATTTGTCACATCCAGCAATGCTCTTGGCTCCTCCCTTTAAGCGTAATTGAAGTTCAGACCACAGGAATCAGGAAGAGAGGTTGAAGCCCTACCTCCGATCATCCTGGTTGTCAAGGTTGACAGGTAAGAAATGATACGGCTGCTTGATCAGCACAGGATTTGGCTGGAGAAAGGCAGTTTTCTCAGAGAAATAAACACACTAAACTCATTCTCTTCCCATAGTTTGTTCTCGATCTCATTGTGCAGAACAAAGGACGCATACCCAACTAGGAATGCAATCAGAAACTCCTTGGCCACACGCCTCACAAGAGTCATGCCAGTGAACCCGGCTCATGCTGTTCTTACAATGGAAATGCCCCTTTTAGAAGGGAGCAAAAGCCAGGTTTTCCTTTAGAAAGCCAAGCGAGGATCAGTAGAGTGGTAACACATGCGTGCGTGCACACACACACACACACACACAATCTTCTTTAAAAAGGACAAGAAAATTTTCAAACT
Source organism: Cheirogaleus medius (assembly GCA_008086735.1). Classification (NCBI taxonomy): domain Eukaryota; kingdom Metazoa; phylum Chordata; class Mammalia; order Primates; family Cheirogaleidae; genus Cheirogaleus; species Cheirogaleus medius. Next base: position 110,396,328 of record VBSM01000272.1, on the reverse strand, counting down.
CTACTCAACAAAAATGTCTGCCTTCTTTCTAAAGAGAAAAACAAAAGAAGTTTTCATTTTTTCACTGAATCCAGTCTGCTTGGTCATTGCCCTTCCTCCCCGCTCCTTCCAATATCTTAACTAGACAGATGCATGAATGAACAAACATCTACTTTGAACTCGTTACTTCAGGGACTCTGTGCTATAACCGTAGCAACTCAGGGAGGGTGGAATGGTTGTACCCATTTCACAGAGGGGGCAGCTGAGGATCTGAGAAGTGCAGTGGAATGTCCGAGGTCACACAGCTGGTAGGCCTCAGACAAAGGGCTGGATGAAGGGGCCCCTCCCATGTGCTCCCTCTGGGGCATGAATCACACTGTATTATAATTATCTGTTCCCGTTATCCCTCCACCCAACAGTCCGTGAGTTACTGGTGGGCAAGAACTAAGACTTCTTTTCCAGTTCCTAAAACTATACCCAGCACATAATAAACTTTCAATGCATTTTGAATGAACGAATGAATGAATGAACAAATGAACCCTATAGGAAGCAATGGAATACAGTGAGGACCTCATTAGATTTTTCTCCCAGATTTATCAAGGGATTATTGACACATAAAACTTGTAAACACTTATATGTACAATGTGATGTTTTAATATTAATACACGTACGCATTATGGAATGGCTGAGTCAAGCCAATTAACATTACCTCATATCCATATCATTTTTGTGTGGTTAGAACGTTTAAAATCTACTCTCTTAGCAATTCTCAAGTAGACAATATATCGTTAGTAACTTTAGTCCCCGAGAGGTGCAGCAGATCTCTTGAGCTTACTCCTCCGGTCTAACAGATCAGTGACCTTGGGCCAGCATCTCCCGTCCCCACTGCCCAGTTGCTGGTAGCCACCATTCTACTCTATGTTGTGGAGTTTGGCATTTTCAGATTCCACTGATAAGGGAGATCATGAGGAATCTGTCTGTCTGTGTCTGGCTTATTTCACTTAGCATAATGTCCTCCCGGTTTATCCATATTGTTGCAAATGACAGGATTTCCTCGTTCTTCAAGACTGACTGGTATTCCATCGGGATGCACACCGCCACATTTTCTTTACCTGTTCATGCTAATGCACATTTAGGTGGCTTCTCTATCACGGCTATCGTGACCGGTGCTGCAGGGAACATGGCAGGACAGGCATCTCTATGACATACCGGTTTCACTTTCTTTGGCTACATACCCAGTGGTGGGACGGCTGGGTCATAGGGCCATTCTACTTTTTAATTCTTTTAGGAATCTCGACGCTGTTTTCCGTAACGGCTGTGACCTCTTTTGATTCGAGTTTGTAAATTCTGGTTCCAGTCTTAGCTCTGCCGCTTTCCGAGCTAGTTCACCTATTTCTTCTGCCCCCTACTTTTCTCACCTGTAAAATCAGATGGTGATGATGATGATGATGATGATGATGAAGAACTATCTGCCTCCATAGTTTTGATAAAGATGAAATGAAAAATTCCCTTTAGTGCCTGTGCTGTTTGAAGCCCGTAGTGGCAAACATAAAGTAGACCGGGTTTCCCAGAAAGGGAGCACGTGGGGACCTCGGCCCCATCCCTTGCACCGGGGCCCGGTCAGAGCCACCTCGCACACAGAGAAAGGCCTCGGGTGGGCTCCCCACGTCCCAAATGAGCAGACCACTCAGCTATTCGTCTTCTGGCTGCTCCACACCCTGGCAGCTGGTGTTAGCAAAAGCTTACACTATGCAATTGTAGGGAACATAGAAAGTCCCCAAATACCAACCCTCTTACCCAGCCCACAGTTTCCACCATGAGAGTCAATGCTGGTTGAGGCCACTGGTTCTCCACTGGGTCTGCACATTGGAATCACAGAGGACATCTGGAAAATACACAACCAGGGCACCGCCCCTGGAGAGTCTAATGTCATTGTCCAAGAGGGGCCCTGGGGATTTATAGCTTTTAAAAGAACTCTAGGTGACTCCAATGTATAGACAGCATTGAGTCTTACTGAGTGAGCACGTAGGGTTTCTCAGCCTGGGCATACCGATGTTTGGGGCTGGACAATTCTTTGCTGTGGGGTCTGCCCTGCACATGGAGGACGTTGAGAAGCATCCCTCGTCTCTGCTTACTAGATGGCCAGTGACGATGTCCCCATTGTAGCCACCACAAATGTCTCCCTAGGAGGCAAAACTGTCCCTAGTTGAGAGCCACTGTGTTTAATGGTAAAGGATGGGCGGAGAGAAGCCACCCCGACTCGTGATGCTCAAGGGCTGGTCCCAGGCCCACACCGCCTGGGTGCTTGTCAGGACTGCAGGCGCCGTGCTCAGCCTCCCCCCTCGGGGATCCCCATCTTCACAAGATCCCCAGTGATTTGTGTGCAAAAGCTTGAGAAGGACTTCCGGGTCACCTGTGTTTCTTTCCCCTGGAAACACTTACTCGCAGGGTTAGTGTATTAAAAGAACAATTTACCATCTGAATCCGGAAAAATATGAGAACAGAGTCATAGAATGTCAAGGTGGAAAGGATTCTGGAAAGGTCATCTAAACCTCCCAGACAGGAGGACGGTGACAAGCAGAGAGGGCTAGTGGCAGGGCGGGCAGGTGGGGAGGTGAAGGTGTACCTGAGGTGGGCCTTGCTGGGTAGCACTGGGGGGAGGGCCGAATGAGGGGCGACCTTAATGATGTTCTAATCCAGGAACAGGGTGAGCAAGCTGGCTGCTGTCATAGAGACAACTTGTTCCTTGAGCACCCCGCCCTTCAAGACACTTTGCAAATGACATTGGTACCAGGCCCGTGCTTCCTGGTGTGTGAACAGGGGCTGACACTGGGTGGGGTCAGGCTTAGCACGTAAGCAGGAGTGAGACGGAGACCGGAAGTGAGGCACACAGGCTGAACTGGGCTCAGCGCGGCGCCACGCCCACGGCAGGGCTGGCGGGGCAGAGGGCAGGCCGGCCCACTGCCACGCCACTCTGGTTTTTGAAAGTCCAGTTCCTGGAGTGTTTTCTCTGGCCTCCCCCAAATGTTTGTGCAGACGATGGCTACTATACTGTCACTATCCAGCTTAGCCTTCAAGAGGAGGGAAAGGCACAAAAGAGCAGGCCACAGGGGACACTGGAAATGGGTCACGGCGATGGCCGGGACAAGAGGTTGGCGCGGGCATATTTCCCTAAACCTGCAGCTCCTGCCTCCCTTCACTCTCTCCTCTGCGTGGCACCTGGCAGTGCCCGGCATTATTTTAGACACTCACTGGTTAACTTGCGTCTTACCCGGAACTAGATCCTCAAGTTCTTTGAGGACAGGGCTTTTGCCTAGCTCCCAGCTATGTCCCCAGGGCAGTGCAGGACCTGGATCGCACTGGCTCTCTACAAATATTTGTGGACTGCCACAAGCAATGAGCGAGCAGATAAGCCGATTCAAATTGGGTTTATTTTAATGACAACCCAAAGGAACGATTCTTCCTTCTTCCTTCCTCCCTGACAACTCGAGTCACTGCGTACTCACCTGCTTTTTGAAAAGCTACTTGGGGTTTCCCTAACAAAGGACCAAAAGGAATACCTCAATTTTCCTATTCCTGGGGGGCGGTTCTGTTGATTAGATTCATTCTCTTCTCTTTCAAAGGCATTAAAAGTTGCCGATATTAATACTTCCTGTTTCTTCTGAGAGTTCAGCTTTCCAGATGCTTCCATTTATCCCTTCATATAGTCAATGAAAGAAATTTATCGAGTCCCCGCTATCTGCCCAGCAACACGCTGTGCTTATAGGGAAGGAATTGTCCGGACAGGAGGTTAGGCAAACGTGTGACCTGAGCCTTGTCATGCGAAGGTGATGTCCCCATCTTATAGGGAAGGAATTGTCCGGACAGGAGGTTAGGCAAACGTATGACCTGAGCCTTGTCATGCGAAGGTGATGTCCCCATCTTATAGGGAAGGAATTGTCCGGACAGGAGGTTAGGCAAACGTATGACCTGAGCCTTGTCATGCGAAGGTGATGTCCCCATCTTATAGGGAAGGAATTGTCCGGACAGGAGGTCAGGCAAACGTATGACCTGAGCCTTGTCATGCGAAGGTGATGTCCCCATCTTATAGGGAAGGAATTGTCCGAGTGGCCCCTCTCGTAGCTGGCCAGACGGCTCCTCCACAGAAGCCTTAGGAGGTGCAAGCCTCGGTCTCAACACTTGAGCTGGTTTCAGAGGACGAGAGCAACAAAGGCCTTACTGATAACTGAAAGAAGGAAGTCTACACATGAGACCGGTCACCCCAGGCTACCCATGTGCAGGGGGAGGGGACAAGCGGAGATATGGCCTTCTTTCTCCTTGAGGGTTCAGATGAGCTCAAAATGCTCTTCCTGCTCCGTGCGGATGGGTGGAGAAGGGAGCTCAGGGAAGGGGCTGGAAGCCACAGGTGGGTCGATGGGGAGAATCATAGCTGCTCTCCCAGAATGAAATCAACACATTTTTGCCAGGTGTGTGACACATGCAGTGCGTTTAACAGTTTTACTGTCTGGGGACTGGAAATGTTTTAATGAGGTTGTAAAAAGCGTAGAGAATCCAGACAAGTAAACATTCATTCACTGATTCAGAGAAGAGTCCGGTGGAATGGTGACCACACCCACTTCCTGCTTCCCAGCAGGAGCCAGTGGGTTGGGCCAGGCTGGGGGGCGGGGAGCGGGAGCTTAGGCCAAGCTAATCACCACCACCAGGGTGAGTGCCTGGTGGGGATTTTTATCCCACCTCAGGAGGACCCGGAGAGCTTCCAGGGGGAGGTGAGGTCTGGCTATGGCCTGAAGGATGGGACTGGAGCACAACCTAGACCTTGGTGGAGGGGCCCAGGGACCGGCAGCACTGCCCACCTGAGAGCTTATCAGAAAGGCCCGCCCCAGACCCACAGAATCCCAATGTGCCCTTGAACAAGACCCCGAGACCCCGGGTTATTTGCATACACTGTCAACTCTGAGAAGCCCCGCCCTAGAACATTCTGTGCAGAGGGCGCCTAGAGAGGCCTGGAGCAAGAGGGAGTCCAGGCAGAGAGAGGACAGCGCATGGGGCAGGTGGGCAGAGCCGAGAGAAGTTTGCAAGCCGTTGCTCTAGTCCCATCTCTCCTGCCTGTCACGGAAAAATCCCAAACTCTATAAAATAATTTAAACAGGTTTTTTCTGAATGGCGTATGTGCAGCTGTGGCCGGGGAACGTGGTCTCTAGAGGTCTCGAGAAAATGTGCCCGAGGTGGCCGGGTTACAGTTCAGCTCTATACATTCACGGAGACAGCAGGTACAGGTAAAACCATAAATCAATACGTGGAAGATGTACAGTGTACATTGGTTCGGCCTGAAAAGGCAGGACAGCTCGAAGCAGGAGCTTACAAGACGTAGGTGGGTTTTAGGGATTCTTTAGTTGGCAACTGGTTGAAACAGTTAAGCTTTGTCTAAAGACCTGGAGTCGGTAGAAAGCGATGCTTGAGTTAAGACAAGGGGGTCTTCTACCTCTCACGGGACGCTACACTGGAGTCAGGTTGGAAAGTAAGCCACGTGGTGCAGGACTCATGCAGACCTGTTTAATGAGATTTTATTGTTTGTAGGCGTGACTCACCAGGCCTCTTTCTTAGAAAGGAAGCGGGGCAAGAAGGAAAACAGGTCAGAGCTCAGTCCTCACCCCTGCCTACTGTGCAGGCTGAGCGGGGAAGACCCTTGAGTGTGGGGGTCCAAGGTTGCAGGGAGCTGTGACCCTGCCACTTCACCGCAGCCCGGGTGACACAGCAGGACCCTGTCTCTAAGAAAACAAAAAAACGCAAGCAAATGCTGTGACTGGCAGAAACTGAGGAGGGAAGCAGGAAGGCAGGCAGGAGTAGAGTGAGTTTACTGAGGCTCTACCATGGCTGGGGGCCCAGGAAACAAATAAAACTGTCAGATCCAGCCAAAGACAAATGTTAAGAGTGACTAAAATCAAGTGACGGCAGAGAGAGACGGTAGGTAAGAAAATGTGCTCATCGGATAGTAGGGAACTCACAGGTACTGTCGCAAAATACAGGACCAAGAGACTCTTTGTTTTTACATAACACTATAACATTAGGATAAAGGTAACTGTTAGGTTTGTTCCAGGTGGGAACCTGAAAAGTATGCATAGGACAGAATGTGGTTAATGCAAAACTTAGGCTTGCAAAACAACAGCCTCAGGAGTCTGGGGAGTCCTGGACTTTGTAGATCTGGCAGAAGGCTGCAGCCAGCTTCCCTTCCCCTCCCTCCCTGATGGAGACCAAGGCTGTCCCTACCCAGCTCTGCTGATAAGGACCACGCCAGAGCAGAAGGATGGATGTGACTGGGGCAAAGGGGTCGTAGGAGTTGGTTGTTTGAAGAAGAATTTACTACAAGCAGCTGTTCTGCTCACCGTCCTCTGCTCTAAGCAAACTGCACATAGCAGGAAGCGATTCTTCACCTGCCAGTTTGGCCCAGAAACAAAGAACTGAACAGGGCAGGTGGGAGGGGGTGGCTGTCCCCGCGTATAAAAACCCTCGCTAAACCCCCTTCTGTGCAGACTCTCTCTTCGGACTCAGCCCACCCACACCGAGGCGAATAAACCAGCCGTGTTGTCCCACATAGCCTGTGTGTGACATGTGTCCTTTGGGTCATTCACCCTTTCAGTAACCGCTACACTAAAAACACAAGCTCTCCTGGATAAAAGAACTATGCAAACGAACAAGCAGACAGATCACACAGTGAAAGAAAAAGAAGCTATGCAAACTTAAACACAAACCATAAATACGTAGGACGGAAACAAAACTGTCGTACTCCACTCATCTATTTAAAAAAAAAATAGTTCTCGATTTCGTAGAAAGACAAACTCAACTTTCTGGCTGATTTAGAAAAGTTGGAAATAAAGGGACGGGGACTTCATAGGAAACCTCTGCAAACAACAATACAGTGAGGTCTGGGGTCTTCATGCGACTCAAGGGGCAGTTTAAGCCGAAAGGCATGATATGATTCAGAGATGAGCACCTTGCCTCGTTTTCCGAAGGGGAGATTCCTGAGGAGTGTGTACCACATGTCGCGGGAGGTATGGACCAAGTAATGTGTGTGTTAGCACGTGGAGACTAGCTGAGCACCACAGAGACAGGCAGGGAATATTAGCAGACTTCAGTTCCCCTTTTCAGTCCGTGACACAAAACTTTATGGAGTAAAGACATCGCGAATCTACACAGCACAATAAAATAGAATTGGTGAGTATGGTTCAAGTTCTCTACCATGAAGGAGGGAATGCACCTTCTTTTCAAGCACCCACACAACATGTAAGTTGGCCTCTGTGGAACCACAAAGAAAACTGCAAGTGTCAGATACAGGACGTGTTACAGATCACGCTCACAATCACAGAGCAAACCAAGCGGAAACTCTTGGAAGACCGGAAAAGCTATTCCCACTGGAAAATTTCAAAAGTCTCTCTCAAACTTCTCTTTGGTGAAAGAATAAATACGCAGAAAAACTGTAGAAGTTTTAGAAAATAATAATAAAGAAATAATACGTCAGAATATATGAAGTATAATTGAATCGGTGCTAAAGAGGAATATTTATGGCCATAAATGCTTATATCAATGAAACAGAATGAAAACCAATGAAATTATTATCCATCAAAAAGAAACTGAAAGAAAGAAAAAGGAAGGAACCGATAAAAATAAAAACAGACATTAGTAGGACAGGAACAGGAGCGACCAGGTAAGGGTTTAAGAGAGAGCTAGAGTGTACACAAATAACGTAGGACACAGGGGAGAAACAGCTGCACAAATCTTAGCACTGTTTTGCCTGACTTTTAAATATGATTTAGAATCTAGGATTAAGATGAATAATTTTATGAGAAAATATAATTTATCAAAACCAGCATAGTAGAGTAGATTTTAGAAAAAAATCTAAACAGATTATTTCCATAGGAGACATAGAGAAAATTGTCAAGGGACCACCTCCCAAAATGATACCAGGACAAAACAAGTTCTGAAGGGAATTCTGTCCATATCCAGTGCCTACAAAAAAGGGTGAACATCCAAATTCTTCTTATGAAGCAAGTACAGCATTGACAGCAACACTTGATGGAATGCACAGAAAAAGAAAACTACAGACCTACTAAATTTGCAAATATAGTTAGAAAAATGCTCAACAAAGCACAAGCCAACATAATCCAAAGCACATGAAAAGACATCATGATCCAACAGAAGTGATTCTGGAAATGCAAATGATTCAGTATTAGGATGTCTAGTTATAGTATAACTCACCATGTTCTTAAATCCAAGGAGATAAATCATGATATCCTCTATACGTGATGAAAAGACATCTGACAAAATTGTAAAATGTTTGATAAAATTCTCAACAGAATAGGGATAAATGGATATTTCTTCAACATAATAAACTATTTCTCTCTCAGCCACTATCAGTTTTTAAAGCTAGGCACAGCGTAAGAATGCCCATTACTATGAAAGACCACACTAGAGGAACTGGACAACGTAATCAGACAGGAGAAAGGAAACAGAGGTTTAAAATTGGCAAGAATGAAGAAATACCATCACCATTTGCACGTGATACAATCATATACCCACATATCCCAAACTATTCACCTGAAAAATCTCAAATAAAAAAATTCACCAAGAAAGCATGATACAAAATTGATATATAGAAATCACCAGCTTTCATAGTCATAAAGAATAACCAGTTAGAAGATTTCATGGAAGAAAAGGTCTCCTTTGCAATAACAACAAAAGATAAATACCTAGAAATAAATTCAACAGGAAGTTGGCAAGACTGATATCAAAGAAACATTAAAATGTTCTTAAGACACATGAAAAAATTAACAAATGGAAACACATTTGCCCTTCTTAGATAGGATAATTCAACATTAGAAAGGTGTCAGGTTTCCATAAGTTAAATTATAAATTTATGTGATTCCAGTAAAAATTCCAGTAAGTATTTTTTAGGGGGGAGTATATAATAGCTGATTTAAATGCTCATATGAAAAAATAAAAATAACCATGAAAATTTTTAAAAAGAAGGGTAAAGTGAATGAAGTAGATGTAGCCATGATGACTATTAAAACATAAAGTTTTAGTATATAAAACAGCATATTATTGGCTGTGGAAGAGAAATATAAATGGAAAAAGAGAGTCAAGAGAGAGGCCCAAATACACACAATTAAGAATGTGATAAAATTTAATCTCAAATCAATGGAAGGAATGAACTATTTCATCAGTGGTGCTGAAACCAAAAAACCATCCAACAATTGGGTAAAACCATACCCCACATCCGGCAGGAGTATATATTCCAAATGGATTAAAGATTTCAGTGTTGAACACTGAATCATAAGTACACTAGAAGGAAACACAGGAGAGTTCTTTAGAAAGTTGGAGTTGGGAAGGCCTTTCTAATGGACCCAGACCCATTATATTTATTTAAAAATGTTTAGTAAATTTGAATGTATGCATATGTATACTCCTTTCTCAAGGCGAAATCAAAATCTCAACACAAGCAAAGTCAAAGCTATGACCACTGGAAAAAATATTTGCAAATTATAATCTCTCTATTTTTTTTTTTAACTTTAGCATCACAGATGGTACTTCCTCTGTGACAAGCATTATACCACTTTACCAAAATTAGCTCATCTAATTGGTACACCAACCCTGTGATGCAGGACTATTGTTCACCCCATCTCAAAGCTGGGAAACTGAGGCAGAGAAAAGCTACATAATTTGTCTCAGTCACACAGCTGGGATGAGCTTAATGTGTAAAGAGACCCCCCATTCATAATGACAGCGGGAAATCCAAACCCCTCGGGAACGAAGTCATCAAGGAAAAGGCATGGGTCTACACGTAATAAATTCTACCAAGGGACCGAAGAGACGACTTCAATAAACATAGATGTTCACCATTCTGTTGGACCGATGCCTCAGCATTGTGAAGAAGACATGCTCTCTAAATTCATCTATAAATTTATCATGGATCCAAAACAAATCTCAAATTTTTACTTAAATTACGATTGAAGCAATGCCACTCAATGTTTCTAAGAGATACCTAGAAGAATAAATATGTGATAATGTCACGTGAGATTAGTAACTGGGGGAGATCGCCCTTCTGTATATTAAAACCACACTAATAAGCGACAGTAACTAAAACTGGGCACAGATGCAAAAACAGACATACCGACGGGATTGGGAGGGGCCAGAAACAGGCATTTAGGGAATGCTAAGTTGGCAATTAATCGACGGGATCGAGCCTTTCAGCCAACCACGCTATCGGCTGACTACGCAGCACGTTGAGCGTGACTGCATTATTTAGAAATGAGGAAGTACGCACCAGTGCAAACAGAAGATTGGGGGGGAGGGGCTGCCACTGCGCAATAGACCTAGAGGTGCAGAAGTGAGGCAGGGAACACCTTTTTTTGAAACTACTTACATTTTTAATTTTTTTTTAGGAACAGGTTGTGGCTCTGTCACTCAGGCTGCAGTGCAGTGATGGCATGATCATAGCTCATTGTAACCTTGAACTCCTGGGCTCAAACAATCCTCCTGCCTCAGCCTCTCGAGTATGTGAGACTGCACGCCTGGCTAATTTTTTTTTTAATTTTTTGCAGAGATAGGGGTCTCACTATGTTGCCCAGGCTGGCGTGGAACTCGTGGCCTCCAGCGATCCTCCTGCCTCAGCCTCCCAAAGCATTGGGATTACAGGTGTGAGCTACTGGGCCCGGCCTGAAACTACTTCAATTTGTAATAATGATGCAAGTGTATGTATTAGGGTTCTCCAGAGAAGGGATATATACCTATACATATGTGTGTGTGTGTATTTGCAAAGGTCACACAGCTAGTATGAACTTAATATGTAAGGAAACCTCCCACTCATTATGACAACAGGAAATCCAAAATCCGTTGGAATTAAGTTATCCCAAGAGGTTAATTAAAAAGAGTTGGCTCACATGATTATGGAGGCTGTGAAGTCCCAAGACCTCTAGTTGGCAAGCTGGGGCCCTAGCAGGGCTGAGGGTGTAAGTTTCAGTCCAAAAGCTGGCAGGCTTGAGACCCACCAAGAGCCAATGTTTCATTTGAGTGTGAAGGCAGGAAAAGACCCATGTCCCAGCTCAAGGCAACCAGGTAGGAGGCAGAAGGACTTCCCCTTACTTGTAAGAGGGTCAGCCTCTTTGTTCTATTCAGGCCTTCAACTGATTGGATGAGGCCCACACACATTAGGGAGGAAAGTCTTTACACAGTCTACCAGGGTGATGTTAATCTCATCCAAAGACACTCTCACAGACACACAGCTATGGACCGAATTGTGTCTCTCCCACCCCGCCCCCCATTCCTAGCACTAACCCCCAATGTGACAGAATTTGGAGATAGGGCTTTTAGGAGATAATTAAGATCAAAGGAGATCATAAGGGTGGGATCCTAGCACAATAGGATTAGTGGCTTATAAGAAAGGGAGAGAGAGAGAGAGAGAACTTCTTTGCTTTTTCACACACCAAGGAAAGGCCACGTGAGGACACAGCGAGGAGGTGGCTGTCTACAAGCAAGGAAGAGAGCCCTCACCAGGAGCCAAATCCTGCCGGACCCTGATCTTGGACTTTCCAGCCTCCAGAACTATAGAGAAAATAAAATTCTATTATTTAAGCCACCCAGTCTATGGTATTTTTTATAGAAGCCTCAGCTAATACACACATCCAGAATAATATTTGACCAAATATCTGGGCAACCCATGGCTCAGACAAGTTGACACATAAAATTAACTATCACAAAGTATTATTCAAATAAAAATAAGAATTAATTTAAAAATCTTTAAGCCATCCCTTTATGAATGATTCCCACTTCGGTGGTAACAGATTAGTGTGAATTTCATATACTCACCACACTCAGGTTCTCTACTCTCACATTGATATATACTATTTCTCTTTTAAAATCAATGCAATATTGGCATATTCCGCAAATTGCTTTTTTTACTCTATACCGTATCTTGTTTTGCCCACATTTTTATCTCTTTAGGATAGATTCCTAAAAGAAGTATTGATTCAGAGACGACTCAGGTATTTTTAGGGCTCTTTGGAGTGACGGTTGCAATCTACGCTTTCCATGAGCAAAGTAGAAGACTGCCTACCTTTTGGGCGGCTACTAATCCCAAAACCTTTGTTCATTTGATTTGTAACGACGTGAATATTTTGCATAGATCATTAATGAGATTGAACACGTCTCATGTTTCTCAGCCATTCGTATCCCTACTGTGGCCAGCTGTTGGTTGGTAGCATTTCCATGTTTTTCTGCTCTAATACTCTTCTTCTTTGGTGTTTTATGGGTACCCGGGATTTGTCTCAATGAAGTGTGGTAAGACAGGCAGACACAGAAATGACCAGCATAAAGGAAGAGGCTTTTTATACTCACAGATCGGCAGAAACCGGAGGCCTGGAACACTCTTCGGGGCCACACGGGGACGGACTGGGGGTCAGTTAAGAGACAGAGGGAGGGGGAAGAGGCTTTACTGTGGGTTCTGAGGGAAGGAACGGAAGAGGCAGGGCGGGCAGGCTTAGTGGCCAGCTGAATAATTCCCAGCAGGCTCTGGGGCATAGGGCCTGTGCCCGGTTGTCTGGTTCCCAGCCCCGGGGCGATGAGCCAGGCGATACGGCCTGACCGTGAGAGCCCCACGGAGGAGAAGGGTGGGATGTGGGCTCTGGCTTGTGGGGTTTGCATTTGAGGGGAGGGGCCGTCCCTCCAGGGTCAGCAGGGCCCCGGCTATCAAAGCATTAGAATGCAAAAAATAAGACATTGGTAATACATATGGCTCATTTGTATACGATTTGCATACACCATTTTAATAAAAGCAGTAGGCCTTTTGGTTTTCAGTTTTAACCGCGATAACACCCTTAAGACTTTGGCCTGTGGAATCTCCTCCTGTGGAGCGAGATCTTCCTGTTCCAGAGCCTCTTGATTTCCCGGGACCTGTGCTCTCTGCGCCCCTGCCTCCCATCCTAGGGTTTTATAAATAATTTTAGTAACGGTGGAGGTTGTTCTGAGGGTAAAATGTCATGATGCTTGGCCAGAATTTGCTGTTTGATAAATGTCAGCTTCCGCCCTTATGTTGTTAGAGTTATTTTCCTCAATATTGTTCCCTTGCAGCATTTTGACTTTAGCATGCATAATTTTTAATTTTAAAAAATAACTTTCAATTCTCACTTTTTCAAACCTTTCAAAGGCAGTAGCATCATGACTGAGATCATGGGTCCGGCAATCAGACAAACTGGTTTTTCAAATCTGAACTGTGCCATTTACGAAAGCACCTATAGACTCCCTGGCACCTCTCTGTGCCTCAGCTCCCATCCCAGCGTGACAGCCAAGCAGACAGGTCCAAAGAGCACTTGGAGCTCTGCATCTAAAGACCCAGGAACAGGCCAGGCCTGGAGATGCATATATTTGGGGCTTTTCTTTGAGATACGGTATATATCTAGCTGGCTTGTTTTTCAGATTGCAGAGCAGAATGGAAGAGTGGGCTTCCTTGGGTAGTTTCTGGTTTAGATTTAGGTCATTAAATATGAAATGTCCGATTTCAAATCAGAAGTGTAGTTTATTATATCTCAAACAAGCAGCAGTACAATCAAAATATGCACCTAAACTATCAACACAGTTTTGCCATCTTAACGGTAGCTTGTTTATGCCAGCAGCGAAGAAGCCTGGAGAGCGAGTGGCGACGAAATTGCAAAAGGCGTTTTCCACAGCTTGTTGCGAATCGAATATTTTTCTTTGCAAGAAGCACAATTCACTATTGCAAGGATGTGGAAACAACCCAAGTGCCCGTCAATTCATGAGTGGATTATTAAAATTTGGTATATGTATACAATGGAATATTACTCAATTATAAGAAACGACAGTGATCTAGCACCTCTTATATTTTCCTGGATTGAGCTTGAGCCCATTATCCGAAGTGAGGTATCACGAGATCAGAAGAATAGGCTCCACTTGTACTCGCCACCAAATTGTACTGACTGATTAACACTATGGTGCTCACATGGTAGTAATATTCTCCAGGAATTAGGGGGATGGAGGGGGGTAAACTCACAACTAAGGGACACGGTGAGCATTGTAGGGGGGAAGGGCATGCCTCTAACCCTCGCTAGGGTGAGGCAAAGACATAAAATGTAACCAAAATGTTTGTACCCTCATAATACCCTGAAATAAAAAAACAAAAAGAAGTGGTCCAAAGCCTGGAAGAAGTGGTAGCCAGTAGGCGCAAGGCCTGGTGAATATGGTGGATGACAGAGAGTTTCCAAGTCCAGCTGCTGTAGTTTGAGCAGCGTTGTTTGTGGGACACCTGGTCTTGCAAAAGGATTGGCCTGTCTCTGTTGACCAACCTCGGCTGCTTAATTGCAAGCATCCTCATCATTTTGTCCATTTGGTTGCAGCAGACATCCGCTGTAATTGATTGACCAGGTTTCATGAGGCTAGAGTGGAGAATACCAGCGCTGGACCACCCAACAGAGACCATTAGCTTTTTTGGATAAATATTTGGTTTTGGATTGTGTTCTGGCACTTCAACTTGACAGCAAAGAAAGCCAGGCTTCGAGACAATTTCTCTTCTGACGCTTGTTTAATTCATGCGGAACCCATCTATCCAGCTTCTTTTCTTGCCAATTTGTTTCAAATGGTCCGATATTGTTGGAATAGTAACGTCAAACCTTGCTGCTAATTCATGCAGCTAATTCACACAGTTGTTTGAGATGGATTCTCTTCCACTTCAGCTTTCAGCGCATTGTTATCCAGTGGCTCGTTTTCAAGGTTAAAATCACCGGTACGGAACTTCTCAAACCATCGACATACTGTGCGCTCATTGGCCACATCCTTCCCAAACACTCCGTCGATATGTTGAGCTGTCTGTGAAGCACTGGTTCCACGATGGAACTCATATTTGAAAATAACACACATTTTTGACTTACCCGTGGTTTCACAAAATTTGCTCTAAAAAAATTTTTGAAAGATTAATCACAAGCCAAACTGTGCAGTTGAGAGAATGAAGTGCTTTCACAATAAAAATAAAACAAGAAGTGTCAAAGTGAAACGTCAGAGGTATCGGCTTAGTTCTTAAGGAAATCGGGCATTTCATAGTTAATAACCTAATAGTTTACGCTACACAGCATCAGAGACGTCGTATCACGAAGCTTCACAATGGTGCCACCTAGTGACAGACCTGTGACATTCCATGTGCTATGCCACCCACCGCTTACAGATGGCAAAATATGACAAACCTGGGAGTCTAGCATAGAAATCAAGTTACCGCCTTCATTATTGTAGGAAAGTAAAAATCCCATTCTGTGCCTCCAGCAACTCTTGCCTCACCTCCTAATTGTTGGAAATTCTTTTTTTTTTCCTCTCCTCTGGGTACTGTCAAACAAGAAGTGTCTAGTTACTGAAAGAAGTGTATTTTTAAAGGATGAGGGCAGCAGCTAGATCGCGGCTCACAGAAGATCTCTGTTTCATTCGTGAAATGTTGCTGCTGCGCCCAAGTCAGTGCACACCCCTCTCTAGAGGCTGGACCACTAGGCTGGGTCTTCCGTGCACAGATGATGCCTCAGGCTCTGCAGGGCGGTGGCTCAGGACTGCTGGAGAGGGGGGAGTGGTGCAGAGAAAGAGTGTGGCTTCTGGAGGGGGGCAGAGCTGGGTTCCACTCCCCGGGGAAATGCTATTTTAGCTGAGCTTTCCCGGGCAGGCAACTCAGAGCTGATTTCTCGTCTGTAAAATGGGAGGCCACCATCTCCCTGCAAGGTGACTGAGAGTGACCTCACACAGGCGTTGCCAATCTGGTGACTGAGTGGTCCTGTCCCAGCCTTAAGACTGCTGACAAGTGCATACTGGATTTCTTTTTCTGTCTGTTTTTTTTTTAATTTTTATTATTTTTTTGGGAGGGGGTTCTTTTCTACCGCAGGTTTCTCTCTGCCTGTACGGTTTCCAGATTTTAAAGCGCCTTATTCCTTCCCCATTTCAGCATGTTTTGCACCTCAATGATTGAACCCGAACCCTCCCTTTCACTCAATTTTATCTTTGCTATTTCCCAGGGACCCGCATTGAAGTAGTGGAGGAAACAGAATATGACAGGTCACCACCTATGGTCATTTGAGAAGTGTGACGACCCAAGAGAAATCAGTCTTGAAAAAAAAAAAATTCCAAACCCAACAAGTTGGAAGTATTATTTATTCAAATAAAACAAAATGTTTTCTTTTCAGTTGTATATACCTTAAATTGGTGGAACATACAAATATAAAAATAAGATTATTTTAGAAAACTCCAGCTCTGAAGGGCACAATGGTTTGGACATTTGTCAGTGTCTAGGAAGCCACTTCTAGGATGGAATGAATATCCTTTAACACTTGGTCTCAGCACAACTTTAATTTAAATCAATTCAGTGTACTGGAAATAGAGAAGAATTCCAAAAGGGAAATATAAAATAATTTTAAGCATTTCTGGAAATACTAGTTACACTTTAAGAATCATGTATTAAAGGATGTTAATCTGAGATATACACAAAATACATTTTGCAAAGCACTACTTTTAGCGTCTGTTTTAGAACCTGAAGCTTACAGCTCTTCCACCGGAAGCACTGGCTGCTCGCACGGCAGAAAAGTCACCAACTTCAAAAAAAAATGAGCGGCCTCTTCAATGACTGAACATAGGTGCTTTAAACCTAGAGAATTTTGAACAGTGCAAATTAACAGAACCAGGAGGAAATACATCGTTTCAGATTACACAAAGTCAGCTCTCATAGCCATGACAAATCTCATTCATTCTCTGTCCTCTCACATGTACTGAGTAATTGCTACCCGGAACTTCAAACCTCAGTGATATGAATGTGAGACATTACAGCTACAATTAGGAAAATGAGAGGGGAAAAAAACAATGCCAAGTTTTAAATCACTAGCAACAAAGAACGCAAAATCGCATAAAAAATTAAGGAATTTTATCTTTGTGTGATTTTCATCATAGATTAATAGAGCATTAGATTTGTTCACTTTTTTAATCTCAAAAAGAGATCTTTTTAATGTTTTCTTGACATTTCATTCAGAAGCAATAACATCAGAAATGTGAAGCCCGTGTAAAATTTGACTTCGACAGACACAAGGTAGCAGCGAGCTGAAACCTGTCATCACAGGAAACTGTCAACAACCTCCTTCTCCATATTATATATAGCATCTAACAGAAAAAAAAGCCCTGGCCTTTGGTGACATTTGCCTCCTTATGATATTCTGATCTGTGCATGCGTTGTGAATAAAAATGCATCTATATTTCAACCCAAATGAAAAATATCCTTTGGAAAGACATCAGTGTTAAAGGAGGCAGGTTGCAAAGGCTGCTCAAGGTTTCTAGTCTTTTATTGATGCCACTAAAAAGACAGCTTATTTGAAATCTTTATTACAGATCCATCATTTATAGCTATATAATGTATACCTGTAAATCCATATCGGCAAAAGAGTCTGCTCAGACCGCGATGTGTGAGGCACACGGGTGTTACATACAGCTTAGACTTTACCCCGTTGGTCTTACACGGATAATTCTCCATCTGTAAAGGGAACCGCCCACTTCATGCTGCCGTGTGATTCCCAGAGGCGAGACAGATGTTTTACCATCACATCGTTTCTTGTATTCCGAGATGCTAACTGGAAAGATCCAGAACCGCTGCTTTCATGGCGGTGTCTAAACAAGTCCCCGAAGGCTGCATGGGGCACATGGAGCCTGTGTCAGAGACCCAGTGCCCCCACGGCATCTGCCCTGCTGGATTTACGGTGCCTCTTGGCCCAGCCTTCACCCACCGTGTGCTAAGAGCAAGTGTGCTGTAAAAATTACACAGTGCGATTCAGTTTAGCAACACGAGACATCTGTAGGTAACATCTGATTATAAGAAACCTCATGGGAAGGGGAGAAAACGCTGCATTTATCAGTTGAAGCTGCTCAATGCTCGCGTTTGATTCCGGTCACTGATGGGACTAGAGGTTTTGCTGACACACTGATGTCACTAGGAGGCATGGCCTTGTTCTCAGGTCCATATTCCACAAATTTGGCTAAAGACCTTCCGCCATCTCCAGGCTGGCACACACCGCCAGCCCAGGGCACCTGCCCAAGCTCACCTGTGCTCCCCATCCTCCCCTGGGGAGCTCAGGGCAATGCGGACTCCCCGGCCCCTCCCCCACAGGCCTGGCTGTGCCCCAGGACGACCGACCTGGACCTCCCAGGGGTGCCGGAGCCCGTAGGTGCAGAGGCTGGCAGCAGCGCCAGGAGGGAGCCTCAAGCTCTTTCTCTGGAGTGTCTCTGACAGAAGATGGTCCCGGGGTAGGAGCCTGCACGACCTCCAGCACCTGAGGGCTGGCCCCGCAGGGTCGGGTCCGAGCTGCTCTGGCTCTCAACGACACAAAAGGGGCAACTGCTGCCAGGAGTGTTCCGGCATCTCTGGTCTCATTAGGACAGATGTGCTCTAAATGTGACCACAAAGCAGTTTCTCTTGGCCTAATTGTTCTGACAAATTTTCAATCATGAGGAGTTCCTTTGGAAAATTCCTAAAAAGCAGGCTGTGCCAAAAACTTGGGGTGCAAAGGGGTGCTGTGCATCCTGGGGATGTCCTCAGCTGTGCAGACTCTCATGGCCAACTGCACACAGCGGGTACGACCTCTCTTCCTGCTCCTTCTTGCCCCCGACCCCCTTCCCTGATTCTGGAATTTACCAAGTCTCCACTCCGTCTCTAGCACGCACCAATCCTTTCTCGGTGTGGGCAGCACGTGGGCCACCTGGCCACATTTTCTCCTCCTGTCAATGTCAACGTTGAATATTCTTGAAGTTTGGGGTTGCTGGCTCCGCAAAACAAATCACACCTCGGATGGATTCAGCCACTTCAAGGGTAAAAAAAAAAAAAAAAAAAATCTGAGGCTGTCTAGAATGTAAGTGCCTTTTCCAAAAGAGCTAATTCTGCTTATTTTGTTAGCATCCTTTTAATTATATTCTTATTTTCCTTCCCCACTCTCAAAATGTATTTTTCCAGCTTGCTACTTAATTGGTCATCTGCCATAAGTTCAAATATGAAATTCTTAAAACCCGCTAGAGATGTGCACAGTAACTTCTGTCGTGTGCAGTTTTCTTGGCACTAAAAAAATGTAGTGGGTCTCTTGGCAAAACCCATAGTTTTGCATTTTATGGTGTTTGCTTGTTTTTCTTTAAAAAAAAATTCTTAGTGGCAAGTTTTTTCTCCGAACAGTTCTATAATCAATTCTAATAAGTCTGTGCAAGAGAAAACACACTGGGATTCCACCCAATTATTTGGTTTCCACTAATAAGCATAAGGCCTGTGAAACTTAATTATTATTGTTTATGGAACAGACCGTTGGACAGTGATTTATTCCCAGTGACATCGAGTGGCATCAGGCCAGAACTCAGAACTGAACCATGTGCGGCAGCTCCACCAAGCAGGGACATGGCAAGAAGAACTTAACAAATTCTCATTCACGCGCCAAGCCTATTAAATAATTAAATAATCCCTCCTCGCCTCTTAAATGAGACGATGCAATTCCCAGATCACAGCCACTTTTCAAAATCCATCACCCAGAGCTCTGTGGATTCGGTAATGCCGTCTTGCTGGGAACCACTTTCATAATTTTGAAAAGTCACTGACCCCAAATTTATCTCCCACCAAAACCTCTGCGTTTCACGATGACTCAGGCAAAGTCCTTCCAAACGTTCAGAAGCGGAATGTGTTCAGGAAAAACATTCCTCGTGGTCACACACAGGGCATCTGTTTTTTCTTCAACGCCAGGCACTTGTTTTTGGTTTAGAAGAAAGAGGAAATAGCGTATGGTTTACGCTAGGAGATCTGACGCCAATCACTTGCGGTTCTTTTAATTTCCCAGGAAAAACAACAGAATCAATCTTCACCTCGTTTCTTGCTATTTTTCATAAACAGTTTCAGTGACTGAAGGCAGGATTTCATTTCAGACTTGCGAAGGAGTTATCAAGAATATAAAGCCTCATCCTATTGAAAACAGCGTTGTTCATGCCGGAGTATCCGTTTCTCATCAGAGAGCTGACAAGGTTTCTGACAACAACCTAATACTCAGTTGCACCTTTCAGGCAGGGAACCATCTTCCAGAATTTTCCACGGTGTATTACAAGGTAAAAAAGGACACCCTCAAATGATTGCCACCTCCTCTCCTGTTCATAGCAAACCTCCTTGAAGGTGTGCCAAGCTAAGCATCAATTTACATAGCTGAAGGACGTGGGTGTCCCTAACAGGGTTTTGACTCAAAGTCCAATTCCCAGTGGCAAGGCATGCCAGGAAAACGTCCTGTATTCAATTGTCTATTTCATTCCTGTTGCTAAGTTATGCTTCTGTAATTTAAGTATTTTCATTAAAATGTCACATCCAATGACGTCTGAGATGAAAAGGTAGAGAAATGTGATATGCGATACAGACTTGGAGCAAACTTCCTTCACCTGCCCTACCTGGAGACGCACTTGTTATCTTGTGTACCCCGAGAACAGAGCCCGCCGACCTGCTGCCGTAGGAAGCTTCCCCGCCGCGGAAACCTCACACGATACAACAAGACGGAAGATGCCTGTACGGAGGAATCAGCGGCAAAACGGACCAGGTCACACCTGCAGCTCCCTCCTTTTATTTCGGGGGTTTGCATTTTTCAGAGCACAGGGGAAGGCACAGTCTAAGGAAGCTGGCTTCACTTCCATTCAAAGTGGCCCACAAAACAGGAACTGATGAGAAAACTTAACAGGGCAAGAAGTGAATTGGACTTCCAGAGATTTCTAACTTTGAAATGCATTGGAAATGATTAGCTCTCAAAGAGCTGGGACCAGGCATGACGCTGGGCACCTGATCCCAGAAACTCCGCCTCCCATTCCAGTCCCTCCTGCTCCTTCCCGGGTGCAACTCCAATCTTCTCTCGCTAGAATCACATAGAAGACTCTTCTGGCTGCTGCGGCGTCTTCGAGGACATCACGACCAGCCTGAGTGGCCCCCGTGTCTCTTTGGCACGGCCACGTATTTCTCATACGGAGGTGACCCCGTGAGCAGAACAGGTGGCCGAAACATGCTGCGTCACCTGCTGTGAACACAAACAACACTCCCACAAGGGGGGACATTTAGCACATCCGGTGGAATTTCATTATACACCGAACCCACCCCAACAGCAAAGCGAAGCGAACACGGAACTTGGCACACAAGCAAGAGAGAAGGGATACGGTATTGGCTTTGAACCCTTCTCCTAATTACATGAGAGTTGAAGGCTGGCTACATGGAGTTACAGGCTTCCACTTTTCTTTGGCAAAGGCCTCAAATAAGCGACAGAAGTGGGGATTTCCCCAGAGACAGACCCCGCCGCACACCCGGCACCAGACCTGGACCGAGCCTGAGGGAGGAAGCACCCAGGCCAGCTGCTGAGCAGACTCGCGCTGACCCGCACGGGCTGCCTCGGCCTGTGGTCCTGCAGAGGGAAACACGTGGCTTCGAAGCACGGAAAACAGTAGAGGTTCCCTCCGCGTCCTCTGCCCGTCTTGCATCTTCCCCGGCAGCTGGTCAAGAGTATGGGCACATAGCTATCTCCTAGTAGGCTAATGACTAATCTTTTTTCCCAGAGAAGATCTGGGGGCAAAAAACAACTAAGCTAGTGAAATAGAATTTTTCTCATTAAAGCACTATTAATTTTAAGTAAGATTAAGCATGTGTGATCATGACCAGCCTGGTGACAGGACTTCTCTGTGTTGGTGACAGGACTTCAGCACCTGTTGCGTGCACCTGTTGGGGTGAGGACTCCTTGGGGCGAGGGAGACAGCTGCAGGCAGCCTGCCCAACCCTCGCCCGGGCATAGGACCCTGGGCCAAGTCTCAAAAGAGGTAGCTTTTTCATGTGCACACCAAGAAGACCACAGAAGCATTGGGTACAAAAGAGCAGGTTTCCTTCCACTCTACCTGCACGCGTAGGAGGCCGTCAGCAGAGGCTGGTGAGGACCGCCAGACAGTGACCTTCTAGCAAAGCCCGGCACCTGCTCAGAGCAGAGGGACCCACAAAAGGGGCAGCTGCTCCACTTCCGACTCAGAAGGGGCAGGACAGTCACAGCATCAGCCATAGGTACTTCTCCTGCCCCTGTATCTCAAACCTTCTGAACACCCTTACAAGCGCTTATTACAAGAAGCTTCCTGCAAGCTAGGAGGGGTTAGCAACTAAATACATTCTTTTTCCAAAGACCGAAGAGAAAGAGCAAGCTGAGGCTTGTTGGGTTTTCATTTGCTTTTTTGTTGTTTTTTTTTTTCAGTGGCACACCTACACAGCTGTCACCGGTCCCGTCAAGCCTAAATCCCAATTCACTCTGATTCGGTTAAGAACGAGGTGTTTATTACCATTTTTCTTGGAAGTGGGGAGGAAGAATCGGACGCTGTAAGTGCATGGATTGGCATACAGTGAGTCTGGAAGGCATCTGGGAGCGGAACGGAGCTGTGAGGCCGACGCAGAGGAAGCGGCTTTGCCTCCTACCCAGAGCCTGCCTGCCGCCCCGGCCCGTCCTGCTCTCGACCGCAGAGTTCGAGGTCGCCTGGGGCGAGACCGTGCCTTTCATTTCCAGCGGTGTCTGACGAGAGAGGACTCGTCGTTGACGACCTCGGGGTCGCGGGGCCGCCGCGGGCACCGGCAGGGCAGCAGCAGCAGCACGGTGAGCGTGAGCAGGATGGCGCCGCACACGCTCATGAGGGCGTAGGACACGATCCACAGAACCGGCTCGTTCAGAGACTGGGCGGGGACGCAGTTGCTGGCCATGTCATCTGTCGAGAAGGGCCCGGAAATTTCGGACACCGGAGCACCTGCGATTTCTGAGGAGACAGAAGGGGAGAGATGCACAGCTGTGAAACGGGCGGGCCACCTCCAACGCTGGGCGCAGAGACCACCCCGGGCTTATCACACCACGGGCGGAGGGGCACTCGGGTGCCCAGGGCTCGGACAGCCGAGTGTGCTCGGCGGCAGCCTTCGGGGGTCCCAGCCCCTGCATGCTGCAACGAGAGAATGTGCAGAAGGGCATGCACAGGACCACGTGTGCTTCCTGAAGGGCTGCACGGTGACAGCACAGCACGGCACCCGGGAGTCACAGCTCTGCGGGTTCCGCTTCCTCGGTGGAGGTGAGCAAGGAAGGGTGGAAAGGGGAGGAGAAGCTACTACAGGAAGCTCCGTGGGACCCCCCTGAGTCACGGGCGTTTTCCCTGGTGGAGCCAACCCGAGCCCACGCTGAGAGATGGATTCTGCGGTACCCAGGTCCTCACATGCGACCCGCAGTCCTAACAGGTTCAAGACCACTGGGTCAGATGGCCCAGGAGACGCCCCCACTCTCCTCCTATGTTTGTGACAACCAGGAGCGGTCAGTGAACACGGCATCTAATTCGTGATATCGCAGGCGACAGAAACAGTCAAAATTCATCTGGTGTCTTTAGCTAGGGGGAGACTCTCGAACTGGGAAGAAAGCTGAGATGATTTCTTAAAGCAGGTTTGGGGCTTATCTGCCCCTTTTAGGAGTATGGAATCTTAAGCTTTACTTGGAAAAAGAAAAAGAAATAGGCCTCGTTACCCATTTCTCCTGTATTTAATTGCAGAGATGAATATTTCAGCACCAGACGATAATGCTACTAAGCATTTAATTTTTCTTTAACGAAAGCCTTAAGATCGCCAGGACTGCCAAATAAGATCCTTTTCGAGTGGAAAAAAGAAAAAGTCGAAATAACAATGGAATGATGGCCTTCAAAGAATGGTTTTAAAATGCAGGGAAAATAGACTTGATTACTTTGCAAAGGGAGTGCAGTTTCCTGCTAGCATGGATGCCATTATAATATGGTTTTTCTAAGTGCACTGAAAAAGGAGAACGATGAACAAGAGGCTGCCGACACCTAAGGTCCGAGGGATGTAGCTGGCAGTTAATCTAGACCCCCAAGTGCCTGTAGTGTGGTCAGAAAATGATACCCGGTGGGCCAAAGCCACTTGTCATCTTCTTTTTCTTTTTCGAGACAGAGTCCCACTCTGTTGCCCGGGCTAGAGTGCCGTGGCATCAGCCTAGCTCACAGCAACCTCAAACTCCTGGGCTCAAGCGATCCTCCTGCCTCAGCCTCCCGAGTAGCTGGGACTACAGGCGTGCACCACCATGCCCGGCTAATTTTTTCTATATATTTTTAGTTGTCCAGCTAATTTCTTTCTGTTTTTAGCAGAGACGGGGTCTCGCTCTTGCTCAGGCTGGTCTCGAACTCCAGACCTTGTGCGATCCTCCCACCTCGGCCTCCCAGAGTGCTAGGATTACAGCGTGAGCCACCATGCCTGGCTCTGCCATCTTTTTTGAAAATCAAGTGTTACTGGAACACAGTCACATTTGCTCATTGACATACCACCTACGGCTGCTTTTGTGCTGTCACAGCTGAGAGGTACAATGGAGACCGTCTGGCTCGCGATACAACAAGGGTTCATTATCTGGCCCTTTACGGCAAAAGTTTGCCAATCTCTGGCCTATAAGCGTGAAAAGGCAAATATTTAACAAACATTTTAAATAAGTAAAAATAACCCCACTTTTCTTGCTAAAAAGGCAATACATATTTATGGTAGAAAATGTGAGGATACAGGTAAATAAAGACACTCATAAATTCACTAGCCAGAAATAATCCATATTCATACTCTAGAGTGTAATCTTTTTCTATGCATCATTTTTTAAAACAAAGGTGGGATTATGCAGTACATACTGTTTTGTAAACTATATTTCATCCGGTGACTTTTGTTAGAAACTCTTAAATAAACTCTAACCAGGAAGAAAGCTGAGATGATTTCTTAAAGCTGGTTTGGGGATTACCAGTGTATTTCCTTTACCTACATAGGCTTATCTGCCCCATTCAGGAGTACGGCATCTTCAGCTTTACTTGGAAAAAGAAAAAAAGTCGGCCCCATTAATATGATAAAGACCTTTTCATATCATCTAATTTTCAACCTTGCCATTTGTATGACTGCACAAAAACCATATTATAGGTGCACTGAATTTGTTCACCAATCTCCTATTTGTGGCCATTTATATGGTTTACAATATTTCCACCACTGGTGCAAGAAACAGCTTGTACCTAAATCTTTGCTTATATTCCTACTTCTTTATTCTTTAGCAAGAGTTCCTAAAAGTAAAATTATGGATCAAGGTATGCTTGTTGTAAAGTGTCCTGATACATACTGATACCATGCCCATGAGAAAGACTGAGCCAGTATGACGCCCACCCGTGGGGCAGGGCATGCCCACTTCCCACCCCTCACCGGCATTGGAAAATATGTGAACAATGGTCCTCAACCCAAGCTCATAGTTTTAAAATTCTTTGAGTACTCATGGGGGCACTGTTTAAAAAAAAACCTTATTGGTCATTTATAGTCTTATTATGTTACTATCTTTTTCTCCTTAATCTGAAAGAATCTTTTATATGATAAAAACTTTCTATGTTGCAAATGTCTTTCCACAGTAGGCCATTTATCTGGTTTTTTTTAAAATTACTTTGTAAATGGAGAAGCTTTAACCAATATACTTGAAAGGAAAACATGCCTAGTGCAAAGACAAAAATACCTCAAAATACAGTAAAGCATAAAGAAATTAAAAATCACTTGAAACCATTTCTGCTTCCAGCCTAGCTGGAGTAAGAGGGACCAGACTTATCCTCCCACCTGAAACAACTAAAATGTTGGACAAAATATGTGAAAAAAAATGTTCTGAACATATGGGAAATTAGGCAAGGAGAGAGTACATCCTGAGATAGGAAACAAATGCAGACAGCCCTAGGACTGTCCCAGCTCACTGCCCTGAGAAAGCATCCAGGTCGGGGCACAGGGACAGGGACCGCAGGCAGGGAGACAGGTGGTCGTCCATGACTGCAACAGCCAACAGGAATAACGGAGGAGAGACAGGTGCACAGAGAAGCCTCCTTCACACCATCAGCCGAGTTCTGGCCAGGGAATGATGAGGGCCGAGGAAAGAACCACTTGAAAGGATTACGAGGAACAGAGCTCGGAGCTCACACAGGGCTGAGATAGTGCCTGCTGCCAACCGTTTTCTGTTTACTCTGCCCGAGTGAAGGAAGAAAACACCAATAAAACAACTTACAGGGCATCAGAGTACTAAGAAGGGTCTTTCCTCTGTAACGGGAAAAATTAACCATAGACAAAATGCTATCCTGATTTTATCTAATGACAAGAAAATGTAATACCAAACTCTTTCTGAGTAACTTAATTGTAACCCAGAACAAATCTCAAGAATATTTTTATGAAAACAAAAATATTCAGCACCCAAAAAGGTAAAAAGGCGTCCAGTAAAAAATTAACAAGTGTCTTAGTTCATTTGGGCTGCTATAACAGAATTCCATGAACTAGGTGGCTTAGAAAAAAAAGACAGTTGTTTCTCATAGTCTAAAGGCTGGGAAGCCCGGGGTCAAAGTAGATTCGGTGTCTGGTGAGGGCTCATTTTCTGATTCACAGGCGGCTGTCTTCTTGCTGTGTCCTCACATGGCAGACGGGGCAAGAGAGCTCTCTGGAATCTCTTTAATAAGGGCACTAATGCCATTCCCAAGGGAGGGCTCTGCCCTCATGACCTAATCACCTCCCAAAGGTCCTATCTCCAAATACCTTTACCTTAGGGGTTAGGTTTCAACATAAGAATTTTGGAGGAACATAAACATTCAGTCAATAACACCAATTATGCAAAGAAGCAGGAAAACACAATTCATAATAAGGAGAAAAATCAAAATTGGAACTTAGCAAGAAATGACACGGATGATAGAATTAGCAGGCAGGATATTAAGACAGTTACTATAACTGTGTCCTACTCAGGAAGCTAGAGGAACATTGAACATGTTAAATAGAGACACAGAAGATATTAAAAGACCTAAATCAAACATTTAGAGATAAAACTACAATAGGTGAAATGAAAAATACACTGGATGGTTTTAATAGTAGGTTATGCACATTGGAAAAAGAGACTAGTAAATTTAAAAACATAACGATAGAAACTATTCAAAATGAATCGCAGAGGAAAAAAATTTAAAAAAAATAGAGGGAACATCAGCAAACTGTAGATAACCTCAGGCTGCTAAATCATGTAATCAGAGTACTCCAAGAGAGGAGTGGGTGAGAGACAAAAAATATTTAAAGAAACAATAAGCAAAATTTTTCCAAATTTTATGGAAACTGTAAATCCACAGGTCCGAGAGATTCAAAGAACCCTCAGCACAAGAAACATAAAATAGAGTATACCACCAAACCGCTGAAAACAGCAGAGAGAAAAATCTTAACAGCAGAGAGAGATAGAGAGATAAGAAATATTGTGTACAAAGGAACAAAAATATGGATTATAGAAGATTTCATGTCAGAAACAAAGCAAGCTAGAAGACAACAGAGCAACATCATTAAAGTACTGGGGGATGGGGAACCCTGGCAACCTAGAATTATACCCAGCAAAAATATCTTTCAAAAATGAAGATGAACTAAACATGTTTTCAGACTACACAAGCTGAAAGAATTCACCATGAACAGATCTGCACTAACAAAAATCCTCCGAGCAGAGGAAAGGGGTAGCAGAGGGAAACCTGAATCTAGCCAGTGATAAAAATCTTTATTTTTAACTTTAAATATTTAAAAAGATAATTGATGAATTAAAGCACAAATAATAACAATGTACTGGGAAGTTTGCAACATATGCATAAGTTAAATGTATGATAATAACAACACAAAGAAAAGAAGGGCAGACACAGAAGTCCACTGTTGTAAGGCTCTTAGACTACATGACTGGTAGACTTGATAAGTTAAAAATGTACACTATAAACTCTAAAGTACAAATCCTTATATTTGTTCCTTTGTACATAATATTTCTTCTCTCTCTCTCTCTGCTTTTAAGATTTTCTCTTTATCACTGGCTTTCGGCAGTTCACTGGTATACTCTTACTTTACGTTTCTTGTGCTTGGGGTTCTTTGAGCCTCCTGGGTCTGTGGGTTTACAGTTTCCATACAATTTGGAAAATTTTTGGTTCTTGTTTCTTTAAATATTTTTTTGCTTCCCACTCCCCTCCTCTCCTTTGAGTACACAATGAAGAGTTACAGCTAATAAACTAGCCAGAAATATAAAAATGAATGAAAATACTCAATCCCAAAGAAGCCAGAAAAAGAGGAAATGGGGAAAAAAGAACAGACGAGACAAAGAGAAAACAAACGACAAGACGGTGGACCTGAACACAACCCGGCAGTCATCACATCAAACGCAGGCTCAGCCAGGGGCTGGAAACCGTTCCTGCAAGGGCCGGACAGTAAATATGTTAGCCTTTTTGGATCATGTTTTAAAAGAATTTTTTTCAACCCTTTAAACATGTAAAAACCATTGTCAGCTCACAGGCCCTGCAAAAATGAGCCACATGCCCGATTGGCCCGCAGGCTATTGTTTGCTGATCTCTGGTCTAAACACGCCAATAAAAAGTAGAGATTGTCAAATCAGATACAAAGCAAGACCTGACCTATACGCTGCCTAAAAGAAGCCCACTTCTAAAGATCAAATATGATAAAAGTACAAGGATGGAAAAAGATGCATCATGTTAACACTAATCAAAAGGAACCGTGAGTGGCTATGTTACTATCAGAGTAGATAGTGATTAAGAGAACTACCAGGGATAAAGACGGTAATTTCATAATGGTAAAATGCTCAGTTGATAGATAGGATGTAATAATTCTAAATGTTTTTGTGCCTAATAACAGAGTTTGAAAATACATGAAACAAAAAAGAGAAATATACTACAAAGAGATGAAACTGCAAAGAGAAATATACAGTTAGAGATTTCAACATCTCCTTCTCAATAACAGAGCAGTAGATAGAACATTAGTAATGACAGAATACCTGACCCACACCGTCACCTAAGGTGCCCTAATTGAAAATTACAGAATATTCTACCCGTGACTGTGGAATGTACATTGTTTCCAAGAGCACACGGACTATTTACCAGGATAGACTATATTCTGGGCCATAAAACAAGTTTCAATAAATTTAAAAGGATTCGATTCATAGAAACTATATTTTGTGACCACAGTGAGATTAAATTAGAAGTCAATAACAGAAAGCTATCCGGAAAATCCCTAAATGTTTGGAAACTAAATAACACATTTCTAAAACTTGTAGAAGGAAACACAGGAGGAAATCTTTGTGTCCCTGGGTTACGCAAAAAATTTCTTAGCTATAATACCAAGAAGCACAATTTGTAAAAAAAAAACCAAAACCAATACATTTGATTTCATTAAAATTAAGTAAGAACTTCCCTTCTTTGAAAGACAATATTAAGAGACTGAAAAGTCTGGGAGAAAATACTAGCAAGTCAAATTTTTGATAGAGGACTTGTATATATATCCGGAACACAGTTGTTTCCGGATAATGCATCCTATCTGACAATCTGAAGTTGGTGAATATATAAAGAATTCTGAAAATGCAATAATGAGAAAACAAACAACCCAATACAAATATGGACAAGAACATTTGAAAAGACATTTCACTAAAGAAGGTGTTTGAATGGCAAAAAAGCACATGAGAAGATATTCGAGATCATCAGTCATGCAACGAGATACCATTAAATGCCTATTAAATTTAAAAGGCTGACCATAACAAATGTTGGTGAGGATGCGGAACAATTGGAACTTTCACACACTGCTGGTGGGAATGTAATATAACATAGCCAACTTTAAAAATCAGTTTAGCAGGTTTGTAGGAAATGAAACATACCTGTTATATGACCTAGCCATTCTACTCCTAGGTATTTGTCCAGGAGTGATAAAAATATATGTCCAAGAACTTGCATGCTAATATTCATAGCAGCTTTATTTATAATTGCAAAACAAACAAACAAACAAAAATCCCGGCAACAAACCAAAAGTTCATCAGCAGGTGAATGGGGCTAAAGAAATTGTAGCATATCTATATAACTGAGCATTGCTCAGGAATAAAAATGAATGAACTATTGAAACATGAAACAGCATCGATGGACCTCAAAATAATTATATTGAGTGAAAGCAGTCTTTTGTTTTATACCAACTACATCTCAATAACGCTGCCTAAGAAGAATTCAGTAGCCAAAAAAGCATGTCAAAGAACTACATGTGTGATATAATCACTTTGAGGGTAAAACAGAAAAACCAAGCCAAGCTCAGTCATGCAAGGTACAGGGGACTGGTTTTAGCATTGTTCTTCAAGTTGAAGGCCTCGGTTCATACATATCTCTTTCCACAGGTGCTAGCTGTGGTGTGTGTATATAACAAAATTACAAAAAAACAAGAAAAAAAATCCCAACAAATTTAAACTTTCTTCAAAATACATTACTTTTTTTTTTTTTTGAGACGGGTCTTGCTATGTTGCCCCGGCTGGAGTGCAGTGGCTATTCACAAGTGTGAGTAGCCTTGAACTCCTGGGCTCAAGCGATCCTCCCGCCTCAGCCTCCCTCAGAGACATGTATTACTTTTATAATTAGAAGAGTCGTGTGTTTTGTTTTTAAGTTTTTAAAAAACACCACCAACTTCAGATTGTCGGATAGGATGCATTATCCGGAAACAACTGTGTTCCGACATCTGCTCACTGGCTCCTCGGTATTCATTAAAGGAAAGCTGGTTTGGAATGACTTCTGGAGCACACTTTCTAGGAACGCCATCCACTGGATGGTCTGTGAGCTTACACAGACACTACTGATTCTGCGGTCACAAAGCAGAGTCTAACTTTTTATATGAGGTTGATTTATGAGAGGCCTCAGAATACAGCGGGTTAGCACGGACCCTCGGACCAGACTTCTGAGGTGCTGCGCCTAGCTCCCACATGCAAGCTGTGTGGTCTGGGCCAAGTTACTGAATTTCTTTGCCCCTCAGTTTCCTCATCTGTAAAATGGGGTTATAGCAGCCCCTACCAGTCAGTCTTGTTCTAAGAACAACCAAGTGAATGGAGTTAAGCACTTAGCACGGTGCCTGGGCAAGGTCAGTGCTGTGTAAGCATTATCTGTTATGATATTGTTATTTTCAATTCTTTCATCAGTGTCTCAGGTTATAATTTTAATTGTGTTTTCTCTGTGTTATCCTCCAAAAGGTCAGGACCTGGTTGATAATACGTGCGTGGAGAAGACCTATCATTTCACCAAGGATAAAAATTATAACGGTCAGGTCTTTCTCCCCGTAGCATACAAAACAACGTTAGCTGACCCGCCAAGCTGACTATTTGGTACCAAGAGGCTTTCTCAGTAGGCATGCCTTACTCAGAAGAATGTTCTGGAGTTTCAGGACAGAGGTTCTGGACCCAGGGCCAGTTTTCCCTGCAACCATATGAAAACCACTGAATACCGGGGACCTCACTGTTCTCCTCCGTAAAACGAGGAAACAGAGCTGCCTGATCCACGTCCTGGGGGTCCCCTGGCTCTGGCATCTTTCGACTGCAGTCTCGGTGGATGGCAGTGGCACATCTTGGAAACTCTGTTCTTAACAGCTAACTTTCCTATTTTTAAACATGAGCGTGCACCAGATGATCCACTTTCAACCTGCAGCAAGAAAAATTCACAGTGAAATGACTGCTATAATCCATGATGTGTCTCAAGCCGTATAAGCTGAAATCTATACAGCTCTCGGTGCTAAATGTCTCAATCTATAAAAAGAGACGGGTGGTATTTCAGAAGCTTCGGATACATTAAAATAACAGAGAGCTGTCAATTTTAACACTCTATTATTTTCTCAGCTGTAGGACGCCTGGCCCAGGTGACACAGGGGTAGCTGAACGTGCCGCCGTCCCCAGTATCTGCTCCAGGTACGTGAGACCACCACATGCCGAAGACCCAGGACGGCTCCGTCACAGGCCCTGCCCTGACCCGGATTTGAGGGGCGCAGTTCTCCGCAGGGCTGGGAGGTGGGCTGGGGAGAGGCAGGGGCAGCAGATGAGAAATATCTGGGGAACTTTTTCCAAAATACCCGTCACCTACCAAGCCACCACCGTTCTGCTGTGCCCTGGCTGGAAAAGGGCGCGATGATGTCAACAATGCTGAAAAAGCTCCCCAGGAAATTCTCATCGAGGAGCCCCCCCTCACTGCTCCCCCTACCCCAACACTTAGGCTAAGAGTCGAAACACAAATGGTCATGAAAACCAAAATACAAGATGCCGGGAGAGAAGGGCAGCTCCCGAGATCTGGCTCCATCACACGGTAGTTGGTGCTGAGCTGGAACCTCCTCCTCCTGTAATATACAGGATAAAATACAACCCTGAATTTTAAACTGTGTAGCTGAGCCCAGAAGTCAGAGACACTCCTCAGCCAGAAACAAGCCCTTGGGCTGGGGTTCCAAGGCCCAGGTGGGGTGTGAGGCTGGGCCCTGAGCGCCAGGGAGGGGGGCGCCGGTGTCCAGATGTCGGGGAAGCCTGGCCCATGGGGGACAGCGCCGGGAAGCTCTGCCATCCAGGACCCTGACTCTGCCCGAGGAGAAGCTGGGAAAGAGGCCAGGACGAACCTCCCCTGAAAAGGGAGCTGCCAAATCTCCACCGCAAGCATCTAGGCTGGAACCGAAATTCACACAATCTAAAGTTCTCATGGTCTGAGGACACGCAGCAGAGATGAACGCAATATTGCTTTATAGTAACGCTTCACCCCCAAGGCGCACCGGTGCTCTTGGAAGGACGAAGACACTCCCACCGAAGACAAGCTCACGGCAAAAAACTGCAAAGCAAATGGGGGAAAGGCCACTATGAGAAACAGTCAGCAGACACGAAAACAAAATTAACACTCCATTGACCATAGAAAAATAGAGCAATCTGCACAAGATTATACCACAGCTGTGTCTGAAATGATTAAAAAGTCACTGAAATATCAACAAGGTTTTTTTTTTTAACTAAATAAGCTGATTCAAAAGTTCATAAAGCAAAAGAAAAATTAAGAAAGAAGAGCAGGGAAGTTTTGGAAAAAGAATAATGAACGGGAACTAATACTATAAGACATATCAATGGAATAGAATAGAAAGTCCAGAAATACATATACATCTCCCAAATATTTGTTGGAATTTGGTATGCAATAATTGGGAAATTTAAAATTAGTGAGGATGGATTATTCGATGAATATGTAATGTTTAAACCGTACACTCTATGCAAGGTAAGTAAAATATAAAAATATTTGAATAAATCGCAAAATACTTTTAGTGAAAAAGGCCATTTAAAGTTTAATAGTAAATTCAAGAGCCTTAAAGCAAAAGACTGAAATATTTAAATACACAAAAGTAAACATTTTTATAATAAAATACGTCATAAGCAGAGTTCTAAAAATTTATAACCTAGATATGAATTATAGTTTTTTTTCCCTCCAGAGAAATGGTTAATTACTCCATTACATAAAGAGCTCCTACAAAGCAATACAAAAACCCTAAAACCTCAACAGGAAAAAAAAACAAACCAGGCAAAAGATATGGATAGATAGTTCTCAGACAAGGAGAAACAAATGACCTTAGACGTATGAAAGGAAACTCAGTCTCACCCATAGAAAGTACCACAAGTTAAAACTATACTGGGACAATCATTTTCATCTGTCAGAATGGCAAAATTCCAAAAAGCTTGCTAACACCACGTTGGCAGAGCCGACTGGAGAAACAGGCCATCATATACATTATGAAAGAACTGGTTCCAGCCAGGTATAAATGAGTCTAACCTCCGTGGAAGGCAATGGGAGGATATTCATCAAAATTACAAATGATCACACCTTTTAACTCTGCAGTTCTACTTCTAGTAATTTAGCCTGGAGATACACGTTCATACCCTTCAATGGACATAGAAATGTATCCACTGCAGTATTGTAACAACAAGACTGGAAACAACCTAAATGTCTACCAATAAGGAACTGGTTAAATAAATTAGGGAACATCCATATAATACACAATGAGGCTCAAAAAAAAAAAAAAAAAAAAAAAAAAAACGAGGAAGCACTTTATGTACGAACATGATTACCTCTAAGGGAGTGAGGCACTCTATGATACATTGTACCTTCTGAATGTTCCCTAGCTTTTTTAATTAAATGAAAAATAAAAAGAAGAGAAAGAAAATCCAAGATACCATAAAATTATCATAGGACACGATAGAAAAGTTAACTGGTATATTTGTAAAAGGATAAAATAGAATTTCTAGAAATGAAAAGTAGAGCACTGAAATGAAGAACTCACTGAAGAGGTTACATTGTAGATTAAACAGAGCGGCACAGAGGACTAGGGCAACATAAGATGTATCCCAAGAAATCACTCAGAATGCAGCAAAGACAAAGAGAAGGGAATATGAATGGGAGGTCGAGGGGCCTGAAAGGCAGAATGAGAAATCTCAAATCACTCTCACGGGAGACCCATGGAAAGAATGTGTCTGCGGTGACAGCTGAGAATTCTCCAGGACTGATGACAAAATACATGAATTATCAAATTCAGAGAGCACAAAGGCTCTTGAGCAAGATGAAACAATAGCCTGTACCTAGACAAGTCACGGGGAAATTTCAGAACACTAAAAATATAAAACAAGAGCAGTCTCAACAGCAATTAGAGAGAATAAATAGATTTCCCGTGAAGGCATAACCAGTGAGACCAACCAGGGTCTTTTCAAAAGCAACGATCATGGCCAGAGGACAATGAAATAGAATTTTCAAAACACTACGGGGAAACGGTCAATCTAGAGTTCCACGTATAGCTAAATTATGATTCGAAAGCTGGACCCAAATGAAATTTACCTTTCACAATCTTTTACAAAAGAAACCTCATTCTTCAGCAGAAGGAAAATCACTGTGTAATGTTCCACTGGATGAACAGTCAATGGTTGTTTATCCAGTCTCCTTTGATGGACTTTTGGGTTGTTTTTACTTTGATGAAAATGATACCTTTCTGTACTTACATTTACTAAATTATGTATTACTTCAGCTATTTTATGAATAAAGCTTTTGTGAACCTTCTATTCAAGTCTTAGGGTGGACACACATATTCATTTCTCCTTTGCACATACCTAAGAGTGGAATTGCTGGATTACACAGTAGACATATGTTTAATGTTAGTTGAAACTATTAAAAAGCTTTTCTATTCATACTAAACACTTTCAAGAAACTGGGAATCTCTAAATTTAGAGTTTAAAAAATTCCACATACCTATCCCCATGCATAATGCCCAATGGCGAAACGTGAGAAATATTCCCTTTAAAGGAAAAAGAAAAAAAAAAAAAGTCTAGTACCACCAATTCTATCCAATATTGTCTCAGAAGGCATCACAAAAATACAAATATAAGAAATAAAGGTACATTATTACCTTTAATAAGAAATTATTAAAAATGTATTATTTGCAGATTATATGATGGTTTTAACAGAAAATCGCAAATGACTCTAAAAACCATAAAAAAAGAGAACTCAGCAATGTCGTTGGATAGAAGATTAATATACAAAAAACTGCATTATCTATATACCAAACAAGCTACTAGGAAAAGCAATTTAAAATAATCTCATTTACAGTAAGAACTAAGAGGCACCTAATAATAAGTCTATGAGTAAGGCCTTTTTGAAGAAAATCACAAAACACTGCAGGAGGGCACAAAAGGAGAGCTAAACAAATGAAAAGATTTAGCACATTCATGGGGAAAAACTCGATAAAGATTTGGTTTCTTCTCCAGTTAATCTATAAGTTCACTGTAGTTCTAGTCAAAATCCCAATAGGGTCTTCCAGGGATCTTGGCAAGCTGAATAAAAAGGCAAAAGTAGCCAGGACTACTTTAAAGGAAATAAGGAGAAGGGTCAACCCCCTCCCAGATACTGCCTTCTTGTAACTACGAAAACTAAAACTATACGGTGCAGCACAGTGGTAAAGAACTAGGCCACAGGCCAGTGAGACAGAACAGAAGGTTTAGATATAGGCTCAGGTACAAATGGGGACTAGGTGCTTGATAAAGATGCTACTAAAATTCAGTGGGTACCTTGCAGAAAACATTTAACTTGAATCTAATTAAGCCTCTAAACCTAAGTTCAAGTTTACAGGAAATATGAGATTAAATGAACAAGTCAAATGATACCATTAGGAAATACCCAGATAAAACTGAATACAATACATTCTACAAAACAACTGGCTTTCAACAATACAAAGCAGCTAAGAAAACATTTTTGGGAATACTGGAAAAATCTGAATATGACCAAGATATTACACAACATCTGGTAAATATTGTTAGCTTTTCAAGGTATAATAATGGTATTGTGGTTATATAGAGAATGTCCTTATTTTTAAGATGCATAATAAAATATTTAAGGGTGAACTGTCATGCTATCTGCAAGTTATGTGCAAATGGTTCAGCAAAAACTACATAGACACATATACTGATATAGGGCAAAATGACAAAAATTATTAAATCTAGATGGTTGGTATACAGGACCATCATTGTTGTTATTTTTAGTTTTCTGTGCACCGAAAATTTTCATAATAAAATGTTGGGAATATCAGAGGGAAGAACATTATATATTCAGTAAATGATGCTGAGAAAATTGAATGTTTTTATAAAAAATAGGTTCCTAATCCACGTTTTGGAAGAAAATAAGAAAAAAGTATATAATATCTTAAGAAGAAAAAATTATCCCTATTCTCTTATCAATTAAGGAAGAATTTCTTAAATAAGACAGGAGTACTAGTCATAATGGAAAGACCGGTAAATTTGATTTCACTAAATTTCTAAAAATGTTAATAAAAGACACCAGAAACAAGTAAAAAGTCAGGGAGTTTAGAAGATATAACCCTGAAAAATTAGTATCTCAAATATATAAGAAATTCATATATATCAATTAAAAAAGACAAGTTGAAAAATGTGCACAAGATATTAATAGAAAAATTCACCCTCAGAGAAAAAGCTCAAACATCCCGTAAACATATCCTAAGCTGTGTAGTCTGGAAAGTAATCAATTAAAATGTGACACCATTTCACATGCATAGAATATCAAAACACAAAAACAAAACAACTAGGATAATACTTTGAGGGGCTGGAAATTCTCATCTATTACTAATTCTGATGTTCCAGCTATTTTGAAGACAAATCTGACATTAGCCAATAATGCTGAAGACTGGCTTACTAAAGCGTTCAGAAATTGCATTTCTAGATGATCTCATTCACGTACACAAAGTTGTTCAGTACAGTACTGTTTCTAACTGCCAATACTAGAGACAACCCAAATGTCAACCAGCATGGAATTGGGTAAATAATCTACGTACGTCCATAAAATGAGATACTATAGAGCAGTCAAAACAAATGACCTAGTACTCAGGTCATGTCAAAGTGGGAAATCTATAAAATGTAACATTGAGTGATAAAACCAAGTTGACAAAGGATACACTCAGTAGCATAGCATTCACACACATTTAAAAATAGAAAGAAAAAAACACCCGAACAAACAGATCAACCAACGTGTGTTTTGTTACAAGTCTATGTAGGCAGCTTCTCCGAGGACTCGCGATGATCCCAGCTTCCTGGCATGTGCAGTCCCTCCCATCTGGTACCAGGCTTGCTCCGTGCAGACAACAGGACAGGGCAGAAGTGATCGCATGTCACTTCCAAGATGAGGTTATAAAAAAACTGTGGCTTCTGTGTTGGGTGCTCTGTGGCACTCTCTCCCGTGGACCGCTTGCCCTGGGTGAGCAGAGGACATTCCGGCAGCCCTGTGACGAGGGCCACACGGTGAGGAATGGGGGCCTTGCTCCTACAGACTTCAGAAGGCTGCAGCCCCCGGAGAGACCCTGCACCAGAACCACCCCGCCCAGCCACCACTCGCTTCCTGCCCCTCAGAGACAGCATGAAAGAGGAAAGAACTGCGCCTTTGGGGCGAGTTGTTACACGGCAACAGCTGACTACTACAAGGTATTGGCACACCTGCCTGGTAAAGTTATAAATGTGCAGTAATTAGGATAAGACTATAGGCCAATTTCAGCATAAAGGGTAACTCTGGGGATGGGGCTGGGGTGGGGCTTTAGCTATACTGGCTTTTCATTTCTGTGACAAATTTTTAAAGAAAATATGACAAGATGTTAGCAGTTAAACCCGGCCATCCCGTAAGTGTGCTGTGCATAGTATGTGATTTTCTGTAACGTAAGGCATTTTATCTGTTACTTAAAACATTTCATAATTAACAATAAACACTATTAGAAAGGAAGAAAGGTAGCACATCTAGTCCATTTATTACGGGGCTATAGAGTGCTGTCTGGCTCCTTTAATTGCAGCCCCAAGGAAAGTGATTACTTTAATGGCTAAACAATTCACACTGAAGATGAGACACATATCAGTGGATTTTCCCAGAGCTGGTAAAATCGAACGTGTAAGCGCCAAAACCTCAAAGACATTTTTTAAAAAGCAGCAAAAAACTTACAGACGAGTTCCTAACAAAGAATTCGCAATGAAATGCAGGAAAAAAAATGTTGCCTTGCCTAGACATGCTTAATATTAAACCAATTCCAACGGCAATTCACTTAAAAAACACACGGTTATTGTGCTCTGCAGTATTAAGTGGACGCTCTAACTGCTGTTGCCATAGTAGCCTCTACTCGAATGGTATTTAACAGGAGAACAGAAATTGTGGGCAAAATTGCTTTGGTTCTCAGACTCCCTTGGTTAAAAAGAAGTAAAATATTCACAGTTGGGAAATCAGTGATGTTTCAGTCCCGCTTACAAAGAGAAACGTCTTGCTCGGTAATAATTCAACTGGCTGAGTGAATGCACATCCGAAAGGTAAACATTGACTCATGACAAAGATTAAAAACATGACAAGCCTGAACGTTTCAAATCTGTTCACTGATGCAAAGTGAAGTGAGTCTGCACTGACATTTAAGAAGACGTTTTACAACATATCACGGACGTACACTGGGCTGGGTGAGTTTTATTTACAGAGAATATGAATAGGCCAAATATGCCAGAAGTAATTTCTCCTTTCAATATTTCTCTTCCTCCGTTCTCTAAGTGGTCACCTCACTTTTCAGAAATGCCACTGGGCTGACACGAGAATATGAAGTATCACTTATCTGCTTCACTTACCAGAATTCCTGTTTTAAGCACACGTTTTTATTAAAAAATAATAACCAAAATCTCTCCCTCCTGAACAACTCCGCTGTGATCGCCTGACGTCTCACGTGCACACTGTCCTCCCTGCAGCTCTTCAGCCGGGCTGAGATGAGAGTGACGGTCGAGTCCGCATTCCCACCTGTCCCACGGCGATGTCCGGCATCCGCCAAATTCCCCCTCCGTTCCCTTCAGCTACGTGGGGACCTCGGATTTCACTATCACCCCCCACATTTTCCTCTACTCCACCTCCTCGTCGTCAGTTCTTTTTTGACCTCGCACTTTGCCCCTCCCTTCACGTGTTTGCAGCACAACTGTGGGATTCCGTTCTGTTCTTGACTTTAAATCCAATATACCAACCTCTGTTCAGTCCTTGGAAATCCCATTTTGAAACACTGCAGCTTCCCGGCCACTTCCCTGAGCTGACTCTCCTTCCCCTCGTCCCCGGCAATTCCATGTCATGCCCACTTCTATGATTTGCGTCTTCCCTGCCGGCTGGGACTATTATTAGCCACAAGTGCCTGCTCCTCCCATCAAACCACGTGCTGTGTGAACGCTCCGTTTCAGGCAGCCTGTTAAGTCTGAAGACACGTTCAAGCTTAAGGGGTTTAACCATCCTATCGACTTTCTTGCGCTCTCCTGGTTTCTCTGAAGACCTGCCTGACCATCGAGCTAGATTTTGCAGAATGACGCTGTTATTCCACCCCTACCTGTGGAAGGACTTCCACAAGAAACGGGGCTCCCAGGTCTCATTATTTTAGGATTTTGCGAAATAGCAATGATGGGTGTTTGCTTCTTATTTCGTAATGAGGACCGCTTTGAGGGAAAACAAGTGTCCACAGCTTGTCTAGGAATTTTCTTCTTCACTCATTTCGCTCTGCTAAAAAAACCGAACTTCAACACGGAGGCTCCCCAGAGAATTTTCATTCCTGGTAACTGTAATGACTAACACTGATGGAGCATCTTCCATGTGCCGAGCACTGGACTAGAAGTTGTACAAGGATGATGTCATTCAATCCTTGCAGCAACCCCACGGCCCGCTTCACTGACAAGCTCTTGATCACTGATAAGAGGCATGTGTGAAACAATTCAACGGCAATTGGCTTGTCATCGAGAATTGCTTCCAAGTTAGTAAATTTATGCAAAGGGACAAGAGTTTTGGCTCCCTACGCAACGCGAGAATCGCTCACCTGCACAGGGACTTGCCGCGAAGCCCACCCTCCTCCTCGCTCTGTCGAAGATGACGTAGAAGCCCTCCATCACGGTGGCCCCGATCACCAGCGCGTTCGTGGAAGGGGAGATGCCGAACCGGTAACATTCGTAATTCAGGCCGGCGCCCATCATGGGCTGGATGTACAGCTGCAAAGCAAACGAACAAGGACAAGCACACGTCAGCAACACCCCAAAACCGTGGAGGTCACACGCGTGCTCAGGACCCTCCAGGATGCATGGAGGAGTCACCTGGAAGGAAAGATGATGGCTTACCCCTCCCACCCCAGGAGACCGGAAGAGCAAAAGCATGGTGACTACACACAGGTGCACACACCCGGAAGACACCTGCCCACCTGCTCATCTGCCCAGTATCCACCCAGCAGTCGAATACTTACCATGGTCAGACGCCTTCCTCCACACCAGCCATGCAACTATGAATAACACCCGCTCCCTGCCCTCTCCTGGGGGGAAGCCAGGTAGAAACCACAGGGTGGGAAGTGGCCTGGCGGGACCCATCTATCAGCAGTGGTCACAAGCTCCCTCTGTTTGGAAGTCCTTAAAATTTGCTGGGCCTCTCCCTGGGGCACTCCTCTTCCTCCTAGCTCCGTGTTGCGCGGGCTTCCGCCTCCTCGCCGGCAAGCATCGGAGCACCCCGGGCGCTGGCCTCCTCTCAGGCTTCCCTCCCTGGTCACCCACCCAGCCCGCAGCCCCAAACACACCTGTGCTCTGGGCCGAGACTCCCCAAATCTTTACCCCCGGCCCAGACCTGGCCGTCACTGCCGCGCTCTCACATCCGCCCGCCTACTCACCTGTCAAATGGCGTCTCGCGCACGTGTGACATTTAAACACCTGAACTCTGGACAGCCCTCCCCCAAATCAGCTCGCCTCCCAGGTTCTCCGTGTCGGTAAGCTCATGATTCACCCAGTTACTCCGGCCCTGCTGCGCCGGGTCAGCCCCTCCTATCTCTCGCCCTATTTCTCACCGACACCCTAACCAGACGCCCGGGGGCCTTCCTGTGAAATCCAATCTGGATCTCATCACCCCAGCGCGCCCACCCTGTCTCCCATGATCCACTGCCACGGCTCCTAACTGGCCCCCGTGGCAAAGAGGGTTTTAAAAGCAGCGGCCGGCAGAGGCAGGATGATTTGCTCGGTGGGAAGAGGGAGAAGTGAGCAGCGAGGAGACGCGGCGCCCGCAGGTGAGCAGCTCCCCCCACGCGAGGACCACTCCCCGCACGTGCCGTGTGGCATTAAATAAACACGAGACGTGGCCCTCGAGATCCCGGAGCCAAGAGCATGTGAGGAAATGGGTCAAAACCTAAAATAATCAGTGAGCGAATAATATCCTATCCGTAACAGCAAATTGTTTGCTCTCTCATATTAATAGCAAAATATTCAAATGCAGGCAATTAGAGAGTAGAGTGGCTTAATAGGACAAAATGCCACACATCTGGAAAAAAACCAACAAAGTGCAAAGTGAGTAAGGAAGAGAAGCTTCCTGTGAGTAACGGTGAGCCTGAGAGGACAACGGCAGGAAGAAAGGCTGGGGAGAAACAGTGAGTCGCAGAAACAGAGCCCGGGCTGGGCTGGGGGCGCTGGGTTTTGGAGGGAGCAGAGCAGACTGGGAGAGGACGGGGGGCTGGAGGGGGCTGCCCTGCGACGGCTCCGAAGGAGACAACACAAACTGAGGCTTCTGACGGTGGGGCGGGGACTGGTTGTTGGGACTGGAAAGCACGAGACGACAATTTTATGGAAAAAATCAGAATTCCCCTGTGGGCTGGAGGCTGCTTCTTTAACAGACCAAATAGGGTTTGGCCCATGTGTTTCTGGAGAGTAACGCTGGGCACAGACGAAATTTAGGATAATTGCCTCTGACTTGACTTTTTTCCCTGCACTAGCGATCATTTGCCCACCTGTGATTGCTGATGTCTGAAGAGTCCCAGGCAGGGGGCCGTCCTGGAACTCGGGTGACAAGGAGCCCTGATGGCTGCCCTCAGTGACAGGAAGGGGCTGGCGGTTGCAGAGCCATCCTTCTAGAAAATGACTCCCAGGCCCACCCATCCCTGCCTGGCGCAGCAGGTGGTGCGTTCGGGGCTCTAACCAGGTGAGGTTTCCAGCCCCCGCCCAGCAAGGCAGGGGAAGGAAAGGAGGGGTGATGTTGGGCAAGTGACGAGAAAACAGCAGGGAGAGCAGATTCTGAAAAGTCAGAAACGTGAACATGTCAAAGTCAACCAAAGAATCTCTCCCATCTCACAAGTGAAAGCAGGAACGAGTTCTTACGTGGAGATGCTCGAATGAAAGGGAGGCCCCCACACCTCCCTGTCACGCTGCCGGACTGCCCGTGAGCAGTCCTAAAAGCACCGACATCCCAGTGAGCCTGCCGGCTGTCGCCTGCCCCGGACGGAGAGTTTCTCCCCAATGCCTGCCTTGTCCTCTTGCTTCCTGGGACCCCCGGCCCTGCCGGCCAGCCCCCAGGCCACCCGGTTACCGGCACACGCCCGCCTCGGTCCTCAGGCTGGGTTTGCCATTAGCTATAAACCACACTGATGAAATAACGCCCCCATTCTGCCGTTCTGCTGGCCAAAATGTCATCACCAAGAGAACACGTTTTAAAGACGTTGAAAACATATCATTCCAACATTCCAACTCTGCGCGGTGCCATTCATCCAAGGATGAAAACGTCCCCAGCAAATGTTGTTATTTCTCTTTTATGGTTAGAGACGGACACAGAAAGGGCCGAGGGATCCGCTCAAAGTTACAGCGCGAGTCAGGGGCAGAGCTGAGGATGTAACTCAGGCCTTCGCGCCCGGCTCGCGCACCCTCGCCAGCCTGCCTTCCTCCTGCAGCTTTCAGCCCTCTCCCCAGAAGGTCTCTCCTTTCCTGGGACATACGTCCCACACGCAAGACGAAAAGGGGAAGAAGGCAGTATTCCCATTTACTTTTTCCTCCTGACATTATTCCTCCCTCCCTACCCCCCAATCCCAACCCCTCTGTCCCAGTCATCGTATCGCGACAAAGACGCGTCGACGCGTCCGTGTGACAGACAGTTGCCCTGCACTTGTCCTCCGCTGCCTGGCGATGTTAGAGAAGGAAGGATGCTCTATTAAACTCATAGTTTTTACCTCTGAGGAATTTATACTTAATGGAAGAAGAAATATAAGTCGTCGCTGTTGTTGAAGAAAACAGAAGTCAAACGAAACAGGCAACAGCCAACGACACCCCGTAAAGAGAGGACTCCGTGCCCGGTGAGCGGACTGGAACCCACGCATGCTGAGATTTCAGCGCGCGCTCACAGACGGGTCATTCTGCTCAGCAAAGTTGCAACAGAAGCCGGAGCTGTGTGAGTTGGGCCTGTGAGAATGGGAAGAATTTGGACGTACAGAGGGCAGGAGGAAGGGAGGGCAGTTCAGGCCGGGGGCTGGCGGCACGCAGGCGGGGAGACGGTGGCAGGCAGGGGGCCCTGGAGGCCGCGAGTGC
>VBSM01000272.1:110330267-110350915 GCA_008086735.1 Cheirogaleus medius | reverse complement strand
GAAAAGTTCAGTTGGTTTGAAATACGCATCGCAGGGAAGAGCCCCTTCCCAGCGGAGCTACGAGAGGCGGGAGGGTGGGTTTGCTGGATTGGGCAAGGAGCCAGGTGGCGGGGCCGGGCCTGTAGCGCCCGACCAGCTCCGACTGCGCAACGGGCTCAGGGGGGCCGAGCTCCTGGCCTGCGGGGCTCGGCCAGAGCTGGATGTGCGGTCGACTTACCGCCCCCAAAGCCGGGTCCCTTGACCATAAGTCCGGAGGCCTCCCCGGGACTAAGCCACGTGCCCTTGAGGGACAGTGTGGACCCTGGGTGACTCGGGAGAGATTGCAGAGTTTTAAGGTTGGAAGTCATATTAACGCGGTGGATTCCGTAGCTGGAGACGTGCTGGGCTGAGGCACACGGGCACCGCACCAGGCCGGGTCCTCAGCCTCTGCAACCCCGTGAGGCCCGGCACGCAACCCCCACCAGCAGGTGCACTGCTAAACACAGACCCACGGTCCACTAACTTCCAAAGTCCCGTCTGAACAACCCAAGCCGGGAGACAGAGCCCGGCCCTTGCACTGTCTGCAACCCTCCGAAGACAGCCCTGCCCGTCGCTAGGGAGACCCCCGAGCCGGGAGGGCCGGCGGGCAGGAGCCGGGCAGGCGGGAAGGACAAGCACGTCTGGCGTGGACGGCAGGACAGAGACAACGCAGCCTTGTGGAGCGTCCCCTGCCCAAGACAAACAACCTTCCCGGGTTTCTCCCTCCTGACGCGGGCACTGGATGAGATCAGCAGGTAATTTTAGACAAGGCAAACAAACTTCATGATCTCATCCCTTCCACCTCGCGGTTTTCCTACAAAGCCAGTCGCTGCTGAGCACGTGCTGCGATGAACTCAGGAGTGTGAACGCCCATCGGTGCCACGGGACAGGGGCCCCGGGGCCACTGCTTCCTGGATTCGCACACTGCGGCTTCAAACACATCCTTGGGACGGTTGTCAGACACTTGTCATTCGGCATGCTAATTGTGAAGCTCTCGTGTTAATTCTGCTGAGGACACTGTTACTATTTGAGAAATCAGCGCATC
The DNA here is from genome assembly GCA_008086735.1 of Cheirogaleus medius. Lineage (NCBI taxonomy): Eukaryota > Metazoa > Chordata > Mammalia > Primates > Cheirogaleidae > Cheirogaleus > Cheirogaleus medius. Next base: position 110,349,852 of record VBSM01000272.1, on the reverse strand, counting down.
GCCCTTTATTTTAAGTGTGGTCTGATTTTCAGCAACTGCTCCAAATTTAAGGCACTACACACGTTACCTGCCGTTTTTCTGATTCAGCAGATAGCAGAAAAGATCACGACTCCGCTCTGCTGTCAACGGCAGCGGCCTGGAAGACCTGCCGGTTCAAAAGGGTCCCGGGGCCTTTCTTGCTCACCTCCCCTCTGTCGGTTCCTGGGCCTGCTGCAGCTACAGGCTTTTGCGGTTTGGGTTCGGGACAACCAGAAGCCCTCTCTTGCTTCCCACGTCTCTGCCATACACCTGCCGCAAAGCAACCGCTATGCCTCTTCCTGCCCGCGGTTCTCCCAGTTCAGCCATCACAACAGAGTAGCGGTTGTCCGCCCCACGCCAGTAACGAGATCCCGGCGTCGTGCGGGGAACGCTGCTGTTGGGTGATCTTGCAAGGAGGGCCCTGAGCGGACAGACGCCGCGGAAACACTCAACATGCCAAAAGCGACGTTTATCTCACAAGTGGCCGGACGTCAAACAGGAGCTCCTTTTTACCGAGTGTCTCCTGCACACCGGCCTCTGACCCAGTCGTCCCTCATAAAGACCCCAGGGACAAGCACATGGGGCTCTCAGAGGGCACGACACCCCTCCCCAGGCACCTGCTATGAGCGACAAGAACTAGACTAAATTCATCCCACTGGAGTCCCAAGCCTGTGTCCTGTCCGATGCTGCTGCCCGGAACCGACTGGAAAGTCGAGGACACACTGGGAAAGCCATCAGCCAGGTCCCCAAGAGGCACGCTGTCCTCCACCGTGACTTGTATTTCAGGGCACGGCTGTGACATCACGGTTAGAGTGGCCCACTGACCTTCGTCCTCTGTGGGAGACTCATGTTCTTTTACAGAAGTAGAAGCTGAGACATCAGCACAGCTTGGGTGAAGGCCGAAAAAAGGAGTAAGAGTTTTGGTCTGTGTGTTTTGTTTTAAAGGCTATGAATGCATTCTTGATTTACTGCTCACTTTAATATAGTCACATTACCCAGTATTGCTTCTCTCACATAAAGAACATACGACACCAACTGCGCTGTCATTTGAAACACCGAAAAGCACCGTGCATTCACGCCGCGTCCTCGGAGGTTGCAATGAAGGCATCATCTGCTGGTTGATGCCAACGAGTAAGATTGTGAAATCGATAAGTAATAGTTTAAAAAGACCTTCAAAGTGTAATATTTTAAAATAAACATAAAACATATTTATGCGTGTCACACTATATTTAAAATACACGAATATAAAATGTAAAATTTAGACTGTCCAGAGTGACGGTTCAGGGACCGTCACCATGCGATGGAGACCCGGTGCCTGCAGACCCACGCGCCCCCCGGGCACTCACCAGAGACGTGCGGGCCACGGCCTCCACCACCGCGTCGAACACCTTCTGGGGCAGGCGCAGCAGCGTGGTGCCGCTGTCCACGATGGCCTTGTCCGCGTTATACTGGAATGGAGGAGAGCAGGGGGAGGGCGCGTGAGCCACGGTGGCGCCCACAGCCACGCGCGGCTCCGGCCACCTTCGCTGTGCGTCTGTTACACACAAATCCCGGCAGCCACGGGGCTCGCTGTCGGCTACGATTCATTTCACATTCTCAGAACTCGGGAGCCCGGGACCTTCCAGCCCAACGTTCTCACGTCAGAGACAAGGAAACCGAGGCCCAGGAAAGGGAGGTGATGTGGCCGGGATCAACCGCCCTCTGGAGGCAGAGCTTTCTCCTTCCCCCGAGCTGCCCCGATTCCCTCATCACGGGCCCTCCCCCAGGGCAGAGGGAAGACTCATCCATCTTTAGAGGGTGATATGACATATTAAAAGCCACTTATGCAAACTGCACAAAAATGAACTGTTATCTCATTAACAAAGAAAGGACAATTTTGCACTAGACATCCATACTGCATTTAGAAAGGAACCAGAGACACAGTCAATAACAGACTCACGCACACGCACACACTCACATGCACACATAGAGGCATTGCCAGCCCCGGCCCCACCTATAACATCATTCTCTACGTGGCAGAGTGAGGGGTATGGAGGTGAGTGGGCTGACCCAACACAGGCCATCCTGAGAAAGGCTGCCAGGGATGGGATTTCATCCTCCCGCTTTAAGGCAGAGCCCTGAGTCATCGGACCAGACACATCCCCAGTCAGGTCAAAAGGTAGGAACAGTTAAGAATTTTAAGAAAATGAAACATACCAATTTATTAGTATTCTTTTTGAACAAAATTATTTTCAGTTTAGAAACAAATTTAATTTAAAATATAACTTAGCTTCTGTATAAAATTGTCATTTTTTTAATGTAAGAAAAGTGAATAGTTGAAAGTCCTATAGCAAATTGAAATGTTGTGGTAGGGTGTCCCGGGTTTTGTGGGGTAGGTGCATATGAGGTGGGCAGGAAAGAACCTGGAATCTAAGAATCACATCTCCAAGTAGGTGCTTGCGCTAACACACACACACACACATACACACGCAAACACACGCATGCACACACATGCACATACGCACGCACACACACACACAGGGTTTATACTTTATTTTAGGCCTCACTTCAGATTATACCATTGGGTTCTTTAACGGCAAATAAGTTCCTTTTGCCAATAAGCACGGATTTGTGGACTCAGGGCAGAAACACTATCGCAGTGACAGGGACCATCACTCTTGGTTCCTTTGGTTTGCAGAGGTCCCCGTGCACATGGGGACGGATGGTGGAAGGTGGCAGTTAACACAAGAGAAGCGCCAATGGGCAGGGACGCAATGAAACGCTGGCGGTGTTTATAAACCATTCTGAAAAGGCTGCAGAAGACCAAAGCTCCCTCAAGCCGCCCTAACCCTAACCCTAGTCATAATGTCATGACGTGCCACACATCAGCCCAAATGCAGAGAGAGGCTGGCTGTGCACACAGGGCGCAGGTTTGGCGTCAGAGCTCTTAACTTTGGAGCGGCAAGCGTGTGTGCCACGGGGGTGGGGGGTGAGGGGTGGGGGGGCACCCTGTGACGGAGGATAAAGCTGGCCATTATTTTGGTTTCATTTCACACTGATGAAAACCTGCTTATTTCGTCTTAAACAGAGCCCAGGACCCAACAGGCCAAGCTGAGTGGTGAAAGGTGTGGCCCGGACAGTCCTCCTCACTCACCTTTTAATGCAATAATTTTGTCCTGTTAAGCCAGGTGATTGGGAGGAAGCAATTTTTTTTTGGGGGGGAGAGGGGGTTTCATCGATTTAAACTTACCATACAAAAAGCCCCTTTATCTTTGCACGTTATGAACCTTTGATTTAGCTTGTAATGTGATGTACCTGTCTGATGTCACAGACAGGCTCCGGCCGTGCTATGTAAGGCACACACAGACTGACAGACACGACGGAGATCACGGCGTAAATACCTCTCTGCAGTCCAGATTAAGGCTCTGGCCTCCGATTTCCAACTTCAGAATTTCTATCTGATAATACCACTCCTCCTTAATTGGGGTATACCAGATGTCTCCTTTATACAAACTGGGCTCAACCCCACCCAGCACCTGGGAAGGAAGATATATACAGGTGTAAGAGGAAAAATACACAGACACATCAACAGGTCACACAGAGAAGCATGTACTCATAAGGTGACACTTGGCTGGAGTCAGTACGTCACCGTGATGTTATGAAACAAACACAAATGCCTGAGAAATCATCAGGGGAAGTTACGGGCCACGTACCCAACGCCAAACAGTATCACACCCTAGTCTAATCAAGATGCTTTGGTGGTTTCCCTTCATCTACAGAAAGTATAATTTCAGCTTCACGATATTGAGATTTTTCCCCCAAGGAAATTCAATAAAATAGGTAACCACACTGTCTGACAATAACTTAGTCTCCCAGACGTCAGAAAAGAGGAAAGAAGAAGAAATGAGTTTCCTAATCAAAACTTCGTTTTGCAGGACTGCGAAACACCCCCCCCCACAGCCTAGGCTGCCCTCTTTTTTCAGATAAGGGTAAGAAAGCGTTTAGGCTCGAGCTACCGTCAGCACATGCGGGCAGCCGGGAGCAGGGGTGCGGAGCCCGCCTGTCGTAGGCAGAGAGCACCGGGCGGCAGCACCCACCCAAGGGGGCCCCTTCTCGTGCATCCTCCCTGTCAGCCCCTACTGTAGATGTCTGGGTGCAGGGCCCGTGGGGGTGAGCCCAGACTACAACTCGTCCGTAGTGCTGATGGCCTTGGCTCTGCTTCCGTAGGAAAACAATTTTGCTGTGTGTGTGTGTGTGTGTGTGTGTGTTGAGAGAGAGAGGGGGGGGGAGGATATACAGGTGTCCCTGTCTCCCCACCAAATTTATGAAATCACAGGCCTCACCCTTTGCCCCACTGCCCAGAGCAAGGCTCACGTGGCACCCACCCACCCCCACCCTGGGCCCCATGGGAAGCAGCTCCCCCTTCCAAAGCACGACAGAGAAAAGCTCTAATGGAATCTGGAGAAGCAACGAGAATCATCTTTCTAGACGGCAGGATGATTAGGAAAGATTAAAAGCAATACCTAATTTTATCCATTTCCAAAAGGATCTAGAACAAGGATTATCACAATTTTATAGTACCTACGCACACCTACATGTCTCACACTCCTGATCAGGTGTTTAATAAGACAGAAAAAACAGCCCCATCCACTTATGATTTTGCACTCCTTTAAGACTAAAAGATACCCACAAGACTACCTCCGTTGGTACCGGCTCCAGCCACGGGCAGCCCGGCCCCGCACATCTGCATGGAGAACACGTTGGGAATGTCTGCTTGTGTCACGAGGGAGTCAAAGAAAGTCTCCAGAGAGCTTGATGGCTGTGGGCGGGTGACAAAGAAGGACACTTGCTTCATGACTCACAGTGTAGACAAGGGTGACCAGTGTAGACACCACAAACCACAGACAACATTCTTGATCTTTATATCTAATTTTTTTTTCATGGCTAAACAACAAACAAGCTTGTGATCAGATGCAGTAATTCAGAACGCTCCGACAGAACTGCCCACTGCCTGGCATTTCTCCTTCTGGTGTACAGCTCTGTTGTAAAAACAAGGTATTATTTCCAGAGCTATTAGGACCCTGCCACATTTACCATCAGGACCGCCTTGTCAGGCGGGCACGGGACGCCGTGCAAGTGGATTACCGAGGTAGGCGGTGGGTTCTAATCTTAGACATTTTGGAGTAAGGAGAGAAGAGTTTCTCACGGAGATGCCGCTGCTGCTGAAGTCCTCACTCGCCCCTCTCGGCTGCAACTGTCAATCATGCAAATGAGAGGCGATGGGCCCACAAGGACAGTTCACCCGGACCCCAGACCCTGCACAGAGCCCAACTCTGCCAGCTGAACTCTGGCGATCAGGAAAGTGGCAGGAAAGGAACAAATCTACACTTCTGAAGTTTACGAAATGTACTGTTCACCACTGCCAAATTTCAGCGGGCATAATTCGCCGCGTGTCTCCCTCTCTTGCAGCTACGTGTTCAGCAGACACCCGTTTCTCCACGAAGAAGGGGAGTGATCTCCAAACTGCTCTGGGCTGGGGGTGGCCTGGGGTGCCGGGTCGTGGAGGAGGTTAGCGATAGACCTGAGTTGGGCTTTTGGCTTTGACAGCTAAGAGATGCTGCAGCTGGTCACCACGAGCTGTTAGTTTTTTGGTGAAAACTTAAAAATTAAGTGTAGTAGAACAGACGCTATAGGCACCCCCTGACCACCTGTGGGCATTCATGGGAATAATTATTTACTATCCGTGAGGACTAAAGCTGTGATTCTGGAGGGCAGTGAGCAGGTCTCCATTATGGGATAGGTACAGATCTGTCCATCTGTACGGTCCATTTGCACTTGGCCTCCCGGTGGTTTCATCTCGGCTTCTGCAGACTTCTAAGGCAGAGTGCAGCACCGCCCACAGGCAGCCCTTGTGGGAACACTGAGCACGGGCCATGAGTGCGGTGGGAGCCTCCTTGGTGGTGCAACTGTCCCCTTCTGTCCCCTTCTCCAGAGGCGGCAGAGCAAAGCAAACACTCCCTGGAATGGGAGCCTGGTCTACTACTTGCCAACTGAGCAACTTGTTCCTCTGTTTCCTTACCTGTAAAATGGGGATAACGGCAGCCCGTAGAGCTGCTCTGGGGGCTTCGATGGGTCAATGCCTATAAAGTGCTTGGGACAGGGCGTGGCACACGGTAACGCACCCATGGCTACTCCATCAAGTCCTTCTGCATTAGGGCTGTGTTTCGGGCTCCCGCTAGGGATTTAAAAACGCAGTTGCCCAGGACCAACCCCAGGAGAACCTGATCCAGCAGGTGTGCGGCGGGACCCAGACGTCCACCGTGTACAAGTCCCGTAGGTGGTTCCAACCCAGCCTTGGCGGGAAGCGCCTGGGACGGAGCGGGGGCCGTCACACTGGACAACCACCACTGGGTGCCTAGCCAACCTGTCTCAGAGACACCTTTGGGCCACCAACCCAGACCACCCCGCTGGTGTCATTCCCAGCTCCACACTGCTTCCTACGAGTTCCTCTCTCCTCCAACTTGGGGAACGGGGAGCCAATTTTTAGTAATCTTGGCATTTCGTAGACAAAAAGATGTAAGATCACGTGGAGAGTGAGGACACCCCCCAAAAACCCCAAAATAGTTTGTTCTCGTAGATGTTTCATATGTTATTAATTCTGGATAATTAAAGTTTATTCTACCATCTTCTGAAAAATGAGCGTAAAATCAATCCTGCATCTTTCATTTCCAAATAGTCACTTAAGGATGAAATGTGTTGCCCAAGGTCCCATTATCAGTGAAAACGAACTTGGGAGTGTCAGTTTTTACCAGCGTGCAGACTCCCTGTGCCGCTTGCCTCACAACACGGGGACAGGGGGCCTGTGTCCGTCCCGGCTCTGCAGACAGCGCGAGAAGAACGCCAGGGCTGCGTGCTCCGACACGAACGGGGCAAACCTCTCTGGCCCCCAGCCCCGAGTCTCTAAGATGGGGAGAACATGGCCTGACAAAGCATGCCGCGCAGGAGGCCATGAGTGCTGAGTGAGCACTCAGCCTAAGCCTAGCAGGCTCTCGGTGATTATTCTTCCTCCCAGGGAAGCCAGAGTTGGGGCACTCCCCTGCCCGTCCCCCGCCCCACACCACTTGCCAATGAACTTGAGCTGGAACAAATGCTCCTACGGGGTGGGAAAATGACTGTCACGGGCCGGGGGGGCCTGCTGTCCTGCAAGCACATTCTTTTCCCTCCCACACTGAGCTCTGGCTCCAAGCCTAAAGCTGAACAAGGAGGGGCCGGGGTGTGGTGCCCAGGTACAGGGCAAAGAGAGGGGACCTCCTCCTGCTGTTCCCAAGTGCGTGCACAAACCGGCCGGGTCTCCAGGAGCCCAGGGCACACCCTGATGTCTAACGCCACCTGCCCCCGGCAACCCTTGCAGGTGGAAACCCCCTGCCTCCCTCCCCGTCCTGCACACAGTCATTATTTCCTTCGGGTTGGCCCCAGGTACAAATATGTGGGGAACATCCAATTCTATCCTTCTCCATTTGGGGAAGGCTCTGATGTTGAGAGAACCAGGGCCACATAACCGCCCCGTGGCTCCTCCCTGCTGGGCGTGGTCGGCAACCCCGGGCACACCTTCCTGTCGCCCCTATTCCGCTGCCAGGTGTCTCCCTGGAGGCATCTCCTGCAGCGTCAGGAGAGCAGCAGACACACTCCCAGCCCTGCGGAGGCACGTCCCACTGCCCACGTTCCAGGGCCACCTGCAGGCTCCGTCTCACGCAAGTGCATGGATCTAATAAAAGTGTTTTCTTTTAATCCTTCCCTAGTAAAACCTCCTAAACACGCCCCATCATCAATGTGATTCAAATTCTGTTAATATTTTTAAGCATAGAACTCAAACAAACAAAACCAAAAGAAGTTAATGCTATTAGCATATCTCATAGGAAGGTTCAAAGAATCGCACCATTTACCTTAACTTTTAAAAATGCTTCAAAATATAATTGACTGTGTGCAGTCAATTATAATTAATATTTAATATTAATTAAATATAATTAATTGCGTGCACACAGGTCTCTTTCAAACCACGTGATTCTCACGACCATCTCCGGGGACAGCCCAGGACCCGTCTGTCAGCCTTTCACGGTCGGTGTTCAGAATGGCGTCCCACCGTGCGAGTTACTCGACCCGCGGGTCAGCCTTACCTTGGCCAGGGTGGCGTAAGCAAGGCCGAGTATTCCGTTCCATTTAATCCCGGGCAGAAAGAAATTCTCTGACTCGAAAATGGTGGCGATGTTGACGAGAAAGGAGCTGTTGAAGCCCTTCGGGATGGTGACGACGTCCTCCCCGACCGAGCCCGTCCAGCTGCCTTGTGTGTACTTCACGGTGACGTCGAAGCCCTTCGGGCGGTAGGTGCTGGACCTGGCCGAAGGAAAGAAAAGTCCGTCGGGTTCCATCATGCGTCCGTGTTCCCCCAGCCACGAGGACGAGGCCATCGTGGCAAAGACAGTTGTCCCCAGAACAGTCTACCGTAAGTCTGAGAGCAATTCTTAACAATGTGACAGTGTCAACATGACAAAGTGGCAGTTCCCGCCAAAACACAATCACTAATGTTTTGGTGACAAGCATTTTCCAAGCCACCTGGAAGGCCTTGAGTTTCATTCTTCCCTGTGCCCAAGTCAAACCCCATAAATCAGGGGCTTTACTTAAATACTTTAGCCTCTGCAGGTCACAACCCAGTTGGGGCACCTGCCTGGCCCTCTGGCTTTGCAGGGACGCTGGGCCGCTGCTCTGTGACATGGGGTGGTGGCGGCACCGGGGGGGGGGCTCCACACAGCACCCTACCCCAGCAGTGGCTGGGGTTCAGATTCCCACATCCAGCCCGAGTGACACGCAAAACTCAGGCCCCACCCACCGAAGCCCAGGCCCTTGATGTCACGGGTCCTTCTCACGGCTCTCCCCTGGTACCCCAAAGCTGGTGATACTCACGCCCAAGTATGGGCGGTGAGGCTAATGGCACCCTGGGACATAAATCACCATGGCGTGACCCAGAGCCCGGCACGCACGTACCCCTGAGGGTGGGAGCTACTGACACAGGGTGACAATCACAAGATCAGGTGATGGACAAGGCCGAGGAAAACCCCGGTTTACACTGCAGTGAGGAGAGACACATGCGGACAGTGAGCAGAGTGAGTAAGAGCTGCCCAGGGAATAAGGCAGGTGGGTGGTGAGCAAGTGACGTGGCCGCCGGGGAGGCCTCTCTGGTATGACGACCTCCATATGAGACCTGAAGGAAGACAACGAGCCTGTGGCTCTCTGGGGCAGGACTTGCTGGAGACAGGAAAGCAGGTGCCAAGGCCTGGGGGCATCCAACCCTATAAGGTCGTTCGTTTTTAGAGATGGCATCTCGTTCTGTTGCCCAGGCTGGGGTACAGTGGTGTGATCATAGTTGGTTGCAACCTCAGACTTCTGGGCTCAAGTGCAGCCTCCAGAGTAGCTGCAACTATAAGCACACTACCATGCATGGCTAATTTTTCTATTTTTTTGTAGAGATAGGGTCTTGTTCTTTCTCAGGGTGTTCTCTAAACTTCTGGCCTCAAGCGATCTTCCTGCCTCAGCCTCCCAAGTAGCTGGGATTACAGGTGCATGCTACCATGCCAGGCTAATTTTTCTTATTTTTCTTAGAGATCAGGTCTCACTATGTTGCCTAGGCCAGACTTGAACTCCTGGTCTCAAGTGATCCTCTGACCTTGGCCTCCAAAAATGCTGGGATTACAGGTGTGAGACACTGCACCCTACCTAAGGTCATTTTATACCCATTTGAATTTGAAAACCATGGCAATATGGGAAGGAACCCAAGGAACAGCTCTAGGCAGATATCGGGGCATTCAAACCATGCTCTCCCTAAGAAAATGATCGAATTCCTAAGATTAATGTCAAATCACCACACAGGTAATTCTAAAGTGTCCCTGTTCACCTGCGAGTTTCGTTTCACTGTTTTAATGTTAAGTCTGTGCGACATTAACAAACGTTACTAAGTCTTTGTTGTAGGATTACATGAACTAGCGTAGTCTTGTTTGAGGTCAGGGAAGAAGTCAAGTCAGAGATGACATGACCTTTGATTTAGGTATTTTGGGTATACTTCCTGAGCTTTCCCTATGTTAAATATCTTTAATTCAGTAATTGTACTTCTGAGAATCTGATCCTAACTAAGGAGACACCCAGGAAGCAGACACAGGCTCACGTGCAAAGACGGTTATTACGTTTTATGTAGAATCACAAACAGCTGCAAACAATTCAATTGCTCGGTAGAAAGGAAATGGTTCAGTGAATTACAGTACATCCCTATGATGGACAACTATGTAGCTATGAAAAATTGTTTTTCTAAGAAATTTTAAATGACATAGAAAATTTGTTAAAAATTGTATATGTGGCAGAATCTTCTTCCAAACTGGTTATTACTCTACTATTTGCTGTGGTGACCGTTGGTGGTGGGAAGGGGACTCCCAGTCTTATGGTTAGATCTTTCCATATTTTCTGCATATATAACTTTTATAATCAAGGAAAAAAATGTTATTTTAAAAAGGTCTGGCAAAAACATTTCGGGGAAACTTAATTTATTCTTAACGACATAATGGAATATAGAATATGAAGAGTGTTGAATTTTAATATTTGCCTACTATTTTAGTTCACTCCACCACGATCTTAAATAAGAGAAGCATGATGTGAACATTTTGTGTGCACAACCTCCCGGCAGTGGGCAGGCACAGACAGGAAGGTGACAGCCGACGGACCCTGGGCACACTGAGCGCCAGGGGATCCCCCAGAAATGACCTGGCTAAAGTGCAGTCGGCTCTTTGAGACCTGGGTATTGCAGGATTGGTGAAATGCCTAGTTTTAGAGCCAATGTAAAGTCAGATGTGCCTGGCACACAGGAGGGGGTGCACACATTTATGATGCAAAGCAATGACAACACTGAATTATTCAATCCCTTCGGCAATGAGGGGTCATTCCTCAAGTTCAGAAATACACTAATGCTAATTATCTTGAAACGCTTGGAGAATACGATGTAGCACAGAGGTCAGCAAACTTCTTCTGCAAAGGAACAGAAAATAGATGTTTTAGGTTTTGATACATGATCTCTGCTACAACTCCTCAGCTGTGCAAAGGCAATGCGTAAGCGGCCACAGACAATATATAAACAAGCACGCAGGGCTGTTTCATTTGCAAAAATAGGCAGCAGGTGGGATTTGGCCTTTGGGCTACAGTTTGCCAACTCCTGGCCTGGTAGATCAATTGCATCTTCCCCAAATAGTCTAAAGTGCTATGACTTCCTTTTGAAAAGTTGTTTTATTTTTATTCCATCCAGGCTACAAAAAGCTCCTTAGAATCTGCAATGTTAATAAGAATCTGAACCAGCCTGAACATCTATTTAGCATTTATTTCTTCTAGAGTTTCCTGACCAGGGAACATTCTGGATGTTTTGGTGCCATTTGCAGAGAGATGAGAAGTAGTTGGGGTCACACCGCCCAGGTTCAAATACTAGTTCAACCCCTTCGTACCTGTGTGTGCCAAGATGTTTAACCTCTCTGTGCCTCAGTTTCCTCAACTAAAAAATGGGGCTAACATAAATGCCATGTCTCATGGGGTTAATTTTGAGGATTAAAGGCTTCTGTAAAGCATTTGGAAGAAAACCCTGGAACACAGCAGGTATGCAACAAAAATAGCTGCCATTATTATAATCATCTAATCACTTGCTGCCTTTATTCAATCTATGAGCTATTCTTAGAAAATCCAAGTATTTTTTTTTTCTAGAAAATGCTCCTTATAGAGCTACTCTTACTGAATACCTGAAACTGTCTCATTCTAAAGTCCGTCCACCCCCATGGAAAGGGACAAGTCTGTGGGGGATGACTTGGCTACGGAGGTCAGGGGAGGCGGTGACACTTTCAAGCTCTTGTGCAACAGGTGTCTAAAAGGTAGAGTTCTTCTGTGAGCTGGGCCAGAACTTCCTGTGAGGACAGAAATACTCTTTATCTGTGTTGTCCAACACGGTGGCCACAGGTGGCTAATGAACACTTGAAATGTGATTAGAGTGCAACCGAAGAACTGAACTTATAACATTAATTAATTCAAGTTTAAATAGCCACATGTGGCTGGTGACTACCCTTGTAAAAAGCACAGTCCTAATGTGAAAAAAAAAGTAATTCTAAGCTCCTATTCATATTCCCTGGGCTCCCTGAACTAAAGCTCTGCATAAAACCCCAGAGAGGAATCCTAAGCAACTCTAAGGGTTATTATGAGCATATAGTTTCTAGCATTTTAAATTAAAAAATAAATAACTTCATCTTTGTTTTCTAACATCCTACCTCTTGGGATTAAAATGCTTTGGCTCTCAATTGCTCTGCACAATAATTAAATATACGGAGAGAGAAGCCCAGATGGGCTTCTCATGTGCAAGGTCCACTCCGCTCGCTCGGAAGCAGCAATCGATCAGGGGTGCGGGCCACCGGGAGAAAGCCCGCTCACGATAGTAAGAACACTTTGAACCAAATTCAGAAGATGCTCTGCCTCTGATAGGAGTGCTCAGGGAATGCAGGATTAAAAAGTGAAATCAACTGAACTGAGGAAGACAAGAGCCACAGAACATTTTATTATTATTTTTTTTTAAAAAAAAACACTGTTGTTTTCAGAAAACATAAGAAGAGAGGGAGGAAGCACAGCGTTGCAAGGAGCTGAATCCTTAGGGCAGCTCTGGTTCTCCTAAGCCTCCCCACACAGAATGCCAAGTGCCCTAAAGAACTCTCCCAAGACTGCCCCGGGCTCTTCTGCATTTGGGGTCTGGAGTCCCCCTGTGGTCTTCCTGGCCTGGCCCAGGTGGCCAGATGCCTCCCTTACTCTTTTGTGATCCTGGCAGTCAGCTCACCTGCATGGATGCCACCACTGAGCTCAGGGGCTGCTCTTGCCCACCTGACTTTCCTAACCTGGTGGCTCATCAATGTCCTCAGCAATGGCGAGTCCCCTTCTGCACAGGCAAACGCCAGGCAGGCCTGAGAAATCATCTAAGCGACCAGGCAAAGTTATCTGTCCTCATTGCATGAAAAGGCATTTGATCTGCACCCACTTTAGTCTCTTTCAAGAAGCCACCAGGTAATTCTATCATTCCTTAATTCCACTTACAAACATCAGTTGACGAAAATAAATTGGCCTCTTGCTCTGTGAGCTTCACCCCCGGGGGGAGTACAGGAATGAGGAGACATTTTCATGGAAACACATTTAATCTCCTGAGTAGATTAACAGAGGGTAGAAGAATGAGTACCTTGCATCTCTCATCAAGCCAACCGGCTGGAGGCTGTTTTATTGGCTAAAAAAGTTGTATATTAAAAAAACACACACAACTTTCTTTCTTTTTCATGCGATACAGTAATTCATTAGCACATTCACCGCCATGAAAAGAGGAGTTCTGACGAAGACCAGCCACACCAGTGACTAATGGTGGCCGGACATCTCATTCCGCAGATCAAAGCGATCTTGTCAAAGAACCCCAAGCCGAATCTCCAATTACTATAAAATGTTTCAGGAAGCGTGAAACCTGAATACCCGGAGACTGTGGACTTGAATCACAGGCTGGCAAAACCCGACCAGAAAAACTTATTAGAACTAAGAGATCAGAGGCGCAAGCAAACGCAGGCACATTGCGGGGTGGGAGCTCCATCTCGGAACAGGAACCTTTGTCAAAAATTGAGAAGGAAAAAGAACACGGTTGTCGTGGCTTCTGTCAAATACGATGGTGGAAAGTACACCTTAGGCAGACTCGACTCCCAAGTTAGCTGAAAGCATTAGACAAATTAACAATACGTAATTGACATTGAAAGAAAGCATTCACATAGTTACAATAAATCCATGTTGATTATAAGCCTATAAGCAGCATGGAAAAAGCAGAGAAAAGAAAACAAGGCAAACGTAAACCCAAGAAAGTGTGTAACCTGCAAAGCAAGCGTGGTAGCAGGGATGCCGCTGGGGGACAGAGCTGCCTAAACTCAGACGGGGGATGATTCGCACCTGATTCAGCTGAGAAGAGACCACATAGCTCTGCTGAAGAATGGTCTCTTGAAAAAAAGAGGCAGTGCCGGGCTACAGACCCAAAATGTGGGTGACGTTTTACGTGTAATAAGTCAATCTCAGCAGTTCCTGCAAATGAGGAAGGAAGGCCGAATTTGAATAGCAAAGTGGCCATGGGTGAAACTGACCACTGACAGGGAATCTGGGGCCATCCCTAGACGTGGGTGTATTCTGTTATCTTGCTTTTCATTTACCCACAAAAGGAGAAAGAGATCAGAAACTTGAGTGGCCAGAAAGCCTAAATTCTCTTGTGGGATGATCAGGATGGAAGACTTTGTCATCAAAGGAGCTTCGAATGGTCCCAGGAGTTTTCATATTAAATCAGATGCACATGGACCAGAGAAGACAAACGTTTGAAGCATGGAAAACAGGAACCATCTGCCGTGTAAACACAAACCTGGTGATGGGCACAACACCCACCCGAATAAGGCAAACAGGGTTGGCAGGTAAGTTAGAAAGATGAGCCCGTGGCAGCCTGAGAGAGAACCGCGACTCAACCAGTTGAGCACTGGAAGGTAACCAAGAAAGGTGCTGGGGTGTCTACAGTTGATTAAATTTTGTACATCGTACCGGTAGTGCCGGCCATTATTTGCCCTTGAATGTTTCAACAATTGCGTCTGCATGGATGCAAGGGTGGGGACAGATACTCTGACCCCTGTGGACACTGGCCATGGGCGGCTGCCAAAGAACCGCCTTTTATCTACCAGGAATGAAGTCACCAAACACAGTGTTCAACATGCACATCACCCTAACTTCACTGCACTTCACTGTTTCTTCCCATCGTGTCTTGCCTCTACAGATGTGTGGTGAGAAACAAAATCACTCCAGGGGGAGGAAACTGCCACACATGGGAGGGACGCTCCAAGTGTGTGGGTTCTCTCTGTGCCGGGCCCCAGTAGGCGCGAGGACCCTGGGTAAACATACAGTGCTGACCGGAGCCCTGCGGTGGAAACGGCACCGGGCTCAGCCCACTGGGGGCCGTCGAGATGAGTGGTTCTCAGTGCGGAAGACACTGTCCCCTGGGGGACTTTTGGAAACTCCGGGGGCGTTTTTGGTTGCTAGTGGGCCCGCACCAGGCATGCTGGCTATCCTGGAATGCTTGGGGCAGTTCTGCAAGATGAAGCACTGCCGCCGTCCCGCGCCGCTTTGCAAAGCCGTTCTGGGTTTCCACCTGCCACTGACGGCCGGAGCATGGCGTGTGCCGTCCCCTCACAGACACACAAAATATCCTCTATGAGTTTCACATACGCTGGGTAGTAGCTACTGTATAAACTGAGCAAGAGTGATAATTCTTCAATTTTACCAAGATTCTTCACCATTTTGGAAAATCTTGCAACTGAGATAGTCTGGATATTTGTTCCCTCCAAATCTCGTGTTGGAATCTGGTCCCCAATGTTGGAAGTGGGGTCTGTTGGGAGGTGTCTGGGATGGACCCCTCACGAAGGGCTTGCTGCTGTCTTCATGGTGATGAGCGAGTTCTCCCTCTGTGAGCCCCCATGGGAGCTGACTGTTCAAACGAGCTGGCACTTTTCCCACCTCCCTCCTCTCGCCCTGTGACCTCTGCTCACACTGGCTCCCCACTGCCCTTCTGCCAGGAGTGGAAGCTCCCTGAGTCCTTCACCGGAAGCAGATGCTGGCACCCGGCTTCTTGTACAGCCTGCACAACGCTGAGCCAAACACACCTCTCTCCTTTGTAAATTACCCAGGCTCAGGAATTCCTTTATAGCAACACAAACGAACTAAGACAGCAACCCAAGCTTCTCTGGGTGTCCGAGTCTTATTTAATCCACCTTGATCAGTCTACACTGGGTGCTGCAGGGCCGCAGTGATATGCACACTTAGCCTCCACCTCCCCTGACTGCACAGTCTGCCAGCACCACCGAGACAGAGCATTTCCATGTTGCAATACTGATTACTGCACATGACCACCCTTTTGTTTCCCCATATTACATCAGGGCATTCAGAGCTATGTACGTGGGTAGTTAAATGACCTTTGCGTTCATTTCAGGGCACTGCAAAGCACTCATTATTAAAAGGGGGTGTTCGCTGAGGGTTTGGAAACTGCGGGTCTCAAAGCATGAACCCTGGCCAGTTCCCTGCCTCTCTGACCTCCTGTGCTGCATGAATCAAAATGAAAGGTTTGGACCGACTCCAAGTCCCGTTCCATGACGAGGCAGTCCAGAGTGAGCCACTGCAGGTGGGCAGCTGTTCGGGGATTGAGGATTTGGATGAAACCTCTACTTGAGTGGAAAACCACCAATCCAGGCCCGCCTGCACACGCACACAGCAATGCCACTCCCACTCCCACACACGCTTGTGGGGACAGCAACAACAGCCGGGCACATATTAGACTTAGTCTCAAAGTGATCACTGGCTGGTGTGGTGTACCCGGGCATATCAATGACAAAAGCTTTTCAATACAGGGCGTCATAAACTGAGCTACAGGCAGTCCCCTGAGGGAGGGGCCTGCCCTGCAAGACCCCACACAGCACTGGCCACCACGCCCCTCTCCCCAGCAAGCAGCTCAGCTGTGTGTGCACGAGCCACATCACTTATGCCACCAAGAGTCCACGATGCAGCGTAGGACAGACGTACACACGGCCAGCCATTCCCGCTTCGTGAAGTTGCTCGGCATTTTCAGAAGCCGCCAGCTATCGTTCCCCTCCTTTCCTCCCCCAGCTAAAGCCGGCCTTTGTTCCCCAGACCCAAACACTGCGGACAAGGGAAAGTGAGCGTGGGAAGACATGAAAAGGGTTTACGGTAGGGAAACCCAACGTGGCGGTTCTGAGTCTGCAGACAGTTCGTGACCCTAAAAAGCAAACCACTCCCTGTCACCGTCTCTGTTCTGTCTGTTGAGTTTAAACTTTAGGATTGCAAAAGCAGATGTGAGCTCAAAATGTGCACAGCCCTAGTGCGGCTTCGCGTTCCCAGAAGGCGCTGACTCTAGACCCCATGGGCTCCCCCAGAGGCTGCCAGGGGCTGCTACGAAGCTAGGGTTCCCGGGTCCGTCCTGGGCAGAGCCCGCTCCATCGCAAGGACCCTCATCTGGCCTCCGCTCTTTTCTCACAACCCAGCCCCACAATCGCTGGTGCGGAGCCCCATTCTGGGGTCTTAATGCCTTGTATTCACTAGATCTACTCTTTTCCAAACGAGTGACGGATCTCTCTCCTCCAGAAATACCTCCCCGCAGCACCGGCCTCCACGAACCACATCTTACCCTACTGAACTAGGCGGCTACGCACAGGTGGTTTTGCATGCATTTCTCCCTCGGAGGAAGCAACCCCGGACCCCCACCCAGGTGGCCTCACCATCTCGTGCAACGCTCCTCCCCTGCCCAAGCCCGGCTCCGCTGTGGGACTAGAGGCACTGCAGTAAACCTCGACTTAGGCATGGCTACAAAGGTTGCATCTGACTTGAATTTTCATAAAGTAAATCTCATGTGAATGCACCAAGGCTATTAGAATCTTGCTGTGGATCCCCCTGGAATGAACATATACATGCATATGCAGCATATATGTCTACATGTGCAATGTACATGTACATATACATGCAAATACATGCGGACACACATCCCCCTTAAAATGCAGCAGCCGGAAGCCGTGTTCCGGTGCATTTTGAAGCACCGCAATGCACGCAGTGCCTGAGCCCGCATGCCCACAGACCCTCACTCACCGCTCCGTGTCAAAGTAGCCGTCTATGTAGGAATGCGGGGCGCCCGCCACGGCGAAGTTACTGCTTCCAGTGTCGACGAGAATCTGCAGCTTTTGTTTTTTAAGGAGGAAAAGAATAGAAAGCATCAGGTTATTTGTATAATGATCGAATAATGTGTTTCAAAAAACTAAACTGAGTACGAGGAATCATTTACCCACTAGAAAAAACTTATACTGATTAGGGGGGGAAGGCTGTTATAAAATTGAAATCTGAGCATGGCCCCTGAAGCAGCTTGCATGAGGGAGTGGGGACAGTCTTGCCTCAGATCCACACTGAGCCTTAAAAGAAAATAAATTCTGTTAAATAACTAGGATTTACTTTTCAAGCCACTAGAACTTGCTAACGAGGCCAAAAGCCCTTTCTCGGTGCTGGGCTTCTGGCCAGGTTGAACTCCTGCCCGGGCCTGGCCTCCCCTCCGCAGGACGCCCCTCACCTCTCTGCAGAGCACCTGCAAACACCTGTCACAAGTACTGTTTTTTAGTTCTACTGAGGTATAATCTGCAATAAAAATGCAAGATCTGTTTTTTTTTAGTACAGCTTCTTATGCTCAACTTGTTTTTGAGATTCTCTGACGTTGTGTGCACTGGTCCTTTGTTCCTTCTCACTGTGGAGTGGATTCCTCCGCAGGGACACGCCACCGTTTTCCCGCTTCTCCAGATGGGCACCAGGGCTGTTTCCAGTTTTAGACTATTAGGGATAAGGCTGCCATGGACATTCTTATAAAAGTCTTCTTGTGGATGTACATTTCCATTTCTCTTGGGCGAATTCCTAGCAGTGAAACTTGTCGGGTCATAGGGTAGACGTATTTTTAATTTTTACATCAAAAGAACTGCTGAACAGTTCTCCAACATCGACAAACCAAGTGACGCAACCATTAGCAGGGTATCCATGGTGCATTTGATTCATACCCTCCCTGGAATTTGGTGTGGTTGGTCTTTTCTATTTTCACCATCCCCGTGGATGTGGAATGGCATCTTGCTGTGGTTTTAGTTTGCAGGTCCCTGGTGACCAGAGCCATCGAGCCGTCGCACTGTATTGTATTAGTGTCCCCCGTGTTCCCCACTAAAGGACGGCATCCAAGGGTGGGCGCATCTGTCACGCATCCTCTCATGCCCAGCACCTCTCCAGTCCAGACACGTGGCCAGTGGTGTGCAGAAGGAACACGTCTTTTAGAAATAAACGTAGAATATGCAGACACAGCCCAAAAGGTTGAAAATCAAGTTTAAAAAGCTACAGAACAGAAAATGAAGATAGGTAGTTTTTTACCCAAGATTATCTAATCAACAACCTCAGTTCTGCCAGGTCCGGTGTTTTCTGTTTCCTCTTACCTGAGCTACCTGCAGACTCTGACTCCTCTCACTCCCTGTTCCAGGAATACTTTCCTCACTTTGCCTTCGGGGGCATCATGCTTTCCTAACATCCTCCTCCCTTGACTCCTCTGCCTCAGTCTCACCGGGGGCACTTCTGCCTCCCCAGCCTAGGGGGTTCTCCAGGGCTCAGCGTGGGGACCACTCGGGGCTTATCTATACTCGGGGCGTGTCTACACTCGAGCATTCTGTGAGTCCTGAGGCTTTAAATGCCTTCCACGCATCGAGACCCCCAAGCTCACATCTCAGCCCAGACCTGCCCCGAGCTCCTCCGCTTGACGCCTCGCGACCACCTGTGCTGGGCTGAACTGTGTTTTCCGTCGAGGCAGGTGCAAGTCCTGACGCCCGCAGCCGTGCGTGTGCCTTCAACGGCAGGTGGGCCTGTGTGGGGGCCATGGCGTTCAGACGAGCTAGCGCCA
>VBSM01000272.1:110306851-110323359 GCA_008086735.1 Cheirogaleus medius | reverse complement strand
CCCCTCCCCCTCCTCCCTGCCTCAATTTCCTACCTCCCACCAGTGTCTTAGGGCAGGGAGGGCAAGAGGAGGTTACTCGCACAAACCTCACCTTCTGCTCTGCAGTGGTCTGCCGGCTTGTGTCCCTCACCCCAAAATTCTTACGTTGAAACCTAATCTCCAATGCGCTGGTATCAGGAGGTGGGGCCTTTGGGAGGTGATTAGGTCCCAAGGGTGGAGCCCTCACCAATGGGAGTAGTGCCCTTATAAAAGCACCCCAAAGAGCTCTCTCACCCCTTTATCCAAGTGAGGACACGGAGAGAGGGTGTCGTTTCTATGAACCAGGAAGCCCCCGCTAGACACGGAATGCCAGCGCTGTGTGATCTGTGACTTCCAGCGTCCCGCACTGAGGAACAAATGTCTGCCGTGGTTAAGCCGCCGGTCTGTGGTATTTTGTTATAGCAGCCAGGATGGATTAAGACATGCTTTCTAAAGGTCCAATGTCCTTTCACTCAGAGACCATGAAAACAAGTAGACAACAGAATGCTCAAGAAAGCCAAGGGCCCCCCAGGGCCAAGGACCCGTGATGAACCGCCGATATGCCACCTGGCTGAAACCTAAGTGCAGACTGCGGGTGTCTCCCGCTGTCCCTTCTTAATCTTCCGTTGATGCATTGGGCAATAACCCTACAGAAAGCCATTTGCTAATTGCTGCAATAAGGTAAAATGTTGCATTAAAGGGAAACACTGGGTGATTCATCTAGTTGGTGATTAGCAGCCTGAGATTCCTCAGATAGTACTGTCTCTTTTTCAGCAGGTTAATAGATAGGAAAATTAGCAGATAATTTAAATAATGGCTCATTTAACACAACGATTCCTAATTATATTAGCAGCCCATCTGCTGACGGCTTGCGGCAAGCAGCACCCACGGCAGCGCCCGGCCTTTCCGGCCCAGCTACTGGGGGCTGTTTGCCCACAGTGATTACGTGTGATTGCAGGCGCTGATTTCGTTAATCAGGCTCTTTCAGCGCTTCAGTTCTAGAAATGAATCTCATTTACTTAAACACGTCTTGTTGAAGAAAGCAAAAATAATCGGCACACACCACTTCTCCACAATCTAAAATTAAGGTTGTTTTTATAAAGGAGGGGAAAAATCGTTTTCCAAGAGCACCACTTAACACAAACAGATGTTACAGAACTTAGCTCAGAGGAGCTTGATCATACAATTTATTCCGGCTGTGTGTGTGTGTGTTCGTGTGTGTGCATGCGTGTGTGTGCGTGTGTGTGTGTTTGTGCGCACACAAGGGCACGTGGAGTGGTTTTACTACTGCCGCACAGGCTCCTACTAGAAACACACATGTCGAGAGACACGTGGATACTCTGGCTCCGTTTGGGAAAACTGTAACTGCCAAGTGGATGGTGGGGAGGGGCACAGGCGTGGCTGCCTGACTGTGGAACGCGGAGATGGCTTTCCACCGGGCACTCAGCGTTTAGCAGCGCAGGGGCTCAAGTCGAGAGCAAAACTCAGGGTGGAGGAGGTCCCTGTTTTAAGAACCTAAGAGGTCACTCAAAGCTGAGCCCCCAAATCAGAATCCTTCTGGCCTTGGAGCTGCCACTACCTCTGCGGCTGGAACCTTGGCCCTGGGGTGGTTACCGGAGGGAGGGGACCTCCCTGAGTTTTGATATGTTCCAAACAACCCATCCCGGTTATAAAGAGTGGAAAGGACAAATCTAAGGCTGGGGGGAGATTTTACCCCAAACCCACAGCCGGTGCTCTCGAATGTGCTGGCCACCGTGTCTGTCCACTTGCAGGATGCATAGGAGGCTGGATTCATGTTCATTTTCTAGCTTTGGTCCCAGGACGCATCCTGTGTCTACTCGATAAAAGAAGGCACGGTTGCATGAAAACACAATGGCTGGATTCAACTGCCTGTTGGCTGTGGGGCCCCTGTGAGGTGTGCACAACCTCTCTGAGCCTCGATGCCCTCATCTGTAAAGTCGGATAATGTGGAGTGCTGCTCTGAGCAGCACGCGGGATCATATGCGTCATGCCCCTGGAAGAGTGCCTGGCACACCGATGCATTTTAATTTCTCAAAGATTTTTTTCTTGTTACAGGGCTAACTTCACAAATATGTATCACTGTGGTGAACGTGAACTGGACCAAATGATCCCTCAGACTGTCATGCCTGCCTCCTGCCTGCTGCTGATCTGGACACAGACTAGAAGTGGCGTGCTCCACCTCCAGGGCCAGACACAGTGTGCTCGGCAGTCCTCCGTGGTGCACACGGGCTGCACCTGTGGCAGGTGACGTGGGGTGGAAGTGGACACCAGATGGGACGTCTGGGAGTGGCCTGGGTGTCGGCAGCGCCTGCACAAGGCTGCAACAAGGCGGCGCTCCATCTTGGAACGCTCCAATCCCAGGACACATGGGCTGTTATCACACCTGCTTTTCCCTCCCTGCCCTGGTGAGTGGCTGCCCCGTCCCTGGCTGCCCATTTCTCTTGATTCGGGGTTCTGCTTCCCCTGAGCTCCCATCTTCCCATGCATAGCACCTCCAGTGGCTGTTTCTTTCCCTCTGGGTGCCACCTGGGTGTGGAACTCGTACCCTTTTGCTGATGGGTGATCTAGGCAGATGGGGAGCAGAGGACTGGGTGGGGTGGCAGGAATGCAAACACCATGTCCTTAGCAGGCCCACAGCCCCAACCCCGTGTGCTGTCCCCCTCCCATCTCCACTGCATCCCTCTCCACCCTGTTGGGTGAAGAGCCCAGGCCGGCTCTCCTGGCAGGTACACTCCTTACTGCCTCTGCTGAACAAGGGACTGCCAGGGCCTCACCCTCCAAAGTCTTCCCTCCTCTCCTCTCTCCCAACTAGCTAGGGAGAGCAGCGGAGGAATCACTTCCCACTGATAGGAATGACACGCACCCTGCCCGTACCCACAGCAGGCAAAGGCACCTGCCCGTCATCTGGGGATTTAAATGCTCATCACCTCGTGGAAGACACCTTTACCTGGATCCTGCATGTGCTGCCCCGGTCCCCCTTTGGTTGAGGCCGAGGTGTGGGGAGTGTGGTCACTTAGAAAAGAGAGAGAAAACAGTCCTCTAGGCCACCCCCTTCACACTGGTGTGTCTGTGGGTTTTCCGCTCTTGGCCATATTCTCACACGTGGGTGCTGACTCCGGTGGTTTCACTCGACATTCTGAGCTCTGTCCGTCCACTTAGGCCGCTGAGGATGGGGGCAGACACTTCCATGCACGTCCCTCCCTTTGTAACAGACAAGCCCCAAGGCCCAGGGCTGTGATCATGGTCCAGGTGCTGCCTGACCAGTGACCGACACAGCCAGGGCCAGAGTCCGGGGCCATTTCACTACTGGGCTCAGAGCCTGCAGAGCAGCCGCCGCACACCTGAAGGCAGGTGGCCCACCTGAGGGCGCCGGCTGCTTGCCCCGGCAGCACATGACGGTGATCGTCTTCTGGGATCACGACCATCCAGGGTCGGTTCTCTCTCTGGCTCTGGGATGCAGGAATTAACTGTGGACTCAAAGGGGAACAGCTGTAAGCAGCCTCATGCCAACCAAGCTTCCGGAGGTGAGGGCTGGAGGCCAGAGAGAAACTGTTTCTTTGCAAGGGGGTCTACTCAGTGACAGGTGGGCTTCCATCTGCTTGGCCAGCTCCTGTCTCTGCAGACCTCGTCCAGGGACGGATCAGGCATCGGCAGGGCTGGGGAGGTGGAGAACAAGGGGCGCTCTCTGCGGAGGAGGCCGTCCCCCCCCCCCCGGACTCCCTGGGGCTGTGGAGTTTCCCTGGAAGCCTGGAGGCTGCACAGGCCCCTACCAGCAGGATGCAATCCTACTGATTAAGGAATGAAGGCGGATATTTAAACAGTCATGTGTGAGTCACAAGGCTGGACTTCAATCACTGATGCCAATAAAACAACAATCCCTTTCCTATGGAAAAGAAAACTCACACTCAACCACTTTCGAGAAAGCAAACTGTTCAACAGGACAAAAGAAACTTTGTCCCCATATCTTGATGATAGTGGAGGAGGGGTCAAATAGAAAAACACTTCTATTAACGAAGGGCTTGTTAGCTTTTTCCTTCCTGAAGAGACAACCAAAGCCACTCCCCCAGAAAGCCCCAAGAACCCATTACACATGTCCAAGGATTTCGGGAGACATCATTTTACCTAAAAATTAGCACATTTCTGCACATTCCCCCCCCCTTAGGAGTTTAAACAGATTTCTCATCAAAAGTATAATGTCTAAACTCTCAAGATATTTCTGGAGTTTCAATAAATCTTCCTTTTTGCTCAAGAGTTGTTAACAGTGATTGAAAAGCCATTTCAGATCTGAACTTTCACAAAAAGGACACAGTTAACTTCATCCTGGTTTCCAACATTCAAATATTGTCACAGTATTTAGCAAATGACAGAGAGAG
Source organism: Cheirogaleus medius (assembly GCA_008086735.1). Classification (NCBI taxonomy): domain Eukaryota; kingdom Metazoa; phylum Chordata; class Mammalia; order Primates; family Cheirogaleidae; genus Cheirogaleus; species Cheirogaleus medius. Next base: position 110,318,947 of record VBSM01000272.1, on the reverse strand, counting down.
AGAGAGAAAGGGTATACACCTGCTGCAGCAACCGGCAAGATTTTCCAGTTACTATTATTATACAATGGCAGTTATTAAGATTTATTTTTTTAAAGTGTGGTAAAACACACACAAAATCTACCACCCTAACTATTTTTAAGTGTACAGCTCAGTGGCACAAGTACACTCACACTCTTGTGCAGACATCGGCACCGTCCACCTCTAGAATTCTTTTTCTCTTGCAAAACTGAAACTTTTACTCACACAACGGCTCCCCACGCCTCCCTTCCCCAGCGACCACCCTCTACTTTCCGTCACTGCTCGAGGTACCTCATGTAAAAGTGGAATCACACAGTACTTGTCGTTCCTGTGACTTAGTTCACTTGGAATAATGTCCGCAAGGTTCATCCATGTTACAGCACGTGCCGGGACGGTCCTCCTTTGCAAGGCTGAAGATTATCCCACCGCACGTTGCTAAGAACTGAACGTCTGCATCCCCCACCCGCCCCCACGCTGAAATCCTCACTCCCAAAGTGATGGCATTATTAGGTGGGGCCCTTGGGAGGAGGTTAGCTCACGACGGTGAGTCCCTCAGGAATGGGATGAATTCCCTTATCAAAAGGACCCCAGAGAGCTTTCTCGCTCCGTCATGTGAAGCTATTAATACAACGAGACGTAGCTCAGTCCACAACCCGGACGAGAGCCCTCGTCGGAACCTGACCACGCTGGCACCTTCATCTTGGACTTGCAGCCTCTAAACTATAAGAAATAAATGTATATTGTTTGTAAGTCATGCAGGCTATGGTATTGTGGTACAGCAGCCTAAACTAAGATATATGCCCTTGTATATATTGCCTTATTTTATCTATTCGTCTGTCTATAAACACTTGGGTTGTTTCCACCTTTCGGCTGTTATGAATAATGCCGCTGTGAACACAGATATGCAACTATCTCTCCGAGACCCTGCTTTCAATTCTTTTGGGGAGATTCGTTTTTTTTTTTTTTCAATAAATATTTAGTGAGCTGCTACCACAAGCCCAGCTCCTGGAGATGAAGAAGATACAGGTGTCCCTGAGGTTAGGACAAAGAGCAGCCTCCTCTTTCCTAACAGTTTTCAATCCCTGTAGAATTGGCTTTCGGACACTGAGAACTGACCCATAAGCAACTGTGGACAATTCATATGGGGTCTGGCTACGCAAAGTTTAATTTCTAAGCACTTTCCTCTGCCACTCAACACACTTAAAAAAATCACTCCTTCTGTTGATGATGCTATTTTTCAAGGCAACAGCACACTTTTAATACTGTGTGAAACGGAGTCAGAAGGTAAATTTCCTAACAGAGATGTGAACTGCCAATCACACAACCCATTATTCGGAATTATGCACACGGACGGCTGAATAATAACCATATTGTATTTAAAAGTGACCTGCTGCATGGCCTTGCAAGGTTAGCCTCTTGGAGTTTATTTTATCTATGAAAACACATCATAAAATTCTGACTATGATTAAGGGCTTTGAAAGCAGAAAATGTGATTTCAGTCCTAAGTGTCAGAAAGGGACAAACACCTCTTGGCAACAGTGATGATTATACCGGAGTATGTTAATGGATAATGACCGATAACCCACAAATCCTAATGCCCATCTGAAAGTGGAATGCTGTGACCTGGCTTTGCAATGAAATCTTCAAATCTAAAATGTTATCTCCGTTTCACATCAATCTCTTCGCACGCTCCCAACTCGGAACGTGCAACACGGAAAGGCCGCTGTTTCCTACGCGCTACCCCTTCCGAACTTCGGGCAGCCATTTAAGAAACAGGCTATTGCTATGTGGTTCGTAAAAGGCTTTGATGTTTTTTCCTTGCTAAACCCACAAGAAAATAAAAAGTATTTTAATGGCATATGGTGATCAAAGATATCATTCTCCACTAAAAAGATTTTTTTAAAGCCCTTCCAAGTACATTGCTCTCAGGAAAAACATTAAATCTCCATTGACCTCTGCGTTTTTATGGTGTCCAGGTCTTTCGAAAGCACACTCACCCAGAAGAGAAATGACAGAAGCAACCCTCTTTTGCTCCCATGCCAGTGAAATACAGATGTTTTCCTAATTAGGGTATAGAACAGTCACATGGAAATCTTCCAGAACATTCTAGAGATGGGAGAAACCAAAAAGACTCGGAAAAAATTGCAACATATTAACTTTGGCCAAGTGTCCAACATGCATGTGAGGGCCCTTGCACATCACTGTTACATGTTTGCTGGCGCAGCAGTGGAGAGAGACAGCCACTGTCCTGGCGCCAGCGCCGTTCCATGGGCACCGGAGCCCAACCCCCTCCCCCAGCTGTCACTCAGGACAGCACGGCCCTAACTACCCTGTCTTCCACACCAGCCATTTCTCCCTCCTCTGCACCATCCCTCCCACCGGCCTACAGAGAGCATGTCACATTCCCGTCTTAAGAAAGAAAACAATGCAGACTGTCTCACCCCACCTTGTCCTCCAACCATGCCCTACTTCTCTGCTCCCCTTCCCGGTAAACCCCTTGGAAGAGGTGATTGGGCTCTCGGACTCCAAACCCTCTCTCCCCCACCCCGTGAGAGCAGCTCTCCCCTCGGCAATAGGGACCACCTCCTGCCAAAGCTCGTCCTTTGGACCAAGCTCACGTTGGGCTCCCCTCCCTCGCCCACCCTGGGGTGGGCACCGGCCGTGCCGCCCTGCTTCCCATGGCTACGGGACTCCACCAGCTCCTGGGTCTCCTCCCGCCTTCCTGGTTCCTCCTCCTCTCCTCCCCCACCTTCTAAGTTTTGGGGTGCCCCAGGGCCCATGCTTGGCCTCACCTCCTCTGTCTAGACTCGTTCCACGGCGGGTGCGCGAGCTCCCACAGCTTTGGATGCCGCCTCCGCACGGTGGACTCTCAGACTCAGGTGTCTCTCTGGGACCCCAGAGGCATGTGCAACCGCCACTGGGCCTCCCGCCTGAGTGTCATGAAAGGCACCTGGATCTGGCATGTCCAAGATCGCCTCCTAATTCACCCTCCCAGCACCCACCCCCTTCCTCTGACCCACGGCTCACCCGCCAGCTCCAGGCGCACGGGCCTCTGTGGGGTTCCTCCAAGACGCAAGCACACTGGGTGTCCTCAGGGCCTCTGCACCGGCTGTTCCTTCTGCCTGGACGTCCTTCCCCGTACCTGACTCCCTCTCCCGTATTGGAGATGTCTCAGGGTCCCGTCCCAAGTCAATGTCCAGCCCTTCACACCACCTTCACCTAATCAAACATCCATCCATTTCTGCACACACCAACTAAGCATTACCCACACCAGGATACGGACAACCAACACCTCATTACGCTCATGCCCGATCACTGAGTACAAAGACTTCTGAAGATAATTCACAGCAAAAACTGTATTCCATGATTTCACAGTTTCCCAAAACATTAAAAATTACATAAAAGCTGACATCAGATGACGATGGGATCTGCACTTGATAAAGATGTCTGGCACCCCGACACATCTGCCCCTCGAATCCAGGGCCTCCCCCAGTGAGAATTCAACTGAAGTTTTAAAACAACCAAGTTTTAATTTTAATCATTGACAATGATCCTAAAAGCTGCTGGGTTTGCTAGTCTGGAAAATATCGATTACTGCTTAAAACTGCCAAAATTAACTCAAACTTTATCTCCGCCAATGCCAACATAGACTTCCTTCAGAAAAGAGCATAAATGCAGATTTTGAAAAAAAAAAAAATTTCACCACGCAATTTCCTGAACTCAGATTTATATGCAAAGGGGTCTTGCAGGCTTCGGGCAGAACGTTAATATCTCCTAACTGGCCGCCCTTCACACCTCCCGGCTCTTGCACAAAGTGGAGATTTGAGCTGGCTGCTCTGTCTTAAATCTTTTCTCCCCTGAGGAGGCTGCCAGGTCTGGGGATCAATGAACTGCCGCGACAGAGAGGAGACAGGAAGAGTCACAGCTGAGAGCCTCATGCTTTTCAAGTGCTGGGTTTTGGACCAAACATTCCAATCCTTTCGTCTCAAGTGCTCAGAAGGGCAGGCAGCTGGAGGGTCTCAGCCCTCGAATAACTGGCTATAAAAGAAGCCGTAATTTTCAGATCCACCTGAATGTCACGATTTTGCCCCAAGTGGCTGCGTCTTGATTTGTGAAAAGCAAACTTTATTAAACAAGTTTCTCTCAGAACCACCGCTGGTGTTATCAGAGCCGTGTGGCTCCTGGCACAGAGAGGATGCTGGGGACGGGTCTGCTATACTGACACACGTTTATCCAAGAAGATTTCAGAAGACAAAAATTTTTTGTGGTCCAGGTGGGACATGGCAGCAGAGGGACCACTGTGTCCCGGAATGCCCTCCTCGTCTCATTCCTGCCAATGTAAAATGGTCCGGGGAGCGATGCTGGAACAGGAAGGGTGTGCAAACTGTGCAAACAGGCCAAGTGGGCACGGCCATGCGAACCTAGAACCTGCTCGGAGACTGGGATGGAAGTTGGTGTGTGTGGCACCTCGGGCTGCCAGAACAAAGTCCCACTGACTCGGGGCTTAAAGGACACTTATTTTCTCACAGTTCTGGAAGTCCAGAAGTCCAAGATCAGGATGTCAGCAGGCAGCCTCCTTCTTCTGCTTACAGACGGCCGCCTTCTTGCTGCCTGTCCACATGGTCGTCCATGCATGTCCTGGTGTCCCTCTGCATGTCCTTATCTCCTCTTCTGATAAGGACACCAGTCAGATTGGATTAGGGCCCACCCTGATAGCCATACCATAAATTAATTACCTCTTCAAAGGCCCTTTCTCCAAAAGTAGCCATATTCTGAGTCACTGCGGCTTAGGACTTCAACATATAAATTTTCAGGGACAGGGGACACAATTCAGCCCACAGCAGAGGGCCGGGCCAGCACAGTGTGGGGACACGGCCCCGAGACCCTGCAGACCCCGTGGCTCAGTACGTCTTCCACAGACCAACGGGGGTCAACTCGAGCCTGAGTTTAAACGGCCAAAAGATTTGGACTGAGTTTCACCCCGGTTGTAACTATCACCTGCTCTATTCACGAGAGCCCCGCTGGGAAGAGAACCCCACTCGAGAGCCCCGGGAAGAGTGTCCATGAGGTGCGCGGGGAGGGGCTCTGCACAGGCCGAGCACGGGGACCTGCCACAGTGGGGACCATTCCTGCCCTGGCCCGCAGGGCACGGTGGGAATGGCCAGAGCCGGGGGAGGCCCTGCCACTGGTGGCTTCGGCTGCGGAGAGAACCTCGGCCAGGCCACAGTGGCAAGGCGCGGCCAGCGGGACCCGGCCACCAGCTCTCCCCTGCCCTGCTACGCCCACTCAGAAGCCAGAAGCAAAAGAGCCCAAATGGTGCCGCTCTTGAAAGTCGGTCTTCCGGGCACAGGACAGAAGGGAGCAGCGGCAGGAAAGCTTGCTATTCCTGGAGTAAGCACAGGTGGGGCTGTTCCCATCCAGGTAGGAGGCAGGGCCACGCCGCCACCAGCCACAGCAACCGCCAGCCACAGGGGCACCCCCAGCCCCTTCCTGGACTCCCCAGCAGCTGCCCTACCCCCGGGGGCTTCCTCCGGAAGCAGCTGAAGATGCAGATGAGCAGCAGCGTGGCAGGGCCCCCATCCCAAGGCGGGAAGGCGAGCAGCACCTTGACCTCTGAAGGCTCCCGTCAGGAAGGGGCACCGCTGGAAGTGGAGGGGCGTGTTCGCCCGGCTGGTTGGAAACAGGTGAGCTACGCCGCAGCGGCCCCACGCAGCGTGGGGAGCGCTGCTGGAAGTTGATATTTATGGTTTAGATAAAGGTTTAAAAAAAACTGCTCAATTCTATTCTGGGACTGTTTTGGTGGAAGCTTCTGAGAGAAGGAAGCAGGTGCATGCTCCGGAAGGCCACGTGCCGGGAACACGCAGGTGAATGAGCAAACGGGTGCATGTTTGCTGAGCAACTGGGACTGTCCAGGAACTGGCCTGAGTACCAAGGTACACACGGACTCAAGTCAGCCTCGGGCGGCTTCTCTCAACTCAGGCTGGGCCCGCCGTCGTGCCCTGCAGGGCTCCAGAATTCTCGCAGATGAGCGACTTTGAAATGTGGGGATAAACTGCCCCATCAAGAAAAATATTTTTGAATATTTACCTCCTACATGTGTATGTATCTATAACTTAGGCACATGCTCCCTTGGCATGCTATGTCCGTTTTGAAATTTATAAAACACGCAAGAGGCAGCCTAGCACACTGGTTCAGAGAACAGACTGGGACCAGCTGACCTGTTTCCAAACCCTGGCTCTGCCCTCGTGAACTGCGTTACCTCTGCAATATAACCGGTCCGTGCCTCGCTTTTCCCACCTGTACAGTGGGGATAATGAACAAACTTTCATCTTCCCTAATGTCAATCAGTAGCACTAGCAAACTAACCGGAAGGCACTACTTATTTCTAGTTTGTTGGGGTGTTTTCACGTAACTGAAATTCTGCGGATAATTTTTAAGAAGGTAGGAAATTCTGTTTCCAGGTTAAGGGAAACACCTGTAAAAGCGTTTTTGCAGGAAGCAGACATACCTACCATTTTTGGTAGCAGAAATCAAATAATGATGGAAACATTTACAGATACCATCTTCAAAAGACTCTCTCCATAACAGGAGTTTCTTTTGAGAAGCGGCTTCTCACCCAGTGTTAAAATACCACGTTAAAGGGATCTGTTCTAATTTTATTTTTTTCACTATCTATTCAGTAGTATAACACTACCAGTCACTTGCTACCATAATAAGAGTAAGTATATCTGGAACTATGACTTTCTGGGAAATAAAAGCATGTAACCCATCTTTAGAAAGCATGCTTTTTTGAAAAAATAAACCAGACTGGTGACATGCTGAAGCCTAGAAACCGAAGCCAGCCACAGGGTGTAGGAGAAGGGACATTGGGGGTCAGTGCTGGTCATGTTCATGGGGCTGCAGGACCAGTGACCTCCCAGACTCCAGATTCCTCTTATACCATCGTCATGGTGACCAGCCCACCTGGCAGATGGACCAGACGAGACCACCTGCGTCCATCACAAGTTAGCATAGCCTAATTCCTTATTATCTTAGGTAGTAACACGTGCGACGTGCTAAAATTTTCTTCCTGCACCCCTTGTGCACCTTGGGATGTGTCCGTCCCAACTCTGCAGACCTTTGTTCCGGGTAGTTCCTCGAGGGTGACACTTCCATGTGCCACATGCTGCCTTCTCGCATGACCAGTGGTGCACGATCTACCGCTTTCTCTACCTTGCGTTTCTCACTTGCGGTACCTAAAGACATTCTCATCCATTCACGTTGTGTTCCACGGTGTAGATGGACCGTAATGAGCCAGCCCCTGCCGACGTACTCGGGGGCTGTTTCTAATCATTCGCTATGAATAGCCTTGTGAATCGCTTTTCAGATTTTTTCCCCAGTGTAACTTCTGTATAAACTCCTAGAAGCGGATTTCTGAGTCAAGGGATACATGCATATGTAATTTTGCTGAACATTTCCAAACGCTCCGCTATAGGGTTTGCATGATGAAATAACATTTTAATGGAACTTTCTCTTGCCATACAACTGCCTTCGAACAAGCCCTGTAAATTATCCTTTTCCACCTCTGAATGAAATATTGGACAAAGCCTATATTTTTCTAATAGCTTAGTGGAAATACATTTGTTTTTAGGCATTAAGAGTCCAGTGCTATCTAATAGCAAAGCCTCTCTCTGTCATCCAGTGTAACAGGCCTGATTTAGGCTTGGAGATCTGCAGGGGGGAAGGGGAGCTTGGTTGGATTCATCACTATTTCCCCACCTTGCTCAGGACTAAGCCTCTGACTTCACCGGGGCCGAAACAGGGAGAATGGAAGCGTGAGGGCAGGAAGGTTCTCCTCGGACTTGAGTGGTTGGTCCACTCTGGGTATGGCTGGTGTCCACATGCTAACCCTTCCTCCTACGGGTGTCCAGTGGGTTCTGCTGAGCCCCTGTCTCCTGTTCCCCAACACCCATCCCTGGATGTCCCACCGGCCACTTCCTGGTGTGGGCGCCCCCTCCGCGGGCCAGCTGGCCACTTCCCACTCCCTCCTTAGTCTCAATGCCTGACAGTCTAGCCCAGAGGTCAGCAAACTTTTCCTGTGTAGGGCCAGAGAGTACATGTCTTAGGCTCTGGTGATACGATATCTGTCTCAAGGACTCACCTCTGCCACTGCAGTGTGAAAGGAACCTCAGGCCATATGTGAGCAAATCAGCATGGCTGCGTTCCAATAAAACTTTATTTACAAAAACAGGCAGCTGGCCAGACTTGGCACACAGGCCTTCATTTACCTAACTCTGGTCTACCCCATACAAACTCCCTCTGGTGGTCCTCTTGTGTTGGGTCTGTCATGATGACCAGAGTCTAGATCCCTTTAAGGGGGTCTACATCTTCCCCAGTGGAAATAAATGTCTTGCCAATAACACCAACAAAGACAATAGTAAATCAGACCTTCAGACTTGTCCTCCTATGCTTTGGTGACTTTGAGAAGAGATAAAGACTGCCAGATTGCCTTAAACTATTTTTTTTATTATTATTAAGCTATTCTTTTTTTCCCCAAAAAGTTATGAGGGTACATCATTCGGAATGTTTTTGCCTGCAAGTAAACAGAAAACTATAGAGTGGCTCAAATACACAGGGATTTGTTTTTCTCCCATATGAAGATGCCACCAGCGATAGCCGGTATTAAAACAACATCTTCGGGAAATCAGGGTCAGATCACTGCTGTCTCCCTGACCTCTCTCATGGGTGGAAGTTGACTATCTCTGTTGTATCTTCACTAAAGTCGGAAAGGAAGAGGCAGTATTATCCTGGCCACACTTGCCCCTTTTATCAGAAAAACATAAGCTTTGAAGTCCCCAGGAAACCTCCATTTATGGCTCAGGGTCTGTGGCTGTGTCATTAATAACAAAGCAAGCCTTCGTGGAAAGCTTTGGGCCAAAGGGCAGAGAGTCCCTACTCTGAATTATGTATTAATTATGTATTAATTCATCCACTCAATTGATAAGGTCAGGTAACATAGAATCATTTCCACTGCCATGTTTCAAAAACTAGATATGGATTTGTTATAAACAATGAAAACATACTCTATACCCCCATCTGCATACAGCCCTGAGATCCCATTCAACTTTACTACTTCTCTTTCAAACGTGAACAGGCAGCCAATAATCATGAATATTTGGGGGAATTCTCTAGCACGAGGCACAAAGACCATGACAAACGCACCGAGAAAAGGAGCTCAGAGGAGACAGGTAAGAGGCAGGAAGCAGAAAGGAAATTTTCACAAAATTATCATTTCCACTGAGAAACAGAAGAAGGTATGCAACTTTGAAATTAGAATAAGGTGCAAGGGGAAAAAAAAAAAGGGAACATTCAGAGAAAAAGAAAGTGCTCTTGAAAATGAAGAATTAGGGTGGCAGAAATAAATATGGAAAGTAGAACCAAAAAGACAGGGACGGGAAACAGGAGAAACCAAACTAGAAGGCCCAACATCTCCATAAGAGGAGGTCCAAGAGGGGGGAATGGGCAGTTTACCAGAAACTTCTCAGAACTGAATGTCACAAGTTGCTAGGGTAAAAGGACTCACCAAGTGCCCAGCATTAAAAAAAAGACCCACACTAAGACACATCGACATGAAATTTCCGAATTCCAGGTCTAAGAGAATCTCAAAAGTTCCCAGAGAGAAATAAAACGGTCCATGTACAAAGAATCAGGAATCGCACCTGCATGCGCCCTGTTGACACTGGTTGGTGTCTGAGGCTTAGCTGCGAGGTTTGGACAGCCCCTGCCTCTCCGTGGCCTGCACACAAATATTGGGTGTGCAGACAAGAGTGACTTTATTTTCAAATGCTAATCTGCCTGACGCCAAGTACAAAAATGCCACCAAGACGTCTGGTTAATGTATTACTCTTTATGTACAAAAACCTGTTCACTACAAGTCTCACCTCTTCCCCCAAATAAGCCTCCCTGCCGGTGCACTGTGACATCAACAGCATCCTCTTAGCTACCCACACATTCCTTCCAGAGCATGTATGCTTTTCCCCCAGATATAAGCCCTGGGTCTGGGGGTCTGCCGTGTGGAGATCTACCTGTCTTGCAGGTGCCCAAGACCACCCTTCTGTCTGTAGGTCCCCTAATAATGAATCGCCTTTATGACAAACCAAATTTGTCTTCCTCCTCCTCTGGTTTCTCAGATCCTTCAGCATTTGGGGGTCACTGGGCATAAGCGGACCCCCAGGTGAAGCACCAGCTCAGACATGGATTGGAAGGTGAGGGTCCTGCTGGGCACACAGGGACTCCACCCTCTACAAACATGGCCCAGCACTCGTGTGCCTGCAGCCGGGCCAGCCCGATTGACATCGTGTTCTCTCTTATTTGGATGGAAAGAACAAGAAGGTGGGATAATAGAAGTCGCCCCTGTACTACAGGGTCACGCCAAAATGTGCATATATTTACTAACCAAAGGATGACAAAAAGTAATATATATTTTAAATATTTGTGTGTACTTAAGAATAGATGTCATAGACTATAATCAAACTATTACACAATAAATTCTTATGTATGCAAAAGCTATGGAGCTATACTTTGGTAAATGTACTTACACATACTTATACATGTTAGTGCATTACAAATCTACCACCTGTTTTCTAATCTCTGCTGAGCTGCTAGTCAACAAGGCACGGGCCATTCCAAAGGGTTTGAAAGCCCTTATGTCCTGGACACTCAACTTTCAAAGAAGGTCTTGCAGTTGTTTCTAAACTCGAACATAGTCATCCTTTGCTCCCCAACCATTCTCTCTTGCACACGTCACATCTTCGTCTTCCAGAAGAAGTTCAAAGCACAACAGAGCAGTGAGAGGTACACTCCAGACTGACCCCGGAGGCTTTCAGAGTGAGATTCTGGATCACACAAGGAAGGCAGGATTCTAAAGAAAAGTTGTTGTAAAGCTGTTTCGTGATTCCTGGGCTGAAATGATGTTCTCAAATACATTCAATGGGAGGGCGCATTAGTTCTTTCATTCCTCAAATAAAAGGAATGCACCAGCCGCGGTTCCAGGCACACAATGGCTGCAGGAAACTGTGCCGGCCACACCATTCCTGGGCACCTGACCCTAAAGGCTCCAGGTGACCAAAGCACCTGCAACTCTGCTGGCTGGTTTCTCCGGCCAGTTGTCCCACCACAAATGCTGACAAGTTAACCCCCACCTGCCCCAGAGAGCTGCCCTGGGCCCACGACTGGGAGGAGTGGGTGAGAGAGGCCCAGCTGCCTCGTCCCCCAGCCAGGACGGCGGAGTCCGTCTGACACTATCTCCCAGCGGGAGTGAGCCCAGCGGCCCACACCTGCCACCTTCCCCGTCACTCACGCTCTCCCGCCGAGACTCCTGGGATCACCTCCGAAATACACCACCACACTCACATGCTGTCTCAGGACGGTTTCGGGGGAAACCCAACCAAAGACACTGCTGAAAAAGATACACAATACTGAGTGGTCCCCTCTACCCCACCTTCCTTGGGCACTGTGAGATTAATCTTCCTTTATAATTCAGAAACTCTCCTGGCCAATCACATTTCACTACCCATCCCCCCATGTGAATTGCCTATAAGTGGTGTCCTGTTGTTTTCACTCTTTGTAAGGCTTTTGTTCTGATAAAATCTAACCCCAACGCAACATTTTAAGACAAAGAAGAGCTGCTCCTACGGCATCGCAGACACCGCCCGCCCCACTGCACACGCGTCCCCACGCGTCCTCACTCCCTAACTTCTCAAGGCTGGGTCCTTCTCGGGCCAGTCTCAGCTCAAATTGCGGCTCCTCAGGGAAGCCCTCCCCAGCACCCTCTCTGAAGCCGTATTCTCCTACCCAGATCCATTTCCAGGTTGCACTGTCTCGCAGCACTTATCTAAACTTCTGTTGACTTTCTTCACAATCTGTCTTCCTAACAAGAACAGAGGTTCTGTGAACACAAGGACCATCTCTGTCTAGCTGAATGCCGCACGCCATACCACGGCTTAGACCAGGGCCAGACACGCAGGAGGCGCTTAATAAACATGCTCAGAAAGTCCCCAAACAATAAATGTTGGCATGGATGCGGAGAGATAGGAACAC
>VBSM01000272.1:110220041-110266708 GCA_008086735.1 Cheirogaleus medius | reverse complement strand
CTAGGATTACAGGCGTGAGCCACTGCGCCCGGCTGATTACGTTATTTCTTGATCGTAGATTTTTCTAGCTCAGCCCAAAAGGAACAAATGCTTGAGAAAGTTTAGTTGAGTAAAAATATGATTAAGACCTAATCATTGCCTAATAAGAATTTATTCCCCGTGAGGAGAAAAATACTCACATAAATAATCCTAATGAACGTGATTAGTGTTGCTCTTACCTGGACTGTTCTACACCTTCCTCCTCCTTACCTGACCGACTCCAGCGGTGCCATGGGTTCTTAGCTTGAATCCTCCTGAACCCCCACATTGCCTGAGGGCCGCACTCACCCCGTACCAGCTTCTCTGCCCAGGGACCTCGTGGCCGGAGCTCAGGGCTCACCGAATGCCAGCAGGTCGATGTGTCCAGAGCAGCCCTTCATCAGCGGGGAGTGCGAGGCGGGGGCTGAACACCCAGCGCCTCCTGCCGTGGCGGGACAGCCTGGGGGCAGGCACCGTGTACTCAGTCTCCTGGACGTCCCAGTGGGCTTGGGCCAGGTGGCCTCACTGGCATCCGCTCACTAACACACCAGGTACAGGCTCCGTCCCTTCTCGTCTCATCTCCCCCTCCCCCCACCCCGGGTTCTTCTTGGGTCGCCTCCAAAATAAACTGCTTGTGCTCAAAGCCATGCCTCCGGGTTTGCCTCTGGGGGAATCTGGCCTGCAGCGGGGACCCACCCCGCCCTGGCACTTACCAGATTTATGCATCATGCTTGCCGGCTTTCTGTGTCTGCGTGTGTCCCTGAGCTCCATAGACACAGGGGCGTGTCTGGGTCTAGCTCTGTCTCTGGACCATGACGGACCCTTAATGAATCTTTGTTAACGCACCCAGTCTTGCCTGGACTCGGGGTAGCACCAGTGACCTAAAAGAAGGGGGGCGGCTTGTTCCAGGCCTTTTTCTTTGGCCTAACTGATTGGACAATAGTTTTGCTCAAAATCTACTTCTGAGCAGAGGTGGTCAACACATTCTAGGTTTATTTCAACCTGTGACCTCTCAGAGCAGTTCTCCTTGTTCCTTATTCATTCCATCCCAAATCCCCTGCCTCCTGGTTTCAGGTGTCGATTCCATGATCTGTCAGGCTGCAGGAGACAGGTGTGTTCACACCTGGTCTCTGTGCAACTGCTGCTCCTTGTGCCTAGAATGCCCCGCTCCCAGGCTCCTCCTTCCCCGCATCCCGTGACTGCCACACCACCTCCCAGGCTGGAGTTTGCCACTTTGTCCGGAGGTTTCCTTTATCCGTGTGCACATGTTCCAGGGCTGCTCTCCCGTCAGGTGGCCGTGCGCACCACAGCATTAGCGACAGTCGGCATTGATGGCGGGGGAAGGGGACCATGATGGCTAAGAATACAGACCCCGGAGCCCAACGGCCTTCGTCCTGATCTCAGCTCCATCGCCCACGGCCCACTTGACCAGGGCAAATGACTTAACCTTCCCAGGCCACAGTTTCCATACTAGAAAACAGGGATGGTGCCCAGCTAACGGGGCGGTTGTAGGCTCTTGTGGGCATCAAATGAACAGCACGATGCCTGTGGAACACGTAGCACGATCCCTGGCTCATACGGAGCACTAAGCACGTATTAGCTCGTGCATTGTTGTTGCAGAGTGTGAGGGGAGCGTCCTGAGGGGTCTGTATGCCTGGGTCGGGTGCGTTTCTGCAGGAAGCTCCCTTTAACGCGAAACTTTGTCAATTTCCCTTTGTAGCTACGAATCGGGCATTCTGGGGGCCTCGGATTGCAAAGAGAGTGTAGACAAGAGATTGAGGGCCATTAGGTGGAATGTCTTGACCAACAAGTGAAGAAGAAGGTGAGTGAACTTGTGCAAAAATACATGCATATGTATGTACATGCACATATATGTATATACGCGCACACGTCATTATCAACTGAAGAATACAACTGGTTATCAATTTTCAGGTGAATTCTTTTTCTCCCGCACTCTTTACTCCAGCTGGCGTTCTGGCGACTTCAGTCCACGCTGGTCCTCTTTCTGCCGTATCCCCGCTCTGCCGTCCCTTTCGCACACGGCTCCTTCTTCTCAGAGCTGCCCCGGAGTCATTCACTCCCCGGCCCCATTCCCTGGGCCTGGCACGGTCTCTGAAAACGCTTTGTTAATACAGCGGTCTGCGGAAGCTGGTCCACCGCACTTGGTGTCCCTCACAAGGCTGTGCCGGTCTCTGTTTTTGACCTTGACAGTAACACTTGGCTGTAGCTGTTGATTTCCTCATCCATCTTTTCCCCCAGATTGCTTTGTTTTTCTTTTTGGTGAGTACTCAGGGTTTACAATACAGTTGGCCTCTGTATTCTTGAGTTCTGCATTTGCAGATTCAGCCAACCATGGATTGAAAGTATTCGATTAAAAAGATAAAAAATAACAAAACAACAATAGCAATAGTACAGATAAAAACAATGCAGTATGACAACTATTTAAAGAGAGTTTACATTGCATTAGGTATCATAAGTAATCTAGAGGTGATTTAAAGTATACAGGAGGATGTGCATAGGTTATATGCAAATACCATGCCATTTTATATACGGGACTTGCACATCCTCAGATGTTGGTATCTGTTGAGGTCCTGGAACCAACTCCCTGTGGATACTGAGGGATGAGTGTACACACCCTTAACGTATAGCCTGCAAGCAAATAATATTATGTAATTTCATATATAATACAACCATATGGCAGTATGATTCCATTCCTCCATGGTCCCGTCTGCTCATTATGCCATACATTTCACTTCTACACCATTGTTATTTTTGCTTTTAACAGTCCATTAACTTTTAAAAATATCATAAAAACAATTCTTTTTCCTACCCTCATTTTGAACTCATTTTTGTCATTTCTTGAATTCTTCATTCTTTCACACATTTCTGAGTTTCTAATTTATTCTGTGTGTAAAACTTCCTTTAATACTTCTGGTTGTTCCAATGTGCTGGTAAAAAATTCTCTAGACTTTTTTTTTTTTTTGATCTGAAATTGCCCTTATTTTACCTTTATTTTTGAATGCTGTTTTTGTTGGATATAAAATTCTAGGTTGACAGTTTGTTTTTTTCTTTCCGCTCTTTAAAGATATTTCATTGGTATATAACATCTGTTTGGTCGGATGAGACAAAAGGGGATATTTTTATAATTGCTCTCCTGTATGCAATGTGACTTTTTTGGCTGCTTTTAACATTATCTTTTTATCAGTAGTTCTTGGAAATTTGGTTATGATATGCCTTGGTGTGGTTTTCTTTGTGTTATTTCGCTAAGTAAGGTACGAGTGTTTATGTCTCTTCAAAATTCATATGTTGAAAGCCCAGTCACCTTTGTGGTGGCATCAGGTGGTGCCTTTGGGAGGTGGTTAGATCAGGAAGGTGGAGCCACACACAGTGAGAGGATGGTCCTCACCAGATACCAAATTTGCTGGCTTCTTGGTCTTGGACTTCTCTGCCTCCAGAATTCGAGAAATAAATTTCTGTTGTTTATAAGTCACTCCGTTTATGGAATTTTGTTACAGCACCCCAAACACCCTAAGACAGTGGGTTTTTGTTTTTCATCAAACCTGGAAATATTTTGGCCGTTATTTCTTTAAACTTTTTTGTGTGAGTGTGTGTATACTATAATCTCTTTCCTTCTGTTCTGAGTCTCCAACTACCAGACCACTTAGCTCACAGGTGGCTGAGGCTCTGTTCATTTTTCTGCAGCTTTTGATTTGCTCTCTGCCTTCAAGTTTGGATAGTTTCTGTCTCTCAGTCTTCAAGTTCAATGTTCTATTATTCTACAGTGTCAAAACTGTTATTAGACCCGCCAGTAAATATTTCATTTTGGACATTGTATTTTTCTATTCTAGAATTTCCACTTTTTTTTTTTATAGATTCCTTTTCTCTAGTTAGATTCCCTCTATATTCCATCATTATGTGCATGTTTTCCTTTAAGTCTGTGATCATATTAATAGTAGCTGCTTCAAGGTCCTTGTCTGATAATTCCATAATTCTTATTTCTGGGCCTTTTTCTAATGATTTATTTTTCTCCAGGTAACAGGTCATCATACTATCTGTTTGTATGTTTAGTAATTTTGAAATTTATGCTTGACATTGTGGACGTCAGTGTGTTAAGGGTCTGGATTATGTTGCCTTCCTTGGAGAGTGTTGAGTTTTGTTCTGGTGAGTAGAATTTACTTGTAGTTGGTCATGATTCTTTCAGGCTTGTTTTCAATCTCGTCAGGGTGGGTATAGAGTAGCTTTCACTGTAGGGCTAGCGAACAGTAGGGCTGAGACATTTCAGAGGCATTTCTGAGGTATCACCTGAGTGCCCAGGTAATCCATGAGATCTATTCATGCTGGCAGGTTGGGATTCTATGTCTCTCAGGTCTTTGAAAGTTCTGGAATTCAGCTCACAGCTCCCTGGTAGTCAGTCATGTCTTGCCCAGCCTTGTGGAGTCTCACCCTGTAAACCCACTTAGTATTCAGCCAGAGACTCAGGAAATTCCTATATAATTTCCAGAACACCTTCTCTGTGGCGCTCCCTCCCGTTTTGTTCCCTGTGCCATCCGCTCCCACAGTCTTAGCAGCCAAACTCCGATCTTTGGATCTTTGTTTCATCTGCTCAGCAAGGTCACTATACCCTGCCTGGGCTTGCCTCCCCTCCGTCATGACCTGGGAAGTGCCACAGGGCAGGAAACTGGGGACATCGTGGGGCTCCCCTCACTTGCCGTCTCTCAGAGGTTGTGGTCCGGCCTCGTCTGATGACCGGCAGCTGCACACAGTTGTTCCCTATACTTTGCCCAGTTTTATGGTTGTTCACGGTGGGAGGGCTAGTCCGGCACCCCGGTTTCTCCCGCTGGCCCCTCTGGATGCCAAGAAAAGAGCACGCAGGGATTCAAAGTCTGTGCGTCCCCAGCTCTCTGTGGAGTGCGTGGGCTCCCGGTGGACGCCCTGTAGTTTGAGTAATGGCCCTTCAAAGACACCTGCATCCCAGTTCCCAGAACTTGTGGCTCTGTTACCTCCCATGGCAGCAGGGACTTTGCAGGTGTGATACATTAAGGCTCCTGAGATGGGGAGATGATTCTGGATGATTTGGTGGGCCCAATGTCATTCTGAGGTCCTCACAAGAGAGAGACAAGAGTGGCAGAGGCAGAATAAGGAGCTGCGTGAGGATGGGACCGGGTTTGTAGGGATGTGCTCCGAAGCCTCTTCCGGACCCTGGAAAAGACAAGGAACAGCTTCTTCTCTAAAGCCTGCAGGAGATCTCAGCCCTGTCAACACCTTGATTTTAGACTTCTCACTTCCTGGGCTGTAAGTGAATACATCTGTGTTGTTTTAAGCCACTCAGTTTTGGCAATTTGTTGCAGCAGCCACGGGAACTAATATAGTGCCTTATAAATATTTATTCAGTGGACTAAGTGACCAAAATCTTGGGGAGATTGAGGTTGCTCAATATTAATGCCTTAGTTATAATTAACTAACAATTCTTTACAATTCTTGGCTGGAGATATATATATACACACACATGGAATGAAATGAGAACCTTTTGAGCTAAAAAAGTTTGATCTCACAGAAGTAAAAAGTAGGACAGAGGATACCAGAGGCTGGGAAGGGGAGGAGGAAGGGAGGGAGAGGGAGAGATTTGTTAAAAGATACAAAATTACATCTAGACAGGAAGAATAAATTCTAGTGTTCTATACCTCTGCAGGATGACTACAGTTAACAATAATATAGAGTTTCAAATAGCGAAAAGGAGATTGAATGTTCCCAACACAGAGAAGTGATACATGTTTGGGAGGATGAATATGCTAATTACCCTAATCTGAGCACTATACATTATATGTGTCAAAACATCACCGTGGAACCCACAAATATAAACAATCATTATAATTCAAGAAATAAAATTTTAAAAATGTAAAAAAAAAAAAAATCCCCAAATCTCACAACAGCAAACGACAAGGAGCTGAAACAGGGGAACAAGGGGTCTGGAATGTGAATGCTAATTGGGAACAGGGTCTGCAAGGAGATGTTTAAGGGCTCATCCTGTTGATGGGAGAGTCAGGCCTTTCCTCATGTCTGCTAAAATAATTCTTCTCCAACATCTATTTTCCAAATATCAGCCTAGGTCCTTGGAGTCAGAAGGTCAGAGACCTTTAATGCAAACATTCTAGAATAATTAACTATGTCATTAGTAGTGGAAGCTATTATCAATATACATATTTTATAGATAAATTTAAGTGACTTGAATAAGCTCACACTGAGGTTGGATTCAATCCCGAGCTTATCTGACCCCAGAGCTCCGGGCCCACGTGCACTTTTGCCTCTGTGGAGAGTACCCTCCCACCCCCCGGGCGTCCTGCTGGCTCTGCCCGCTTGCCCGACTGGCCACTGGGCGAACCGAGCCTGGCAAACAACAGATGCTCAATATTTGTTGAATAAATGCATAGATGAATAAGCCAGGGGCCAAGTCCCTGCAATATTCCTTTTGAGGAATAAATGACTTGCCTGTTTTACTTCCCAATTTTCCCTCCTTGAAATAACCCTCAGCTCTGTTAACATGGGAAGAACTATTTCATTCCTGTCGCTGAGCCTCTGCCCCCTCCACAGTTTCTCGATGGGTATCTACTCTTTTGTAAGAAACCAGAAGACTCAACCCAGCAAGTGCATGAAAGAAAAGGGGCCTTTGGGCTCTCTCAGCCCCACCTCTCTGTGACAAGGGTGGCCGGCGGTTGATTGCTAAAAGCCATGCCCTGCACAGTTCCCTGCGGAGGACTGTCCCTTTCTCCGAGGCCACAGCTCTCTAAGGTCACTCTTCGGTGGGTCGGTGGCTGGCGTGGACTGTTCTGCCTGCGATTGGCAGCTGCTCCTTCGGTTGCTTTCTCCCACTCTGGGTCCCTGGGCTAGAAATTCGTCTTCCTTTGTCCCCAGTTCCTGCGTTCTCCGGCCCCACTGTGACTATAAATAGCTCTATCTGTTCCAGGACAAGTAATTCAAGACTCACACACGGGTGGCCATTTGATGGTAATTGCATAATCACATCTGCGGGCTCCGCACGAGTTTGAAGATGAAGCGACATGCCAGCGCACGGCCTCTCGAGGCTGGGACCTCGGCAAAGGCAGGGGTGCTGCTCCTGGTCCCGGAGAACTTGGTACCGGACCAAATGCTCAATGATTATGGAACATTCGACATAAGATTCAAACTGCCACTTGGAAAAAGTAGGGAAGACCTTCTGGCTTGCTGGAAGTTGATCTTTTCTGGTGTAGCTGAAAATAGGAGAGAAAGAAGGAAGAGTGTGGGGTTTTTCTTGGTCAAGTCACACAGACGGAATTAGTGCTAGATGCTGCACTAGCTTTAGAAAACCCGTCACGTGCTCGGATTGTGGATGGCAATTTTAGCACTCTTCTGTGCTCAACTTTTTAAATGCCTCTCTCAAGATTTTATTAAGGGCATCGTATGGGGGCACATATTAATTTAGGGCTTGCTCTCGCACACAGATGCCGGTCAGGTTCTGGGGCCTATTTCTGGCTGGAGTGAAAAGCGAGCAGAGCTATTTCTAAGATAATCGTCTTTGCTTGATTCATGCTAATTTCTTATTAGCATTTACAACCTATTCCTTGTTTTGATTTAGTATATATACTGGGTACCCTCCCCCATCCAAGGGGCAGAAAAACTCACGGGAAAGAGAGCTTATTTGGGCAATTGCTGGGTCCCTGGATTTAGTGTAGAGACACGAGTGGTAATACACGTGCTCTGTGCAAGGCTAAGATTCTAAATTTGGACAAAGCAAGAGACTTGCCTTAGACGGTTGCCCGGATGTATTTTGCCTTTGTTCATTTGCCTCCACTCTGCTCTTGGAGGACGCCCCTCACCTCTGGGCCCTCACCCTCACCCTCCAGCCCGTGATCTCCTAGGGAGATGTTAACCCCCACCCCACCCCAGTGCATTCATGTATGCATTTATTCAACGAAGCATCTGTTGTCTGCCAGGCTGTGTTCTAGACACTGAGCAAAACTCCCTGACCTCGTAGGGCTCACGTTCTTGCAGTTCTGCTTTCGTGACACTGTGCAGCCAGCGGAGCTGTCCCCAGGCAGGGTCCCCAGCTCTCAGCAGGCCCAGAGTCCCTCCTGCCACATCCGGTCTGGGTGGTGCTTCACTATGCCCTCTTGGTGTAGAGAACATCATCATCTCCACCCTGAGCATTCCGTCGGCCCCCCCGACCCCGCACGCAGAGGGCTGCTCGGCCACACTCGTCACCGCATGTGCCACAGTTGCACACGTGTGTTTGCAAGCCCACATTCCTATTTTTGTTTATTTATTCATTCATTGCCATTTCTTTTCGTCCTTGTCCCCTGATCCCATTCTCCCCTTTTCTATAGGCAATCATGTTGATGTGTTTAATGGATAGCTTTTCATTTTAAGGTAACTTTTTGAAAAAGGTGTCTCTGGTTTTGTGTGCACATATTTAAATTTTATGCAAAGGATGAGGAATGCGGACTCTTGAATCAGCCGGCTTGGGTTCCAGTCCAGGTCTGCCACAATCTGTGTGACCTTGGCCTCGTGACGTCATCTCTCTCGTCTCTGTTTCATCCATAAAGCGGAGCTGATGCTAGTAATTCGCCCCATGGGATTGTGAGGATTAAATTAGTTACTATGTGAGCTGAGAACAGGGTGTGCTAGGGGGTTATCCCTCCACCCCCCCGAGGATGAGCCACGATTGTTAGTGCTCTGTCTTTAGACCCAGGTCGATTGACTCCACATTCCCCACCAAATTCTAGGGAAAGAGACGCCGATGAGTTTGCCTGGTTGACAGATGTCCTGAACACCAGTCCCCTCATGATCTCTCCCCGGCTGGCGTGTGCCCACCCTCGGGTCAGGTGCTCAGCCCGTCCCCACCTGGCTGGGCAGAGAGCAGCGTGAGGATGCTTGGTTCCCTGAGCCGGGCTTTCGGGCAGGGCTGTGGTGGTGCTTGTGTTGTAGCTATGAGTTCATCGGGGAGGCAGAGACCAAACTTAGGTTAAGCAGGGGGAGTTTCATATAAAGAATAACTATAAGACATAAAGAGACTCTATCGGGTACCCAAGGAAGGACAGGCTCAGAAAGGCTTCAGATGGAGTTAGAGTAGGTGTGGTCCAGCCGGGGCACGGCAGGGCAGGGGTGTGCTGGTCTGGGGCACTGGGCCGGCCCGAGGACACCTTCATGAGCACAGGCCACGTGGTGTGGGGGGTTTGGGGACCTTCGGAGCATGTGAGCTGCACGGGGACTTGGTTTCTCTGTGGAGAGGGCTGAGGAAAGGTTGTCACTAGGCAGAGGTTGCAAGACATCGGAGAGCCTGCGTTCTGGGCCACGCCTGTGCCAGCCACGGTCCTGCGTGTCTCCCCAGCGCCCTCTACTGAGAAAGCTTAGCATGGCGCTCACTTTGAAGGAGAAATGCTTAGAGCAATTTCCCTGTCCGTCACAGAGCATGTCCGGAAGGGGGCGTTCGTGGCTGAGAGGCAGTAAATTGATACTGACACACAAGCCCGCTGCATGCTCCATCTCCGTATAGGAAGTGTCGCCAGGCGGAGTCACCGAGGACACCAGCCTTCTGCATCTGACGCTTGGCCCTTCTGGAAAATTGCTAGACTCCCAGGTATTCACTGAGCGCCTACTATGTGCCAGGAGCTGCTCTGGGTGCTGAAGGGACGCAGTGACAGTGATGGATGCAGGGCCTGGCCTCGTGGGGGCTCCTATTCTAGAGGGAGAAATGAGATAAATAAACAGATCTGCAAGAAAATATCAGGGAATGATCACAACGCAGTGCTAAATAGAGCAGGATGGTGGGATGGAGAGCCCGGGGGGCCAAGGAGGTGCTCTGGGAGGGGAGACATTGAACCTGAGGCTGAACCCCGACACTTCATGGGGTGACCCAAAGGCTCCCTAGGGTAGCTCAACCTTGAGGCATGAACATTACTGTTTCTTTCCTGGTGACTCTGGCCAGCGCTATTTTGCATCCTAGTGTGGTCTGAGCATGGAGTCCCTGCCCTGCTGGGTTGAGGCTGTGGCTCTGGACGTGAGGAACGCAGACCCCACCCTAAATAACGAAGCATGCATGGGGCGCTGCCTTCATTGTCTGAGCATCCGAAGATCATTTTGCAAACATAGATGGCAGTTTCCCTCACTGAACGTGCCTCACTGCTCACACTTGGCTGAGTCCTGAGCTTACCGCAATACACCTTCCCCCAGAAGACGCCGCTGGGTTCCTGCCATCTCCCGGAACGCAGATAAAGAGTGGCTATTCCCTATAATTGCTTCCTCTCTGACACATGTAAAACACATATTTACCAATTAGCAAGCTGTAAATGGGTGGTCAAACCTCAAGCGTCTGATTGATTGGAGCCGTTTCAAAGATTGGGTTTTATTAGGCCATTGAGTATCACTATATCTGCCAGATCGATCATTTCATGTTCATTCTATACAGACATTTGTTTAGTCAGAAGTCTATGTGCTCTTAGAGGGCATCAAAATAATCAAGATCTGGGATTCCAGAACATCTGGAAAAAGGAACAGCCATATGTCAAAAATCTTTGATGTTGGCACAATGCCATGGCACTCGAAGAAGTCTGACAAAGGTAAAAAAATTGTCGATAACTCCAGCAGCACATTAAAAACAACAGCTGCATACAACCTCAAGCACCGTGTACATGTGCTTCAGAAAACTGGGTGCTCAAACGGTGCATGGCACCCGTTACAATTCACTCTAATTTGAGAGCATATGCGCTTGGAATGAGCAAGTGCAATATAACAATTTGCCCATAGGGTGTTGCACGCATTCTTTCTACCTGCTTTTCTTGATGTTAATAGAATTTATAAAATGAAACAACTGTCAAACCACCTCTCTTTCTTCCAACACATTCCGGTCAGGCTGGGAGCCAGACCTTGGTTTCATCATTTAGATCACTGGGTTCACCCACTGCAGATGTGGCATCAGACACTGGTGACTCAGGGATGCCGGCTGCCTTGAGCCTCTTGCTGGTGAGGGTGGCGGCACACAGCTCCAGGTTCTGGGGCAGCGTTCAGAGGGGCTAGCAGGTGACAGGAGTGAGCCGTGGCTGCGGTGGAGCAACGCTATTTCACCAAAGCAGCCCGCCATATGACTTGGGATCTGATTTCTGGATGGGTGCCCTCCAAGCCCGCTTCTCTAATCCAGTGGAACAACCTAATATCCTCAGGCATTTATTCTCTGCCGAAACTAGTCAGAGAGTCTCCTGCTGTGTGCAACAGATCCCTGACTCATCCAATATTGTGCATGGGTATGTATATATTTTAACTTTTATTTGTACAAATTTATGACATTTCGTTACATGTATATAACGTGTAGTGATCAAGTCAGGGCATGTAGGGTGTCCATTACCCAAAGACAACATATTTTTATTAACTATAGCCACCCTATTCTGCTACCAAACATTGAATTTTTTCCTTCTATCTAACTGTATGTTTGTGACCTTTGACCAACTTCTTTTCATCCCTCCCCACCCTATTCCAGTCTCTGTTATCTATTTTCCATTCTCTACCTCCCTGTGATCAAATTTGTAGCTTTTACAGATAAGTGAGAACGTGCAATGGTTGTCTTTTTGTGCCTGGCTTATTCCACTTAAAATAATGACCTCCAGTTCCACCCACGTTGCTGCAGATGACAAGATTTCATTCTTTTTAATGGCTGAATAATACGCCATTGCATATGTATACCACATTTTCTTTATCCATCCATTCATTGGTGGACAGTTAGATTGATTCCATGTCTTTACTACTGTGGATAGTACTGCAATAAACATGTGACTGCACGTATCCCTTTGATATATTGCTTTCTTTTCCTTTGGGTAGATACCCAGTAGTAGGATTGCTGGATTGAATGGTAATTCTATTTTTAGTTTTTTGAGAAATCTCTATTCTATTTTCCATGGTGGCTGTGTTAGTTTACATTCCCACCAACAGTGTGTAAGAATTCCCTTTCCTCCACATTCCTGCCAACATCCATTTTTTTTTTTTTGTCTTTTTAATAGCCATTCTGACTGGGGTAAGATGATATCCCATTGTAGTTTTGATCTGCATTTCTCTAACGATTAGTGATGTCGAGCAGTTTTTCCTATGTCTGTTGGTATATGAACATTTGTATGTCTTCTTTTGAGAAGTGTCTACTCTCGTCCTTCCCTCTGGAACTGGGAGAGAACACACTTCTGTTGTGTTAAGTTGCCCGATTTGTGGTGATTTGTTGCACCACCCACAGGAAACTACTATGCTATAAGCAGGATGCAACATTCTCCTGTGATTTTATGATACAACCCAAGTCCCCAGAGAAAATCTGTACCTGTAGCACTTGCATTGACGACTGGGAGAAATTGTTCTATTCTCTAGCTACAGAGATTTCTCCACGGAAGTGTGGAAATCCTTGTCTTTGTCCCCTCTGTGCCCCCGCAAAGGGGATTTGGAAGGTGCTTTGCTCTGGGCTTCCTGCATTCCTCTCTGCCCCCCAAATCCGCCAACCTCCCAGGAGCCACAAACCAGCCCATGTCAGACTCTCCCCACAAACCTCACCCTTGCCTCTAGCCGGCACCTGCTTCCCGCAGTCTTCTCACGAGAGGCACTTCTGGGCCACAGGGCACAAAAGCGGGTCACATGGCATCTGTTCCCGCCAACACCCCATTCTCTCATGCCTGGACTCTCAGGAGGCGCGTGACGCTTTCCTGTCCCTATCGCCTCTCCTGGCTGTGCCGCTCACTATGGAAGGCGCCGGCATCGGGCACTCGGTTTCCCTCCGTGCTCTGCCAGGGACACCCTGTGGCCCTCACTCAGGGCTCCGTGTCCTGACCTCCTTTCCAAGTGGCTTCCCGCTCACGCCACTGTGACTTTTCACCCTCAGAGCGTATTTCCCGGAACCATGCCCTGTCTCTGTTCCTACCCACGGCTTTCACTTCTCTGTCACTCACTCCCCGGCTGTCCGTCACTGGGCTTCCCTTTGTCACGCCACGAAAGACCGCTCAGTCCAGTGCATACGCGCTGGCCTTACTCACCTGCCTTCCCCGTAGTCTCTCGGCTGCGCACCACACCCGCCCCAGTCCTCGGAGCCCCCGCGCTCGCTGGCGTCCCTGCTACATCCTGTGCTCCCGCCCATGAGTTGGCAGCTTCACTCTCCTGCCCCTGGACACCGAATGCCATTGCTCTGTGGGTGCTGCCCGAGGACTTCTCTGCGATTTGTGCAAACTCCTCAGGCAGAGCTTTCATTGCAATAATGACCCATCCTGCTAACTCCCCCGACTAGGTTTATAGCCTAGACTGTTCTCTTGAGCTCCGGGTTAAACAAGCCACCCCTGCCCGCAAGACAGCTCCGCTGGTTGTCCACAGGTCTCTCCAACTCAAACGTGCACAAAATGGAAATGAGTTCCCTGCTCCCAAAACGTGTCTTCAGTCTTAGAATTTTATCTCAGGGAATAGGGTAACATCTGTCGAGTTTCCTGAGCCAGAGACTTGGGCGTTTCTCTCTCTCTGTTCCCGTTTCCCACATCCAAACCTTCACTTCACAGTGTTTCATCGAGAATTACTCCCGCACGCACCGGTTCTCTCCATTCCCACGGCAACCGCTCTCTTCTGCCGGCTTGGACCTGGATTCTCGCAACAGCTCCCAGCTGTGGCTCCAGACAGGAGCTGTCCCAGGGCACCTCTGCTCTGCAGCCAGGGCAGCCTGTCACGTGTGCACATGCGATCCTGTCTCTCCTAAAACCCTGCCAAGGCTTCCCAGTCTTCTTGGGGTGCCCCGAGGCCTTCCTCTCCAGCCCGGCTCTCCCTCCGCCCCCAGTCTCTGTTGACCAAGCGAACTCCTTTTTTCTTTTTCTTTTTGAGACCGAGTCTCACTCTGCTGCCCAGGCTAGAGTACCGTGGCATCAGCCTAGCTCACAGCAACCTCACACTCCTGGGCTCAAGCCATCTTCCTGCCTCAGCCTCCCAAGTAGCTGGGACTACAGGCATGCGCCACCATGCCCGGCTAATTTTTTCTATTTTTAGTAGAGATGGGGTCTGGATCTTGCTCAGGCTGGTCTCGAACTCCTGACCTCAAGCAATTCTCCCACCTCGGCCTCCCCGAGTGCTAGGATTACAGGTGTGAGCCACTGTACACAGCCAGACCAAGCCAACTCTTACCTCCCATCTGCCTGGACAGACTTCAGCGTCTTAGGAAATGATCCCTAATCCCACACGCAACGTGCTCCTACTTACCTTCCTGTGACACTTGAACACGGCCTTCTAATCTGTCCGCCCCTGGAGGACACAGCCAGCCGGTTTTGTTCACTGACGTATCCTTCCAGGTAATTAGAACATCGCAGGTGTCAGTAAGTGTAGACTCAATGAATGAATACGTGAGGGTTTGTAAGAGTTAAATGAGAGTCTGCGCGCGGCTCATACGCGGCTCATTCCAAACTAGGCAGGTAGGACTATGCCTGTCACCCGCGGTGCTGAGTGCGCTGCGTGAGGCCGGCGCGTGGGCACTGTCCGACCGCGGTGTGCACGGTGGGCACTGGCAGGGCGGCTCCAACACGCCTGCCAGCCTGCTGCTCCAGAAGAAGACAGGACCGGCAACAGCTCCCTTGCCCTAAAGAAACGGTTCGAGTTGTAGCCGGATGAGGTTTCCCGTCCCTCGTGGGCAGTGTCAGGTTGCATTACATCAAAGCGCGCAGGGCGACGCAGGGTGCCTCTCGGACACGTGCGCCAGGAGGGCCTGTCTTCAGAGAAGACGCACCCGGGCCGGGGAAGGGCGACCTTTTCACCTTCAGATGACGCCGTGGGCTGGGCGCTGCTGGGGCCGACACAGCTCGGGAGAAGGAGGACGAAGGTTGAAATTCACTTTGAGGGAATTCAGAGACACACCTAAGCACATTTTCAGGACGTTGTTCGAAGATGCCACACAAGTGTGTTGGCTGGAGTTGTAGACGTAGCTCTCTCTGTGGTCTTGGACAGATTTCTTGCCCTGTCCTCATCTGTGCAGTGGGGCAGTTGAAGCTCGTCTCAGAAGGCTGAGCCAGAGGTCACAGACGGCTCAGGTTGTCACTTGACCGCCACTGTGGGTATCCAGGCTTTAGAGAAAGCTCCCCCCAAACCACCTTCACCCCGTCTTCCCTATTTTAGGACTTTGCGCCTTCCCTGCTGAAAGCAAAATTTTCATTTTGCGTCATTCTTTTTATTCTACGGTAACAAAAATTTCAAGTTATTTTGAAAATTAGATGCGTCATTTAAACATTAAATTTAGATACATAAATGAAATGCATAATTATTCTAACAAATTGAAGCAAATCCATGTTGAAGTAAAATGTGAAAATTCCCCCACCAAATCTTAAGCCACTTTTCCTCTGATCTCCAACTTCCCTGGTGGCCGTCACTTCCTCACTGCCGTAGTCACTTCTGTCTGCCTGTCTATCTGTCTCCCTTCGTCCCTGTACCTTCCTTCTCCTCCTACCTACCTACCCACCTACCTACCTATGGGGACCCATCCTTTCACTAATTTATCTGTACGTCGTAAACATCTTTCTACATCATCTCATACACCTCATTTTGAAACAACCGCACTTTGGTCCCTGGCGTGAAGGCGGGTCGTTTCCATCGTTACCATTGTCACCAGCTGTTGCAAATAAAGCTGCGGGGACCAGCCTCACACGTCCCACCTCCTCGCATTCGAGCTGCTCTTTCCGGGATGGACGTGGCGTCGCTCTGACGACGCGTGTACACTCAACGCTGCACCACTGACCGACTTTGTCCCCTAGGGTGTTGGCTCCATCTACGCTTCCACCACGGGGATTCGAAAACGAAAAACCAATGCAAACGTTCTCAATCGTTAACCTTTATGCCAGTCTCTAAGGGAAAACACCATCTTTGTTACTGTTTTAATCATGTATGCCTTTGCTTTTGGAGTAAAAAGACATGCAAATACTTGCCTCCAGCCTGCCCTCCGTCAGCTTGGGTGAGCTGGAACTCTGCTTTCCAAAATCTGTCCTTGTGTGACGTGGTTAGAATGAGCCGAAGAGGACTTGGCCTGGGATTTGGGAGGAGGCGGGGGGCAGTCACTGCTCTCCCCGAAGGCGTTTCTCCTGGACGTGAGGGCAGACGGAGACCGAGCGCAGCAGGCTCCCCGAGCCCCTCACTGTCCTTGGTCCTCGTCCCACCTCTGACCTGGTGTGGGGGCACGGCCCTGCTGTGAGTCATGCCTTGGCAGCCTGGTGGGGTGCTGGAGGTGCGTGGCTGCTCAGACCGCCTGGTGGGGGCTGCTCAGACCCCCCACCTCCCTCCTGTCCCCAGCTTCTCCCCGGCTGCGAAGAGTTAAGTCCTACAGCACACATCCTGCTCCCGTGGCACACGCGAGGGGCTCTGCTGCCCTGTGGACCCATCTTTCAACTCGGGGTACGTGGTCTTTTGCCAGTGATTTTGCACGTTTAAATTCTCAGTTTTTTCACTTTCCTTTATGACTTCTGGCATGTGTCTTGCTTTAAAAGACTTCCTATACTCTAACGCTGTTAAAAAAATGCACTTTCATGTTTTTTTTTCTAGCACTGTCATTGTCGAACAGGTAGGTCTGTTGCCTGCTATCAGGAGCACAGGCGTGAGCACTCTGCCCACTGCATCTTGGTATCGGAGTCACCGAGGAGAGCACAGCACTTCACTTACACGGAGAGGGGACAGAGCGAGGTCAGCTTCAGGGGTGGGTCCTCCAGAGCCGGTGGGTCCTTCCCGGCAGCTGACGCAGGACACTTGGCCTGAGTGCATCCTTCTGCACTGCACCCCCTGTCACCCCCACCACACACACACATACACAGGGGACAGACAGAGCAGGGGGCTGGCCAGGGGCCGCATGACACACCTGCTGTTGCTCTCGCCCTTCTGTTAGCCCAGCGTGAGCGTCCTTCCTCCACTCTCCACCTACCTGGTTCTGTCTTTTCCTCCTGTGACTCTCATACAGGCTGTGCCATGCCGTGACATCTTGCCCCTGGGCCTTTCGAAGAACTTGCCTGTACTTAGAAGACAGAGACAGCAAGGGAAGGAGAAGAGCAGGCACTTGGGAATCGGACATATTCAGGTCTGTAACCTGATTCGCCACTGCCTAGTTGTGACAACTCAGGAAAGTTACTTTCCTTCATTGAATCTATACATTCATATACAAAAGTGCTATTATTAATATTTCACAGTGTTTTAGAAAGGCTTAAATAAGATAATATGCAAGGCACAGGGCACCCAGTGTGTGTTTCCATCCCTCAGAAAACCTCTTATTTCTCTCTTGATCTTATCATTTAGAGACCTCTCTGATCTCCCCTAACTGGAGGCGGGTCTGCAGATAACTTAGCCCATGACGATAACTTAGCTCACATGCTCAACAAATGCTAATTGTTTTGTTGTGGATATTGTTATCTCTAGAGCGTAGGCTCCCTAGCTGTGAAGGCTGTACTTTATTTTCTGTGGTTAAATAAGAGAAAAATCAGACCTTATTTGAAAACTATAAAAGTTAAGCAATAGTTATGAACCCATAAATGTTTTCAAAATTTGATTATTTACATTTAAATGTCTAACTTTAACTCTGCCCAAATCCCTTGAACTTTATTTTCATTTACAGTTCACAGGGCTGAGGCTGAGCCCACGCTCACCGCAGGACCACCGCGGCGGGGGGCAGAGCTAGGTCACCATCAAAGAACGAGGACGTGGATGGCCGGAGTTAGGTAATCACAACAGTCGTGCACCATTTGGACAGAAATATCCGTGTGTGGGCTCAAAGACACTCCCCAGCACGCCACTGCTCTCATTCTTCTAAACCCCGATTCCCGAGGGCCGGGAGAGGGAATTCTAAATAAGTCACTTGTTCACTGTAAACACATACTATCCTAATTTCATCTTAGGACACTGAGAATTTGAGGTGATTACAGGTTTTGTTTCGGATGTGATCCCCCCGAATCCAGGGCAGCGGCCTCAAACTCACCTTTGAGGTTGAGGTAGACAGAATAACGGTGCTCCAAAAACGTCCAGATCCTAATCCCCAGAGATCATGAACATGTTGCCTCGCACGGCGACAGGAGATTCAGGCTGCAGATGGAATTAAGGTCGCTAATGTTTAGAACAGGGAGAGTGTCCGGGATTCCTCGGTGGGCCGATGTAGTCACAAGAGTTCCTAAAAGTGGGAGAGTGAGTCGGGTGGGAGGAGGTGGGGTGTGGCTGACAGGCCTGTGAGGGTGGAGGGAGCGGCTGCCCGCCAAGGGCTGCAGATGCTTCTAGAAGCTGGAAAAGGCAGGAAACGGATTCTCCCCTAGAACCTCCAGAATGAATGCAGCCCTGCTGACACTTTGATTTTAGTTCAGGGACACTCATGTCAAACCTTTTGTCTCTAAGAACGATAAGATAACACACTTGTGTCGTGTTAAGCCACGGAATTTGCCGTAATTTGTGATAGCAGGAATATAAAACTAAGGCAGACGTTGATACCAGGAATGAGGGGTGGATGTGGAAAAAAAGAAGTGTAGTTTTTAAAACTATAAATGGCTTTGGAATTGGGCAGTGGGCAGAGGCCGAAAGAACGTTGAGGAGCTTGATAAACTGTTCATATAAACACGGATGTTAAATACTCTGCCAGGCTCAGAAGAGAGCGAGGAACATGACAGAAAAAGGCAAATTGCCCCGGAGAATGCCGAAGTCGTCTCGAGCAGACCGTTGGTAGAAATACGTTGTCAAAGGTGCTGCTGCTAAGGGCGTAGAAAAAAACAAGGAACGTGTTATTAAAACTGGAGGAAGGAGATGCTTGCTACATAGTGGCCGAAATGTTTGTGGACTTGTGTCCTGCAGTGTGTGGAAACAGACTTGGAAGGAATGGATTTGAACATTTTACCGAGGAAATCCACAAGCGAAGTTTTGAAGGTGCAGCCTGGTTTCTTCTTGCTGCTCATAGTAAAAATGCAAGAGGAATGAGATAGATTGAAGGAATAAATGTTAAATAAAAGGAACCAGGACTTGATGCTTTTGAAAATTCTCAACCTATCCAGATTGCAAAAAGATGCTAAAATTAAGAGATTCCCTTGCAGGAAAGCATGCCCCAGGAGGTAAAAGAAAAAAGAAAAAAAAAAAAAGGTAAGGGTGTGGTTATACAACCTTTGCCTTATATGGATGAAAAAAATCAAAAGTTCAGAGTATTCAGTCACAGACCAGCTCCGAGTCTCTCGGGCTGTCCTTGCTCTTTTTCCTGCAGGAGCCGATACATTCCCTGCTTTCCTGCCATGGTCTAAGCGGTGCTTCTGTCGAAGGTAGCCATTCTGATATCTCTTCCCCATTTCCAAGCACCCCTTCAATTCTGTTACTAGTGGAGAAAGTTCTGGTTCGTGAGCACGGCGGAGAACTCTGACCTCCCCTTGCTCTCTCGTCCGTCCACATCATCTGATGCTTTATCTTCCGGGAAGAGAAACAAGCATGTTGCAGTTTTCTGGACACGTGTCCTCTCCTATCTGAACGTCTGGAAATTCTTCCTCCCTGCCGACGGGGCCTTCCCGTGCGACTCTCCCCACCGTCTGCATGGGGAGCTCCGGGTCCTGTCCTCTGGCGGAGAATATCTTTTTTCTTCAAATCCCAGCCCAATTATCTTCTTTAGGAAGCTTCCTTTCACAACCCCTCCCCGCAGTCCCTCAGATAAAATTCACGCTCTGTGCAGTCTCCGTGCCGGGCGTTTCCTGCGTCTGCGCAGTTCTTACACTGTAGGAAAATACAACACATATTCACCCAGCTGCCGGGCTCCCTTATGAGAATGTGAACTCCCTGAGGCAGGGTCTGTGCCTGAGCACACTGGCACAGAGTAGGTGCTCAATAAACATTTGCTAACTTGTGAATTTAATTGAAAAACAAGGTACGAAGGGGCTTTGGCACAATTCCTGTGAACGTGTGTTCCAGTGGTCGTGACTTCTTTTCCTAAGTGCTCTGAAAGCCACTGTGTAATGATGCATCCTATAACTTCTCTGGGGTTTGGAGTCAGCCTCACCGATCTGCAGCTTCCAGAGTCTGTCCTTGTGGAAACCAGGACAGCTGCCATGATCGGTCCCCTCACTGGGGCTGCTCAGTAACCAAACAAGGCTGTTATGGTCTGAATTGTGTCCCCTCAAAATCATATGTGGACGTCCCAACCCCCAGTACCTCAGAAGGGGACTGTGTTTGGAGACAAGGTCTTCACAGAGCCAATTAAGTTAAATTAGAGTCGTTAGGGTGGGTGCTCCCCCAATCTGACCAGTGTCCCATTGGGAGAGAAGATGGAGACACAGATACACGCTGAGGGATGACCAAGCAGGACATGGGGAGAAGCCAAGCAGAGAGAACCAGCTCTCCAGACACTTGGACCTCAGACTTGCGGCCACCAAATAAATGCCTGCTGTGCAAGCCTCCTGGTCTCTAGGGAACGCACGCCGGCGCCTCGTGACGTCAGCCCCACGTTCGGGGTCCTGGGAAGAGGCTCGATCAGCCCAGAGATGCCGACTAGTTTCAGAAGCCCAGGTTCTCTCACTACACCTCCACCCACCCTGCCGTCCAGCCCTTCTCGGATGGGTTTTTCCTGCCATTTACCCCATTTCCGCCAGTCGCCATGGCTAACTGCGGGCTCCTATTGTGTGTAGACACGGTGCTGAGCACATGTGGTTTTATCCCATAAAATCCTCGCAGACACCAGGACGTGGTCCCTGGCCCCAGTGTAAAGATGAGGGAGCTGAGAGTCAGGTACAGTAAGTGGCTGTCTCAGGCTGTAGCAAGGAGCTGAGATCCAGCCAGAGGCGTCCGTCCATTTGTGACCTTATCGGATTGCAAAAATGGAAACCCAGCCCAGAAGCAAAACTGGTGTTGATTAATTATATATTTATTAATATTTACAATATACTAATTGTACATTTTGCTCTCTCATCTCTTATCATCCATGTATTCTTTATTTATTTACTTGTCCCTCATAAATGTATTGAGCACTCTGTATATGCCACCAGCAGCCTGGCCTGTCATTCCTGGATTTTCCCCCTTTTGACTCACCATGTCTGTACAAAATATATATATATATATATGTATATATATGTGTGTGTATATATATACATATATGTATATATATATGTGTGTATATATATACATATATATATATATATGGAGAGAGAGAGAGAGAGAATATATAGAGAGTAGCCATTCTCTGTTTTCCACCAGCCTTGGCTCCTTCTGCACTTCTGTCTTTTGGACATAACTTTGCAAGCATGTGCTACATTTTTGGGATCTTCCCAAAGCACTGCTTTGGCTGTAGAAGTTTCTTGCACCTTCCAGTTGTGGCTCTTACAGGCTGTGTTTACCTGAGATGCTGCTGGGCAGTGGTCACACTGGTTTTTGTCACGTTCCACACCTCTTTCTGAAAGTGGAGATCATTTGTGTTTGCATCATCCCAATCTCTTGACAACAGGAAAACTAATCTCTGCAAAATATTCTAAAGAGGTTTATTCTGAGCCAATATGAATGACTGAGGCCCGGGGATACACAAACCCAAGGGGCCTTGAGTGAGTGGTCCCAAGGCAGCAAGAGGTAACTTCCTTTTATACATTTCAGGGAAGCAGAAGTTATGGCCAAAGTCATAAATCAATACATGGAGATTATACATTGGTTTGGCCCCAAAAGGAAGGCCATTGGTTTGCCCCCAAATGGTCTTAATCTTTCCCTTCTTACATTCCCAGATAAAGTTTTTTTAGACTTTGTCTCATAAGAATGATCACTTTTAACCTTTAGTTATAGTTATTTATGTACATTAATTCTACTACTGAAAAACACAGCAGGTAAATCAAAACACTTTGCTTACGATAGGAAGTTTTATCAATAACATAATAATCTTGTTTCCTACAGCCAAAGAAATGTACATATACTTGTTTTCTACAGCCAAAGAAATGTACATATATTCCCAACCATATAATAAGCAGGGACTTACAAATCTTATGTGGATTTAGAGATTCTTTAATTTGTAATTTGTTAAAAAAAAACAACAACTTTGTCTAAAAACTTGGAGTTAGCAGAAAGGACTGTTTAAGTTAAGGTCAGGAAGTCTGTCAGTCATCATGTGATGCTATCTTACAACCCAGAGAGGCAGAGACCTGAGGGATGCTTCTACAAGCCAGGCAACGCCAAAGATCGCCAGCAAGTCACCGTGGCATCTCGGGCTTGGACTTCCGGCATCCGGATCTGTGAGACAACACATTTCTGTGGTTTGAATCCTCCCGGTTTGTGGTACTTTGTTACAGAAGCCCTGGGACATTAACACGCCATTTATGTGTCCCTCTATCTTTCTGCTGCTTAATCACAACCACAATTACAAAAATTTCCCCGACGTCTGTCTTTCCCGTTAGATTCTAAGGACCTTAAGGGCAATCTGTTTGTGTTGCCGTAGCAGGTGGGGGACTCAGCACACGGCACGGAGCCTGCTTAACGGTTGTTTATCCACATGTGAGAGAGAGAAGGAAAGAAAGACAAATAAGTGGGAGGAAAATCTTTACTAGCTTTTTTTGTTTCTTGGAGTTGGGAGAAAGGCTATCCTCTTTGAAATTAAAGGTTTCCATTCAGTCCCGTTCGGAGATCTGCACTGTTCCGTGGGAACAAAGTCTGAGAACCGCTGCTCTAAATAAACTGCATCATTCACTTCCTCCTCCCGGTCCCGTCACCACCGCAGCTTCGTTCACACTGTTCCTTCTGCCAAGGGTTTTCAGGATGCCTGTTTTCCATGTCTGAATTCCACCCATTCTCCAGAACCCGGCCCAGATGCGCCCTCCTGCCCGTGAAGTTCTCCTTCCTGCCCCATTTCAGTGGTTCCCGGATATGTTTTGTAGCGCACCTGGGCTAGGTGGCACAGCTCCACCGGCAGAAGCTGGGAAGCATAGACTGTCTACGCATTTAGGAGGAAAGAGACAGAGTTTTGGCGAATACTTTAGCCAGTCTCTGCCGCAGCTGCTTCCAGATGACTCTGGCATGACGGCATGGTGTGGTTTCTCTCCACAATTGAGAATTGCTGCCCCCAAATGGTCTTAATCTTTCCCTTCTTACATTCCCAGATCAAGTTTTTTTAGACTTTGTCTCATAAGAATGATCACTTTTAACCTTTAGTTATAGTTATTTATGTACATTAATTCTACTACTGAAAAACACAGCAGGTAAATCAAAACACTTTGTTTACGATAGGAGGTTTTATCAATAACATAATAATCTTGTTTTCTACAGCCAGAGAAATGTACAGCCCCTTCGTCCTAGCATTCACTTTCCCAACCATATAATATT
Source organism: Cheirogaleus medius (assembly GCA_008086735.1). Classification (NCBI taxonomy): domain Eukaryota; kingdom Metazoa; phylum Chordata; class Mammalia; order Primates; family Cheirogaleidae; genus Cheirogaleus; species Cheirogaleus medius. Next base: position 110,243,401 of record VBSM01000272.1, on the reverse strand, counting down.
TCAGACCTCTCTTCATGGGCTGACCCAACCACATACTCAGATCTTATCTTTCAGTAGCAAGCTGGGACTGAACGCAATGCAGGAGACCGATGGGTATGAAGATGAAGCAGACAAAGAGGGTCACCTGTGAGGAGGACCTGGGTCCCTGCAGGGCCGTCAACTTTGGCTGCCTCAGGAATCGGACGCTCTCCCAGGAAGGAGGTGGAGCTTTTGCTTTTTCATCTGCTCCACGGCATTGCTGTCCTTCTGTGCGGCTTACTTTGCTTCTTGCTAAGATTTCTAAATGCAATAAAAATGTCCTTTCATTTTGTTTTATCGAGGTTACTCTCTGCCCAGATTGCCATGTTCGTAATTACACGTGTGCACGCGTGTGTGCGCGGAGAGAGAAAATGTGGACACGTGAGGAAAGGGCGCCTCCCCTGGTATTCTCAGCGTCTCTGCTGGCTGAGCTGGGGGATGGGCTACTTCCTCGTCAGCGAACCTTCCTTCCTGGATGTGTGTCCTTGGAATCCGCTGGGTTGAGTGTGTGCAGAGGGTTTCGGTAACAATATATTCATCAGCCAACAAGACTAAATCGATAGCCAACCAAAAAGCTATCTCAGTGCGGTAGAAAAACATTTTATTTAAAAAATTTCCTTTTTTTGGGGGGAAAAAGATACCCGATAGTAATCTTATATCCACTTATTTCCCCAAACTATCATCTTTTATGTTGACGTCAGAATTACAAATTTGGCTGCGTGTTTTCCTGGTCTTATGAAATACATGAATCTAGTAATGAATGTATTTCCTCTGCATTTGCAGACCTTTCAGAAGCATTGGCACGGTCATGTCACAGTGCAATCCGGGATGTTGGTAAGACTTGGTGGGTGGCATGTAATATTCATTGCATGAATTACGTCATCTATTATTCACCATAGCACCGAGATGCGCAGAGCTAATGTGTGCCTGATGGTTTTAAACTTGCATTGAAAGCCTTACTGTAAAAAGGGTGATTTTATGCAAAGTAGTAAGTCCTAATCTTGCAAACGAAGGTGAGTTTGTAGCCACTGTATTATGGCCATAATGAATATTAAAGCAACATTGTTTTTTCGTGGCCAGTAGCCTCCTGACAATAATCTCCTCCCTCCCTTGCAGGAGGCTGGTTTGATTCACGGTGCCAGTGTCCTACTCCGGGGTTGGGGACATCAAGGAATCTGATGCTGGCGGTGCTCCATTCCCGGGGCCAGGGAGGGCTTGCACCTGTGAGCCGCATTCCCTCCAGCTCTTCAAAGTGCTGCCTTGGCAGGGTCCCTGCCCTGTCCTTCCTCTGTGTGTGCCGGAAGCAACACGGCTTCTCAGCAGAAAGACACAGAGTGATAGTATGAATTTGCGACAGCCCCAGCGTGTTTCTGAGGAAGAAACAAAACCAAACAAGGCAGGGCTCCGGGTCTTTGCCAGTTTGTAGCAGAAAAGCCAGACACGTGGAAGGGGATTTTTGACTCTTTAGTTCCCTGGCTTCAGATAGGCCCATTTGTAAATTGTCACCCATATGTTTACCTGGATTATTTTCAGACAGTTGCAAGATTGCATTTCTGATTGTTCCAGAGAATTCATGCTAGATGTTGGTTACACATCCAAAGCCAATGCTGGCTGGCTGATTGCACCTAGCGGCTCTGGCCGGAAGGAACTTGGCACCTCAGTGAAACGAAGATAATTCAGCTAGTTATCTGGTGACAGGTCTAACCGATGACAAGTGCATTGCTATGTGAAAAGGCATACACTTGCGTTTTTTTAAGATCATGGTTTGTTTGTTGTCATGTAGAAGTTCTGGAAGTTACACGTGAGAGCAAAGCAATTGAGCATCAGCAGAGAAGAAGACAGCAAGACACACAGCTGACATGCTCAGGCAACTTAAAGAGAAGTCCCAGCACCTTCCCGTGGCATACTCACATTTTTCGGACGTGGAAGAGGCCATAGGCGCTGTCCGCGGGTGCCCACAGAGCTGCTCGTGGGCGGTCACAGTGGGGGCCGTCCAGGGGCCCAGATGCTACCCGAGCACCGGCATTGCCTGGTGCGGGGGAGGGGGGCCGGAAGTGCCTGCCGCCCTCATGGAGGGCCCAGGCTGGGGGCAGAAAGCCGCAGTGGACTGAGGGCCCTTGAGCAAAACCAGACTCCCTCCAGCTGAGCTACTGCCCGGGGCTCGCTAACGACTCGCGGTACCTGTGGACCACGAGGGACAGGGGCTGTGCTCTGTGCTCCAGCCTCCTGGTCTACCTGCCGCTGCTCAGACCTGCTGTCCCCCTCCTTCCTTCCCGCCTCCCTCAGGTCGTCCTGTCTCTCTCCTAAGTACACCTTCCCTCTGCCGGATACACAGTCTGGACTGCAGCATCTCCAGGAAATAATCACGAGAATCAATGGGGCACACATCAGAGCCTCTTCTCACTGACTGCTGTGATACTAATCTGTCTAAAGGAACGAAGGCGGTGGCTTTTGCTTTTTTAAAAATTGTAATAGAAGAGATTTATTTAAGGGAGCATCAAGGAAAAAAATAGCGTATATGAGATAGACTTTGTCCCCCACGGTGACAGTTGAAGTGGAAATTCTACGAGCTCAACAGAGCAGGGAGTTTGCCAGGGGAAGATTCCGACAGGTGCCTTCGCTGTCATCAAATTCACGCCCACCGGCCTGGAGGCTGTGGTCCTCTGCAGGAAAGGAAATGGTAAATGCTCGGGTGACCTCCCTTCTCTCACTTACCGTGGAAAAGTCTCAAAATGTTCCCATCTCGCTCCATTTAAACGCAGCTCTGCCCTTCAGCCAAAGCCCTCGTCCACGAGACAGTGGCCAAGTGGGTAATTCCTGGCTTAGGCCTTGAACATCTGGTGGCCTTTGAGTCGGATGGCATGTAATTACAGCAGGGCAGCCAGACAAGTGGGGATTAAGGGATGTTGTTTAATCTTCCGCCATATGTTACCATTTAACCTCACTTCCCTCTCCCCGCCGCCCGCGCACGCAGGAAGCGTCTCGTGGCTGCTCACGAGACCCGTCTCCGTGGAGGTGGCCTGCCTCCAGCCGTGCTGGCCTTGCCCGACAAGCCCACAGGCTGCCTCCTACGTTTCGACGGTTTATAGTTTAGAAACAGCTTACCTGTTGCCCTCTGTATTCAGGTGGCACCTATGTGTACCCTTCTCATTGCCCTTGTATTCTCGTGTCCATAAATTTACTAATCTAATCGGCGAGATCGTGACCCAGAAAGTGAAGAGTCCTGAGATTCATTACGTTTCACAGGAACAGACAGCAGTTCCTCCTTCCTCACGGTGACCACTGCATCACACGGACCACGTGTCGTCTGCGTCCATCACGGAAGACTCAATGGGCATTCAGCGCGTTGGTGGGGTTAGAAGGTTTTCAGCACCAGACACAGCCCTGTTTCCTTAGGCCGAGGATGCTGGAGGGACCTTGCTTCACGATGCTCCTGCCTGGATGCAGCCGCGGTGGCGACTACAAGCTGCTGGGCACAACTGCGCTGTTAGGTATCAAGATCTGACAAGCAACTATAATAAATGGGGGCTGCTGTAATACAATACTGTAGACTGGGGGCTTATAAATAATAGAAATTTATTTCTCACAGTGCTGGAGGCTGGAAAGTCCCAGATCAAGGAGCCGGCGGATTCGGTGTCTGGCCAGGGTCCGATTCCTGGTTCACAACCTAACGAACGAGCTCTCATCCTCACCTCCTAATACTTGCGCTTTGGGGGTCAGGATGTCAACGTATGGAGTTTGGGGGGGACACAGACATTCAGACATAGCAGCATCTCTGAGTCATCGTCATGTAGCTTTTCTTGGCACATGGTGGATGCTTGGATATGGCAGCCACTATAGATGTCAAAGAGCCTGAAATGGCCAAATGTGAACAGCTGATTAAGAAGAAGAAGGAGCCAGGAATGTCAGTCAACAAAGCAAATAGTCAAACCCTTGTAAATAGTAATAAGAAATAAGAAATGGTAGGGAGTTCCTATTTGTCACTTGCAATTCTGGATTTTGTGTAGAACTAAGATGTTGGGGAAGGTGAGTGATGAAATAGGCGTCTCCAAAACTGCCAAGAAAACCGAACCATCCCTGAACTCTCCTTGGGGTTCTTGGGTTCAAGACCAGGCTGGGCAGCAGATGCCCCCGGAGTGGGCAGCAGGCCCAGAGCTCAGGGCCAGCCCAGCTATAAACACGGCTTATAATCTCCTTCCGGCTCTCGGACGCTGCCCTCTGCTCCCAGAACGTTCTCACCTGTGCCCCTGGAAATTTCTATTTCAGACTCTGGTAGGCTGAATAATATGCCCTCAGGCGTCCACCTCCTGACCTTTGGAACCCACAAATGTTACGAATGTTACCTTACAAGGTGAAGACTTGGCAGACGTGATTCAATGAAGGAACCTGAGATGGAGGGACTATATTACAATCGTCCTAACAAGAGAGAGGCGGAGGGAGATTTGACACAGCCGAGAAGGCACTGTGACCACAAAGGGGAAAGGAAGGGACGCCACCAGCCACCAGACACTGAAGGAGGTGAGACACGGTTTCTCCCCAGAGACGCCCGAGGGGGTGCAGCCCTGCTGGACACCTTGATTTTCTGGCCTCCAGAACTGTAAGAAGATCCATCTCTGTGGTTTAAGCCACCGGCTTCGTGGTAATGTGTTACAGCAGCCATGGTAGACTCATGCAATGACTAGCATGACCAGGGAGTCAAGGGGCTTAGGTAGCATTTTTTTCCCTCTTTTTTTATACCACACGTGTGCCATTTACTTACTGTATAAAACATGAATTGAGAGTCCACAATAGACAAAGTATGAGCTGAGAGGTGGAGAGGCATAAAATGGCACAGACATATGCAACATCATATGAAATTGTTACTATTTAACTGTTTTGACCTGCAGAGTGGCAGGTTCATAAGGCTGACTGTATTACACTATTGTTCCTCACTGGGCATGTTTGACAGATTGTGTTTTCTAAAAATGGCCACAAAAATCTATCTCCTATGCTCTCCTTAAAATGTGAAGAGCTGGGGTGTCTATATTTGCTTCTTTGACTGTGAGTGGACTCGTGACTGTGTAGAACTGATGCCACGTGCCCGCCAAGGAGAGGCCATCAGAAGCAATGCAGCCATCACCTCCTTCCCTCGGGCACTCCCCTTTGGAGACCCGAGCCAACAACGTATAAGTCTGAGGCTGCCAAGCGACGAGGAAGCCCAACCCACGTGTGGGTGTTCTGGCGAACAGCCCCAGCTGAAATGTCCGTTGACAGGTGGCAACAACCCAAGACGTGGAGGTGAAGACACCTTTAGGAGAGTCACAGCTTGGGTTTGAAATGCTGGATTAGGCTTTAGGTAGGAAGCACCAGCCACTTGAACAAAGAGCAGGGTTTCAGCAGCAGATGTTCTTCTCAGTATGCCAACGTGCACTGCCCCCGACTCCCGTTGTCTTATTTTTATCACAGTGGATTTTAAGCAACAGACCAGTCACCCAAAGGCTGATCTGACCTGGTTTGCGATTCCTTGAGACGTGAAGTTCATTTGCTGTGACTCTCAAAGCAATCCCCAGAGGCAAGGGCACCGTGACCACACAGCCTCTTGCGGCCACACAGTTACTGAAAAGAGAACAGTGCCGTGGCGACTTAACAGCTCGGACGTCATTTGCCGTCTTCTATAATTCCGTAGTCCAACTTTACAGTTTCGTCTTTCTTTACAGAGAAGCCGACTGTGGTGTCAAAAGAGAGGGCCATGATTTGGGGTGGTGCTGTGGTCTGAATGTGTCCCCCAAAATTCAAATGCTGAAATGTAATTGCCACCGTGATAGTATTAAGAGGTGGGGATTTTAGGAGGTGATTAAGTCAGAGCATGGAGTCCACATGAATGGAATTAATGACTTTATAAAAGTAGTGTGAAGAATCTGTTCCTCCCTTCTGCCCTTTCACCTTGCACAGTGTGAGGACACAGTGACAAGACACCATCTGGGACGCAGAGAGTGCAGGCCCCACCGGACCTTGAACCCACTGGTGCCTTGATCTTGGACTTCCCAGCCTCCAGAACTGTGAGCAATACATTTCTATTATTTATAAATTACCCAGTCTTTAGTATTTTTCTATAGCAGCCTGAACAGACTAAGACATCTGGGGAACAAATAAATATATGATTGTTATCTATGTGGCTTTGATACTTATGAATAAGAGAAAACTCCTGAAGCTATGTGACACGTCAGAGAAGTTTTCTTAAATAGAATCTAAACTTCAAGAAGGAATGAAACCTTTATTAACATTTTAAAGCACATGTACAATAATATGAAGATCAATGAATTACTTAAGAGGTGCTTTGTGAATCTTTCTCTCGGGAGAGACCTGCTTTTGTTGGTGAATGTTTGGATGTAAGTCTCAGGTTAACTGAGTCTCTTGTTCCTGAAGTCACCTGTCCTCTGGGGTCAACGTGACCAGGCTGAGCTGCCATGTGTGGCTGAGCAGGAGAACGTGAGGTCTGCTGGGACTGGGTGCTGCTCGGTTATGGAACAGTGCGAGAGAGGTGGTTGGTGAGATGAGAAGGAGAAGAGATATGGACTGTCGCAGAGTTCACTGTAGGCTCGCAATACAAATCTTCTCTCAATCTTCTTTGAAAACGCTCCTGGAAATTCCACATTGCTCTTTAACGCTTAATGGAAGTCCGTGTATTTGTGGGACCCTGAAGAGGTGGAAGTGGGGTTAACATGCACTGATCCCAAATTCCAATCTCTGCACACTCTCCGGTATTAAGAAATACTTCCAGCTTTATTTTCTCAAGCATTTCATTTCGGAAGTGGATGTCACACTCTGTGAAGGGGAATGTGTTTGTAGCATGAAAAGGTAAATTTCAAGTATCTCTTGATGTTTCCTTGGGAGTTCTGCTTATCTGGAGAATGGTTTAGGTTTATGAGAGGAGGTATTGGGGAAGACCGGCTCAGCAGATGCTTCTGTGCTCTATTTAGCCTCAGAGGTATGAGCTCTATTAATGAGGGCTGCGTGCTGGAGCCCTGCCGACGTGTGAAGGAAAGAACACTGCCAATATACTGCCTAAGGATTGAGCCGTCATAGTGCTAATTTCTCTTTAACTTCATTACCTCTAAATCTTAGTCTCTCATGATTTCAAACTCAGCTGGTGCTAGGTAAGCAGATACACCTTATTTATAGATTTATTTTCAGGGGAGAGGCTCAAACTAGATTTGGTAGAATACTATTCCAGCCTGGAGAGCCTAACTGTTAAAACAAACAACCCCCAAGTCCCAGTGGCTCGATGTAGATTTATTTCTTACTCATACAAGTCTGATGGGTTAGGTGGCTTTCTTGGGATGGTTCTCCTGTAAGTGCTTCCTGAAGAATCTACTTTTCTTCCCTTAAGTGGCTCATCCATCTTCACGTCCTTCATGTATGGCATCATATTGGGTGAGACAGAGTACGGAGGATCACAGGAGATGCTTTAGAGCCCAGGTGGAAGCGGCATTTCACCCACATTCATGGACCAGAGCCCAGTTGGATTGTCCCAACTCAACTGCAAAGGAGGTGGTAGATGTAGTTTTCCCACGTGCCCTAGGGAAACAGTGGAATTTGGGGTGCCTTTTGCTAGTCTGACACTCGTACTTAAGAAAGCTGTTATGTCATTGATGACGATCCATCACCCATGTAATTCCTCCAGTGTAACCTGCTCTCGTCGTTGTTCTTTTGACCTCAGGGCAGAGTTGGGGTCCTCGCACACCTAGGATCATGGCGCACTGTCGTCACAGTGTTTGCAAGGTTCGTCTTGATGTGCCCTCTCCCCTTACACAGCTGCCTGCCCTTCTGCCCACCATAGCCACCCACTCCAGTGCGTTCATTATATATTCTTAAATATTCGTGCACCTTGCAGAATGAGCAGTGTAGGATGGGTTTCCATCTCCTCACATCTTGTCCAACTCTTGGTATCATTCACCACGTGTATAAAGTGGTCTGTCATTGTGGTTTTGCTGTGGTTTGAATGACTGCGTCCCTCCAGAATTCATGTTGGGACTAAGCCCCCCGAACAACAGTATCAGGAGGTGGGGCCTGCCAGAGTGATTAGGCTGTGAAGGCTCTTCCCTCGTGAACCTGTGAATGGGAATGAGGTTGGTGTCTTCTCACAGGGCTGCAGGGGCAACTTCCATCCTTTCTGCCCCGTGAGGACTCAGCATTCTTTCCCTCTGCAGGGTGCAGCCACTAAGGGGACCCTGAGAGGTGAGACTGGACCCTCAGTGGACGCCGCACCTGCTGGTGACTTGACCTTGGAATTTCAGCCTCCAGAACTGTCAGAAAAAAATGTTATTCTGTATAGATTACGCGATTTCAGATGTTTTGTTACAGTGGCACAAACGAACTAAAGCAGATTTTGTGTTACCTTGATCACTAGAGATTTTGATACCCATTTACACATACCCTTCTGTAATTTCGTATTCATGATTTTTTCCCGCAGAATTTCAAGTTTCTGTAGGGTTTTCTCTTGTTGATTTGTAAGAGTGTTTGCATATTCTAGATAGTCACATGCTATTGATATTGGAAGTGGCAAATCTGCTCGTCTGTCATCTCTCCGGTCGGTGACATTCGTCACTAAACAGAAAGCCTTAATTCTGCTGCAGTCAGATGGATCCATTAATAAATCACTTCATGGCTTGTTCCTTTTGGTTCTTGCTTAAAAGGTCTTGTGTTGATCTTGGGTCACAAAGATATTTCCTACAGCTTTGTAATCGCTTTCAACTTTTAGGTTTTTAAACTGTCTGGAGTTTAAATTTTTAGGTGGTATCAGCTGGGAATAAAGCTTTGTCTTCCTCCACAGTGATTCAATTTATGGAAAACCAAGTACTAAACAATCCCTTCTGTCTGCATTGCTTTGAGGTGCTGCCTCAGTCCTGCGCAAAGTTGGTGCAGTTCTCCCTACGGCCCTCGCCTGGTCCATTGGACAATTTGTGCAAATCCGTGTCAGAACTTTCCAGCTTTTGCTGCAATCATTCCTTCAAGTTCCCCCCGATCCTTCTCTTTACTCTTCATTTTTAAAATCAATTTAGCTATTTGTGGCTCTTTATTGCTTTATATATAATTTTAGAATTACTACGTTGAATTCATTAAAAAAAATTCAGCCAAGATGTTGATTACGATTGCATTAAATATACAGATTAATTTAGGGATAATTGGTATAGCTTCTATATTAAGTTGGTTAATTGGGATAGCTACTATATTAGGTATGCTATATTATGCTAATTTATACTGGAAACATGGCATACATTTCCATTTATTCAGATTATTAATATCTATAATAATTTAAACTTTTCCATAAAGGTATCATGTATTCCCTCTTAGGCTAATTTTTTTTTTTTTTTTAAAAAGCATGAGTTTTAGTTGTGACAAAATTTAACTGGGGATGATGCATTCTTCCGAGCAGCCTTCCGTCAGATTCCGTCGCAAACGCCGGTGCAAACACACCCCTCTAGGTCAGGGCTGGCGAGCTCCACTCCCATCCCCAGCCTCCTCCTCCCATGGAGCTCTTCAGAACACTTTAAAAGCTCCAATCAATTAAAATAAATTAGCTGCACCCTGGGGATGTGATTTCAGACGTGAACTCTGCCTGAGTGGAGAAACTCCAGCCTGTGTCTAGCCCAGCAAGCCTTCCGCGTCGTTTGCTCGCCAGGGAGCGCCGGGACCTTTGTTTAGCTTCTCAAAATAACTCGCGTTAAGAAATGAGGACACTGGGGTGCGTGCTCTTGGGAGGAAGACTCAGGGCTCTTTGAACTTCGACACCAGCACAGTTTTTGCAGCAGAACAAGGAGAACGCACACCACCAAGAACCCAGTACGGATTTTGTTTTGAAGTCTTGTTTTTTAACAATATAATTTTATTCAAAATTTCAATTCTTCTCCAAAACATGTTGTTGACTTTTTTTTTCCCAAGGCATCACACGGTGTGAAGTGGAATGGACTGAGGTTGTGCCACGCCGAGCCTGTGGTTTTGCTTATCGGCAATGCCGCCGCCCAGGGGCCCTGGGAGGGGAATGGTGCTGTACACTGCTGTTATCGCCTGCCGGGGACTGGCGGGGCTGAACCGTCCTCTCTTCTCCCCAGTGCTTGGTCCTGTGTTGCAGCCCTAAGCCCCAGCATCTTGGAACGTGACTGTGTTTGGAGACAGGGCCTTTGCAGGGCGATTCAGTTAAAAATGAGGCCTGGGGCCGGGTGCGGTGGCTCACGCCTATAAACCCAGCACTCTGGGAGGCCAAGGCGGGAGGATCGCTCGAGGTCAGGAGTTCGAAACCAGCCTGAGCAAGAGCGAGACCCTGTCTCTACTAAAAATAGAAAGAAAGTAGCTGGACAACTAAAAATATATAGAAAAAATTAGCTGGGCATGGTGGCCATGGTCCCAGCTGGGCATGATCCCAGCTACTCGGGAGGCTGAGGCAGGAGGATCGCTTGAGCCCAGGAGTTTGAGGTTGCTGTGAGCTAGGCTGACGCCATGGCACTCTAGCCCGGACGACAGAGTGAGACTCTCTCAAAAAAAAAAAAAATAGTGAGGCCTGCAGAGCGGGTCCCCGTTCAAACCAGCTGGCCTCCATATGAGAAGGGGAGACACGGACACAGAGGGCGACCTGTGAGCACACAGGAGAAGACGTCCTCTGCAAGCCCAGGACCGGGGCCCCAGGAGGAACCAACCTGCTGACCCTCGATCTTGACCTTGGACTTCCAGCCTCTAGAACAACAAGATAACACGCTTCTGTTTAAGCCACCCGGTCCGTAGGGCTTTGTCACAGCAGCCCGGGCCGACCAGTAACAGGGAGGGACCTGGAGTGCAGATTTTTAGGAAGATAATTCTGAAGAGATATCTTGAGAGCACCTCGTGGTCCTCTCTCCTTCGTTGGCCCTTCCGCAAGTGGTTGGATTCTTGGTGGGAAACAAAGACCAGGAAGCCGTTGGCCTGGGCCGGAGGGAGGACGGGGCGTGAGCACAGCCGCGTGTCCAGGTGTGCTGCTGGTGAGCAGAACGCCAGGAACTCTGCGCAGAGGCAGTGAAGAGGTGACCTTCCAGAGAATTCCGAGGAAAGAGGGGGCGCTGGTCACACCATGTCAGGACGCTAGCATTAGAATGGTGAGTGAGAAGGTTGTTCTGTCGGGGCCAGGGTCGGGGGTGACGGGACTTGGAGCCAAGACAGGGGAAAGGGGCTTGGGGCAGGGCGGAGCTGAGCCTCCGGTGACATCCGACCGGAGAGGCCCCTGGCACAGGGGACTTCAGCAAAAGGTGGGGTTCCCAGCAGGAGCAAAGCGTGAGCTCGAGGAGAGTTTGGGTGCAGGTGTCTGGGAACCTGCCCAGGGCAGGATCTGTGGTCTGTCGTGTTTCGAAGACCCTCCTGGATAAGCTCCGAGGAGCTCTGGTTCTGAGCGAACCGGGCTCAAGGCTGGGCGTGTTCACAGGAACCTCACAAGGCACGACTCTCTCTTGCTCACTCGTGTCTGGTTGGCCACATTCATTGGGGGCTCACCTTGATCCAGACACTGGGGAAAATACTAGAAGAGAAACGGGCTTGCAGTCCCGTCACGTCACCTGTGGGACGGGGACTTCTTCGGTTTCCTTTCACTGGTAGAGCCGTGCTGGGAGCTTGGGTGAGACTTGGCCTTAGCTTTTGGAAGTCGAGGGTGCAGAGAGACCGGCAGGCAGGTCGTTGTTACATGGGGGGACCTACCAGAAGTTTGGGGGTGAACAGAATATTGAGGACAAGGGGCCTGAAGTTCCCTAAAGGTGGACCCCACGACTTGCTGTGTGGAATCTGTCATACGGAGTGGGGACGTCGCCTGTTTGTGATATTACAAAACTCCACACTATACGATTTGCAAACAAGCAATTATTTTAGCAGAAAATGAGAGACCAGCCTCAAGTTTTCTTGTTAGGACTTGTTTTTAAACAGCTGAATAATTACTGTCATCTATTTAAGATTTCCAGATGGTTTCTACATTTTCCTGCTTTCTTCAGAATTTCTCAGCCTCTTTACACTTGTCTCCGAGATTGCGATAAAATTTCTAATTGAATCAGCGCATTTACAACAAACATCTCTCGGCTAAACTCTGTGATTGAAATGCATACAAATTTCCAGCGCTATTTTAAGAGGAAATGACGTTTTTGTATGATTTGGTAATCTTGGGAATTTTTTCACCATTATATTTAATATTAAATCAATACTGACAAATCAAATACTGATTTGATATGTTATCTGATCCTGGATAAAATAGCAAATTTCATAATTTTTCAATACAATAGTACTTTAAGTTGACTTTAAAACACAAAATAGTAACATTTTGTCTTTTACTTTTCTATACAAGCACAATGGAAGTTTCTATAATTTTGCGGGAGGATCCAGTCTTACTGAGGATTCTTTGGTTTCTGATCTTTCATTCAGAAAATCAAGCAAAAATATATCATGGTCTTGGCGTGGCCGCTGCGGTCATGATGCTGTGTATTATAAATGCTTGTCATTAATGTTGTGTTTTGGGCCTAGTGTGGGACAGAGGGGCCCCAGGGTTGCAGCCTTGACCGCATCTTCCAGAGTTAACTTGCTCCTTTGTGGCGCCTGGCTCCAGGTCCCTCCCTGCGCTTGGGGACACCCGGGGCTCTGGCTGTTTCCAAGCACAGGTGAATGTGTGCTTTCCCCTGACGGAGTGTTATCCAGTCCTTCCCGCAGGTCCGCACCGAGCACACGCCTCCTTCTCTCTGTGCAACCTGCTGCGTTTTTACTCTTTTTTCGAAGGAGCCTAATTCTGCTTCGATTTATAAATGTGTCCCTGTTTGGACAAGTTCCAATACACATATGTTCCTATTCCTCTTGATAAATTGTAATTCTTGAAGACCTTGGCTGTCATGGACAGACATAGATACAGAGGTGTAGATAAACAGATATAGGTAACTGGATAAAGATGTAAATATAGATACAGAAAGAAATATATAGACATAAGTGCAGAGATGTAGATTTATAAAGCAAGACAGATACAGACAGGCACAGAGATGCACAGACATATCTAGAGATATACAGGCACAGGTAGACAGTGATCTAGATGGAGATGGAGAAAGATAGATACAGGTGCAGATAGAGACATGGGCATGTGGTTAGATACAGATGTGTTCATAGATGCAGATATTCCCTTGTCAGTAGAATATGAGCTTTTTAAGGACAAGGGATTTTCATCTGTTTTTGTCACTGAAGCATTCTCAGCAGCTAAAACCCAATAAAAGACTGAAATACAATATCAAATCACATCTGAGGAACCATTAAAAACTTTTAATGATTTTTAAAGTAAATGTTAATAAGTACAACACTTTTCAAAACAAGACAGACTAATGGCCAGCAAACATATAAAAAAGTACTCAACAGCTCTAATCATCAGGGAAATGCAAACCAAAACCACAATGAGTTATCACCTAACTCCAGTGAGAATGGCCCTTATCAAAAAGTCCCCAAATAACAAATGTTGTCGTGGATGCGGAGAGATAGAACATTCATACACTGCTGGTGGGACTGCAAACTAGTACCAACCCCTGCAGAAAGTAATTTGGAGGTACCTCAAAGAACTAAAAATAGAAATATCATTTGATTTAGCAAGTCCACTACTAGGCATCTGTCCAAAGGAAAAAATACATTCTATAATAAAGACATCTGCACTCGAATGTTTATAGCAGCACAATTCACAATTGCAAAGATGTGGAAACAACCCAAGTGCCCATCAATACGTGAGTGGATTAATAAAATGCGGTATATGTATACCATGGAGTACTACTCAACTACAATAAACAATGGTGACATAGCACCTCTTATATTATCCTGGATAGAGACTGAGCCCATCCTTTAAAGTGAGGTATCACAAGGATGGAAAACATGCACCACACGTACTCGCCATCAAACTGGTACTGACTGACAACACTAAGGTGCTCACATGGTAGTATCACTCACTGGGTGCCGGTTGGGGGCTTGGGGTAAATCCACAACGAATGGAATCAGAACATATCGTATGGGGGAGGGACGCGCTTGTAGCCCTGGCTTGGGTGGGGTAAACAGCATTGCATGTAACCAAAATGTTTGTACCCCTATAATATCCTGAATAAATAAAAAAATAAGTATATTTAAAAATATTTTTTTAAAAAACGTCATTAACAAATTGTAGTGTAATAATAGCTTTGTATCAATGCTGTCCTGTGTCTCTCTTTATAGGTCGCATTTAGTTCGTCTTATTTGGTTAAGCTCTGCGAGGGGTCCCCCGGGAAGGGGCCTTCCTGTTACCTGGGGACGCCGCCAGCATTAACCACCCCGGAGTCTGGAATGGGGGCGATAGGAAAGTGTAGCACAGAGGAAGACCTTTCTTTCCCAGGACTGGATAGCAGTAATAGTTCAAGCAGCCTTGAACAGGAGGCTGACCCGGTGCCTGGGGGTCTGGCACATTTTCAATAGATGTTTCTTGAATGGAACCATCTCAGTGAGAGTACAGTTCTCCAACGCACTCCAGAAATGTGGATTTCATCAGCTAAATGTGAGGTTTATTTATACGGCATAAACCTTTCTGAATTAAATGCAGAAAATGTGATTTTTGAACACGCTGTTACGGGAGATGCTTCACTGTGTTACCATGAAGTTTGCAAAAGGTCTGTGGCTTGGGTGGGGGGCGGTTTGTGCGGAACATGATGGAGCTTGGGTGGGCTCGGTTTTAGCAAAGTCACTGGCTGGACCACCCATGCGCACACTTGCCAGGGCTCGGGGGTGCCCTGCCGTCTCTTGGAGGTGCTGCGGACCAGTGCCCAGGCCGGCTGGGTGCCCCGGGCACGCTCTGAAAGCACGTGCCGGGTGCGTCTTTCCACGTGACCTGGAGCTTCCAGTGACTTTGTACGGATGCTGCAGACTGTGGAGCTGACAGACGGCAAACTCGAGTTCCCACGCAAGGTGTCCGTTTATCAGAACCTTGACAAATTCCTCCTGATCCCCCGTCACCCCTGGAATTTTAAAAAAGGCAACACCTCTGTCTTTTATTTTTTTTAAATAATGACGGCACATTTGGGGGGCTACATGTTTAAATTTAAAGTTTAAAATAGGGGATACAGAGAAGGAATAAACAGAGATGGTTTGGTAGTTTGATATGTGGTACGTGTTTAAAAAAGCCAATGGCTTGTGCAGTCCGTGTGCACACACAAACATGCACACACATGCACACACACATGCACACACACACGCACGCACACACAATACTCCATGGCGGGGCTCCCGGCAGATTCTGGAACTCGCAGGCCGTGCTTCTGGGTGAACCAGGGCAAACTCGGCCGGCTGGCCTCCCCTGTTGCCCGGCGGCCTGTCTGCTGTGGGCTCAGGGATCAAGGCCCACGGCTGCTGTCCTCGCCTCTGTGGTTCCTCCGTCCGGCTGTGTCTTTCCGTCTCCTCCTCCCCGTCTTCCCTTGGAGCTTCCTTTCCTCCAGAGAGCGGCACAGGGGAGTGAGGGGGAGCCTCGTCTTTTTGCTGTGCACACCCCAAGGCCCGTTCTGTTTTCTGGTTTGGAATTTGGACTTGGGCTTTGGGGTTACCCTCGTCTGAAGGAAGCCGTCAGGTGACTCTGTGCGTGGGGTCGTCTGTGCATCCCCTGCCGCCTCTCTCACTTGCTCGGAGCAGCTCAGTCCTTTTTTCTGTTTCTTTCAAATCTCCTTTCCCCAAACTGAACCTTGGAAACAGTGGGATCGGACACACACAGGAGTCTTTAATAACCACTTCCGTACGGCGCTCACAGGCCGCGAAGCCTCGCCCACAGCCGGCACTCACAGTCCGCACGGTAGTGTGTGCTGTGCATTGACGACGCATCCGTTTTGCTCTTGTGTGATGAGAAACGCTTGAAAGCACTGAAGCTTGTTTGACTTTACAGGCAGCTTTCCTTGTCATGTAAACCAGAATAGGTAACATATACATATATATGTTTTCATGACGTTATTTTTAAATGTTCACACTTTTATTGTGATAAATGAAAAATTAGAAAAGTCATATCACGGCTGTCAGCTAAAGTCGCTGTGCGCGTTCATCTGTGGCTGTCGACTGTAGTCGACGCTGGTACCGAAGTGGTTTTAAAGCCCTGATCGCTCTTGTGCGGGGCTGCCAAGGTCTCTCAGGCACTTTCTGCAGAGAGGGAGGAGGCAGCAGCGGGGCGGGCGGGGGCAGTTCCTGCCGGGTGACCCCGAGGTCTGCTCGGGCCCCTCTGAGGCCTGGGCACATTTCCTGGCCCCATCACCCTCCCGACCCAGGGACACCCCGGCACCTGCGGCGACACCTCGGTGGTGGCCCAGGGCGTGTAGCAAGCTGTCGCGTGGACCGGGAGCGTGGCGTGAGATCTGCGGGCACAACGTGCTGGCCACTCTGCGTGGCTCGCTGGCACCGTTTTTCTTGTGCGATGTGCGTTCTTGTTGTGATCAGTAATTGGGAGGCAACACACGACTGACCGCTTTAACCATTTCTGAGCGTGGTTCGGGGCACTGAACACGCACACTGTGTGGCATGTCACCATGACCATCGTCCACTGTCACGTTCACAGTTCAGTCCACGCTCCTGTCCACGTCCACGCTAGGTCAGTCGCCGCCGTCCCGTGTGTGTCGGTTTTCACATGTGCTTTCCAGCGAGCTATTTCCTGCTCTCTGTCAGTCACTGGGGATGTTCCTGGGCCATCGTGAGCGTCCACAGCAAACCCGAGGTTTGAGCAAAGTGGCTCTGCAGAAATCGCCGGACGTGGGTGTAAGTGGCCGATTTTCAACCAGGTCGTTACCCGAGGAGGCCAGCAGAGGGCGCCAGTGGACCGACCCTGGCAGGACCATTCCCGCGCCTGGCCCTGCGGCGCCCAGGGAGCAGGTGCCCAGGGCAGGTGCAGGAGAACAAGTCAGCATTTCCTGAACAAAGCGCCTCGTTCTATAAGGAGCATGCAGCCAAACAGCATTTTACCTGTTTGAAGTAATTTGTTTGCCGATTTTGAGCGGTGAAAGGACTCACCAAAGAACGATGATTCTTCCCTCTCTCCCAGCCTGCTGGTCCTGGGCACCTCTTGTTCCAGGGGGCAGTTGCCAGCATTTGGGGTATTTTGAGCTGGATGAGCAGTTCTAGGGTATCCAGGGCCACCCAAGGCAGGCGCAGAGACCCGCGGTGTGTTGCCAACCTTGGTGTGCAACTTAATCTGATTTAGAGACAATTAAGAAATCAGGGCACATTTCCTGCACCTGGAATGGTCTGTTGTGAGTCGAACCCACCTGGAGATGGGGCCGGCTGGCAACGCTGGGAGTCGCCACTGCTGCACGCTTCTCCGTGGCCCTGCAGTCAGCCGCTTGTCGCATGATTTGGAGAAGACAAAGAAACCAGGGCTTCCCATCGCCAAGACCCTTAAGTGGGTCCAGCTGTGACGAGCAGACGGCCACTCCTCTTGCAGGAAGACTTTATACGGAACAGCCGTGTTCCATTGTCCACAGGCAGCTAGGACAGTTTTAGCAAATTGCCAAGAGTAAACGGAAGCATTCTTTAGGCAGTGAAACCTTGGCAATTACAGCCAGGGACAGTCAGATAAAAGCAGACTGATATTGTCAACAGTGAAAGAAAAAGACAACTCAATTACTTTTAAACCTGATAACCTAGAATTAGTTAAGGAAGAAACTTCACTTAAGTACAAAGCGACAAAAAACCAAAATCCAAGCCAAGAAAAACCCCATGATCCTTAGGAAATCTTTTCTGAAAAACAACTCATTATCCAGCAGATGAAAAAGCACTTTTTGTTCTTGACCATTTTACTCCTTATCTATGAACAGTTTCAGGAATTGAAAACAGAAAGCAAAGAGCAAGCACCAAAGACCTCTTCTGACTTGCTTTTTGTCATCCATTTTTGTTGTTCTTGTTGTTGTGCTGTACTTTACTTCCCAGGCCATCTGGCTTCGATATTAGCCATAATACACTGAAATTTGGAAGTCTCTTTCTTTCCTATCTGTAGCTAAAAAATAAAGTTCTCTTATGCAAATTAATGCCTCACGTCTAACTTTCCTGGGTGTGTGTAATGGGGCTGCTGGCATTTCTTTGACCTGCTAGTGGAATAATTAGGTGCTCTAGTTACCAAGCAACAGAGAGTCAGGCCGCACAGGGGCAGAGCTCTGGGCAGACACAGTGGCAGGATGGAGCCCGCCTCCTGGCGAGCCCGTACCGGGGACTGCCGCTCCGCGGGGACACTGAGCCTCCTCGGGGGGGCGTGTGACACTTAGAAAACAGATTTCATTGAAAAGTCCCTTGGGAATTAAATAGCATATTAAGATTAGTTATTTAAGCACACTGCGAATTTTGATGCTTTTATGCTTGGAAATCACGCTCTTGGTGATTTCCAGGTCTGGGTGAGAAGGCTGCTTTCTTCCAGGATTCTGGTTGGATGTGCAGGAGGGTGACAGGACCCTGCTTGGACACAGTGACCATCTGGTCCAGGTCCTGGCACAGAGCTGGCCCGTGTGGATGTGAGCGACCGAGGCCCACGGCAGAAAGACCAACACGAGCCCAGCCCAGGCAAAGTCAGAGGTGACTCGGGGAAGAACTGTAAGATACTCTGTCTCCTCTGTGGCTTCCCTGGGGCGAAAACCTGATGCTATGTTAACACTAAGGCTCACCACATGTGTCCCTGGGGTAGATAGCATGTTGATTTACATCCACACTCAAAAACACGGCTGGTATAACACGCTTCTCCTCCAACAGTCGATGAGGAAAAGTTTCACGTTAATAATTTTTTTCTTTTTTGCTTTTATTTCATCATTCACGTTAATAATTTTAATAAGCAATCGGTCCAAAACAATAACACGAAAGTCAAGGTAGTATCTGTCCGACGTAGGCACATGCAGGGCCTCTAGAGAGACATGCAGAGTCTCTCTAAAGACGTGGCTGTTCGAGGATGATGGCGACGTGGACTGTGGACATGTGGCATGTTGGAATGGTGCACAAATAGATGTGGGCCGAACCCTAAGCTACATACAGAAAGAAAAGGATTTTGAAAGAGGCAGCTGGAACCCCGAGTTCTGGTCACCCCTCATCATCGCATGACTGTACATGATTACAATGACTCTAAAATGCTCCTTATTTCTGAATTCAGATGAATCCTAACAACTCTGTTCTATTTTGATTATCACACACTTAGAAACACGAGCACTTTGCAGCCATTTTCCTCTTTGTACATTGTGCAAGGTCTTTTTGGCTCCAGGCCATAATGTTCCGTGGTGTCGATCTCTGCTCAGATGCGAACACTCATTTATTCAGTCAACAAACATTCACTGGACTAGGAAGAGGAAGTAGACAGTTCTCTGCCCCCTAAAGATCTCACATCCTATCGGAGATGCCTACAGCCCTGGACCCGACGACAGTTTGTGTTCTTGTGTAAGGGTGAGCGGGAACTTGGGTCAGGGTTTTGCAGAACCGTCTTTGGACTAAATAATGCATTTCTCCGTGGGTTTGGAGTCGGCCTGGGTGCCCCAGAGTTGAACACGCACCAGGTTTGAATGATGTGCAATTAGAAATTCCCCTTTTCCCCGTGGTCTGGCTTAGCTCATCGCTAATCTCATTTCTTACTCTGGTGCCCGTCATCATCAACTGAGCAGGACGACGTCTATAAAATTAAAGCCGCGGCAGCCTTGGCAGCTGATTCCGAATCCAGTGCTGGTGCGGTCCCCACCCTGGGCTGCGGCTTGCCTGGTGGGCTGTGACAGCAAACCGCAGGAGACCGGCCCTTCGAACCTCCTCTGGCAGGGAACTCGGTGGCAGGAGGATGTCAAGAGACTCTGGGGACAGTTAGAAACCCTCTACTTCCTTCTTCTGGAACCTTAATCCCCAACACTTAAGTAAAGAGGGCCCAGAGAGAGTTCGACCTTTTAGATGAAATCACACCCAACATTTAGTAAGTTGCTGCGAAGCTACACCCAGCGCTACCAGGCCAGGATGCCGAGACTGCGTCCAGGATCTTTTGATTCTACCAAGATCCTTACGGGATGACGACGTCCTCCATCACCCATGTGTTTTATCTGCCCCCCCCCTTTTATTCTGCTTGCTGAATTATTAATATTCGACCTGTGCAAAGCAGAATGACAAAAGGTGATCGTTTGGGGCCTTTTTGGGGTTGGCTACATAACAGGCCTCTTCATCCCCACAAAGTTTCTTGTTCCCTGCAAAATCTACTGTGCCGTTCACTCCTCAGCGGAGCCACTCCCACTCCGACACCGCTTCCTTTCAAATCCGACACACAGTGCGTAAATGCGCGCTAACAACCAAAAACTGCTTTCTAAAACCGAGACTGCTAATATCTCTCTTTGACGACTGTCACCTCCTTCAGGCAGGAAATTACTGTCAACCTTCCTGCTGCCTGGCAGACTAGGTAACTGAGCTTTTTCTCCCCTCTGCTGAAAGGAAATATTCTGCTAGGGACTATTTCTAGAAACCCGTCTATATTTAAAGATCATTATCTTCAAAAATTGGCTTCCAAAGGCATAGACGGTGCAGTATTCACGTCAAGTAGCCGGAGGGAGCACAGGTTAAACATCTCTCCATTGTGTGCGGACTTGGTAACTCCGGGTCTATTTTAGAAACTTTCAGCTCGGTGTAATTACTATGGTTTCTACAGGAGTTTCTGTGTAATTACCACGTAGTTTATTTCTTGGTAACTATGCAATTAACTTGTCTCACTTCTGTAAATGGAAAATACTATAATTCTAATACACATGGTTTGGGCGCTGGTTTTCTCAACCGTACTTTAAAAATATCTATATTTTAAATGATTTCTTCATTTTTTACCATCCCCTTCTTCAAATAACATATCTGGTTTAGTTAATTAAAAAAAAATTTTTTTTTTTTTGCTTTTTTAGACCGAAGAAAGTTAAGATTGCTAAACTTTTATTGGGTAAGCCCCAGATGATCAAGAAATCATTTGGGGCGTAAGAACGACGATGGTAGTTAAACTGTCCCCACAGAGGAGTGCCGGGTGAGGATCTGCGAAGGATTTCCTGTGATCTGACGGGAATCAAGAAGTGAAGCCGGAAGGAAACTGATCCGTTCCTCGTGTTGGAATTAACTCTAGGGAGGAAATGGCTGGACCTTCTCCTGCGAAGGCGAGGGGGCGTTTGTAGAACGTCCCAGGGGACTGTCCCTCCTGCTGTTCAAGGCACCGGTGACGCAGATGGAACCCGGTTGTGACAAGAGGCTTTAGACGGGGCGGCAACCCCAATGCCGATGACGACCTCGAGGGAAATGGGAAGTGTCAACCCATACGTTCTTTAGAAGATATCATTTTGCTTGTTCCCGACTATATGACCAGCTTAGGTGGCATTTATGTGGCCCATTGAAATGACTGATGAATCGATTTCTAAAAGCAAACCTGTCAAACTGTGGGCCCCTGGGCCAGCCCTAGGCGTAATTCTGACTCGTCTAATCGAATCGATCCGTCTCTGCGTTCACCTTTCCAAACTCCGATACATGTAATACGGAAAGGTCAAGGCTGCTGCCCTGAAGGATCTTGCACCCCGGTGCGCGGAGCAGTCGGAGCAGCAGACAGTTAGAATATAGCGAGAGAGTGCTGAGACGGCCTGAACAGCTGGCGGTGAGGACGCGCGCCCATTCTACAGATGCCCGACACGTACGTACACGGAGCAGCTTCTATGTGCTGGGTGCTGTTCCCAGTCCTGGAGATACACAGTGGAGAAGGAGACCCACAGGGTTCCAGTCCTCATGGTACATAGTAGGGAGGCAGGAAATAAACAAGTGGGACGAGCAAACACACACACTGTGTGCAATGAGGTGTTCTGTGCTCTGCAAACAGACGGGGAGAAGGGACGGGGAAGCGGAGAGCCAGGCGGGACACAGAGATCGGGGAAGCTTCTCTAAGCTGTCACATGAGAGCAGAGATGCCCATAAAGTCGGGGCATGAACCCCGGAAGGCCCGAAAGAACCCGGTCTGCCCGGCGGGCCCAGCAGGTGCTCAGGTGCAGAGGGTCTTGCTGGGGAAATGGTGAGGCCGGGGAGCCGGGGGAGCCGGGGCTTGTTTTCTCTGCGTGGGATAGGCAGTCACGGGAAAATTTCTTGCAGGAGGAAGACAAGATCGGATTTTTGCTTTTTTAAAAGGAAAAGTGCTACCGTTTGGCTGCTGTGCTTAAACCAGTTCATGGGCGGGGCAGGGGAGGACGCCAATGAACAGTCTACGTTGTCCCCTCTCCTCTGAGGGGGACACCTTTCAAGACCCCCAGTGGATGCCTGAAACAGCAGGTAGCGCTGAATCCTTATATGGCATGTTTTTCCTGTACATTTCTATGATAAAGTTTAATCTATGAATTAGGCACAGGAAGAGACTAACCTTGATAACTAATAAAATAGAACAGTTATAACAAAATACTGTGATGAAAGCAAAATAAGGATGACTTGAACACAGGCCCGGCTGTGACACCTGACAGTCAATGTGATCGCTGAGACGGCCGTTAACACTAAGTGACTAGCAGGAATTCCGCGCAGACAGCGTGGAAATGCCAGACGAGAGGATGGGTCTCGTCCCGGGCAGGATAGGGCGAGATGGGGAGGCTACTCAGAACTGCGTGCAACTGAAAGATTAGGAATTGGTTATTTCTGGAATTTTCCACTTAGCATTCAGATCTTGGTTGACCTCTGGTAGCTGTGAATAGGGAGGACCATGGGTATAGAATATGCAAGGTAAAGGATGATGGTGGCCCAGGTGTAGGCATTTTTGCTGGAGGCTGCACAAAGTACCAGGTGGCTTCTGGACATGTTTTGAATTCAGAGCCGGCGGGCTTTGCCGCTGAGCTGCTGTGCTGGAGCAGAGTGGGGGAGGCATCGCTGGTAACTAGGATTTTGGCTCGAACAACCAGGAGAATGATTTGCTGAAGCGGGGAAGACTTTGGGAGTAGCAGGGTTGGAGTGGATGAATCAAGGTTCTTCTTTGTGTCTTCTTATTTTTATCATTTCAGCATATTATGGGGGTATAAATGTTTAGGTTACATATGTTGCCTTTGCCCCACCCGAGTCAGAGCTTCAAGCATGTCCATCCCCCAGATGGTGTGCACTGCACCCGTTAGGTGTGTATATACCCATCCCCTCCTCCCCCCTCCCATCTGCCCGACACCCGATGGATATTACTACTCTATGTGCACCTAAGTGTTGATCAGTTAATACCAATTTGCTGGTGAGTACATGTGGTGCTTGTTTTTCCATTCTTGTGATACTTCACTTAGTAGAATGGGCTCCAGCTCTATTCGAGAAAATACAACAGGTGCTATATCACCATTGTTTTTTGTGGCTGAATAGTACTCCATGGTATACAT
>VBSM01000272.1:110165414-110219941 GCA_008086735.1 Cheirogaleus medius | reverse complement strand
TGCTATAAACATTTGAGTGCAGATGTCTTTATTATAGAATGTCTTTTTTTCCTTAGGGTAAATGCCCAGTAGTGAGATTGCCGGATCAAATAGTAGTACTATTTTTAGTTCTTTGAGGTATCTCCACACTACTTTTCACGGAGGTCGTGTTAGTTTTCAGTCCCACCAGCAGCGTATGAGTATTGCTATCTCTCCACATCCACGCCAGCATTTGTTGTTTGGGGACTTTTTGATGAAAGCCATTCTCACTGGAGTTAGGTGATATCTCATTGTGGTTTTGATTTGCATTTCCCTGATGGTTAGAGATGGTTTGGGCCTTCGATGTTTGAGGTGCATGTCTGGCAACCAAGTGGAAATACCGAAGGGGTGGTTGGGTCTACAAGTCCAGCATTAGGGAGAGAGTTCCAGCTGGTGATACAGCTTAGGGGATCAGATTGCTGGCATGCAGGAGGCATTTAGGGTGGGCAGACTGGGTAAACTCACCAGAGAGTAAGTGTAGGGAGACAAGTGGTCTGAAGACTGAGCCGGTGACACCCCACTCTGATGAGCTGGCGGAAGAGGAGCAGGAGGGAGCACATGGGCTGAAAGAGGCAGCCGGGGGCTCAGGGCAGAGCTGGGGGGCTGACATCAAGGGAGACAGGGAAGGAAACGTGGAAAAGGGAAGCATGGTTGTCACATCAAAGGCACTGAGAAGTCAAGGAAGGTGCTAGAACTGCCCATGGGTCAGGGGAGGTAGAGGTCACTGTCCTTCCCAATAACAACATTCCAGAGGAGTGTTTGTGGACAAAAACCCAAATGGACAAGGTTCTATAGGATAGGGGGTGAGGGGGCGGAGACAGCCAACAGAGACCACTATTTGGGGAAGTTTTTCTGTAAGTGGGGTCAGAGAAATAAGGTGGGTGTAGGTGAGCACCAGGTCAGGTGCAGGTGAGCATGAGGTCAAGTGCAGGTGAGCATAATAAGGTCAAGTGCAGGTAAGCATAAGGTCAAGTGCAGGTGAGCAAAAGGTCAGGTGCAGGTGAGCATAAGGTCAAGTTCAGGTGAGCCCAAGGTCAAGTGCAGGTGAGCACGAGGTCAAGTGGAGTCAAGGCGTGTGGCGTGCACAGTCACAGAGAAACGTGGCCGCAGAGCTGTGCTGCCCCCGGCCACCTGACTCCAGGCCAGTGCTCCCGTTTCACGGGCTGTGCACTCCAGATCTGGCATCTCTCCCTTTCTCCTCCTTCTCTCCTCCTCTCCCTGCCTGTCTCCCAGCCGGCAGGACTTTGAATCAGCTCCACTTCCCAGGGCCCCGCATCTGTCTCTGACAGGCAGCGTTTCGTTCTGGGTCTTCCCTTGTTACCTTACATGGCAAAAAGGACTTTGCAGATGTGATTAAGAATTCCGAGATGGGAAGATGATCTTGGAGTCATCACAGAGGTGCTTCTAAGAGGGAGGCGGGTGCTGAGAGTCAGCAAAGACGACGTGGCCACAGTCAGAACAGACGGTGCCGCACTTTGAAGCCGGAGGCAGGGGCCGCAAGCCGGGACTGCGGGCAGCCTCTAGCCGCCGGAAAAGGCGGGAAATGCTCCCCACCCCCCAGAGAGTCGGGAAGGAACATGGCCATGTTTATGCTTCGATTTTAGTCTCGTGAGACCCATCTTCTGACTTCTAGAGCAGTCGGAGAATAAATGTGTATTTTTTAAGCCACTGAGTTTGTGATCATTTGCTATAGCAGCAACAGGACACCAATACATCTTTTAAGAGAATTTGCCAGGTCTGAGATCCATTCTTTCCGAGCCTTCTTCCCACTCGTGTGCCCACTGGCCTTTGTGAAAACACGCTGACGTGACTGATGGGGACCCCGCTCTGGGACAGGAGGCAGGCTGGCGAGAGAGCAGTGGTGGAGGGGACGGCTCCCGGACGTCTGTCACACCGGAGGCCAGTCACGCCCCAGGCAAATCCACACCAAACCCCAACTGCAGCTTGCTCTGACCATGCTCCTAGTCAGGCCAGCCGCGTCAGGTGCACTGTCACCGTGACAACGCTTACTCGGGACCCGCGTGCCCCGCCGTCGTCTCTCGTGGCCAAGGCACAGCCCCCTGCCTTTCCGCCCCACCTTACAAAGGGGAGGCCCGTGCATCTGTGGGGCTGACTCGGGCTTCAGAGCAGAAGTCAGGGGACTTCAACCTCATCCGGCTGCAGTCTGCAGCATGTCCCTCTAGCTGTAAAGTCAGGACATCTCCGAGGTGACGCCACCAAGGCCGCCATTAGGTGGCTTGGTGTGGTTTGCGTTGATCTCGAACGAATTTAAGCCGCCGAGTGCCGTCCTTCCCTCATGCTTTTGCTGCTACAGTGAACGTGTTCATTCCCTCCACGTGCACCTCGGACGATGCCGTGCCGGGCGGGACTGAGAAGTCAGAGCCGTGTGCGCGCTGCGGCAGCAGCCAAAGGCTGCAGCGACTCTCTGGACTGTGCGGTCCACGCAATGTTTCCCATAATGCTCCAGAAGTGAGCATTTTCATTTTTTTTTTATTATCATTATACAAACGTTCTATTCCCAGTGCTACTTACGGCCTTCGTGGTCAGAAGAGAGGGAAACAGTAGCGTTCTACACTCTCTCACTCCTCAGTCAGACACGAAGCTACAGACACAACGTGGGAATGGAAATGTCGTCCAGACACAGTCGGAGGATCAGCCAGCCCTGAGGTCTTGCTAAGTATTATGAAACGAGGACATTCTCCATCTTAATTGGAACTCTAAAGAGCTCCAAATGTGTCCATAAATTATAGCAGGGAAGACGGGAAGTGGATATGATATGGAAAAACTTGAAGGCTGCCTCTGAGTTTAGCCACGAAGCAGACAGGGGCCCGCAGACGGTGGCCAGCTGCCTTTGTGCCCCTCACAGTGGCAGGCCTGGGGCGGGGCAGGGCCCAAAGCCCGTGGTGCGGTTTATTGAGGATGGGGCATTCCGGAACTGCAGCCTCGTCTGTCTGCAAGCACAGGACCCCAGAGGAGAGACGGAGGGACCAGGGGCCCGGCCATGGGAAGCCCCAGCAGGCAGGGAGACAGTCTAGGCTGCCACAAGGCTCCAGGGAGGCAGGGGTGCCCTCTGGGCTATGCAAAGACTCTACCTGTGGGTCAGCAGCCTCAGGGCACCTGAAGCCTTTGCTGAAGTCTCTGTTTAAACTATATCCACCTGGGGGCAGGGAGTTGCTCATGCCTCTGGGTTCTGCTGTACCCCTCTCATACTTTCCGGGCTCTCCTGTTCACATGTCAGTCCCCCCCACCCCCACCCCCACCCCCGCCCCTATTGTGCTGCAAGCTCCTAAATAGCTGGTCCAGTGTACGGTTTATCCTGCGTGCCCAGGTGCCTCCCAGTGCCTGGCTCACAGCTGATGCTCAGCAAAGGCTGAATATGGGAACAAGGGGAGGGATCTTCCAAGTCAGGGGTTGGCCCCTAGCCTGCTTTTGTCAATAAAGTTTTATTGGAACACAACCACACTCATTCATTTACATATTGTCTATGCCATACCACAATGGTAGAACTGGGCAGTTGTTATTATAGGGCCCACGATGCCTAAACTATTAACTTTTTGGCCCCTTACATAAAATGTTTGTCCACCCCTGCTCTAAAGCAATTACCTCTCCCTTTGGTGATTTTTAAGATATTAAAGCATATTACAATGACATATTGTGAATCTTCTAGAAGGTTCCTGATTTATCATTTGAAATAATCAGAAACAGCCTCAGCCAAATCAAATGAGGATTGAGAATTAACACCATCTGTTCCCTCTGCCCAGCGCTGGGCTATCCTTGGACTCTGCAGGACTGCCTGCCCCCGGAGATTTGGAAGGGTTCTGCAGGGCACGGCTTTCTGACTGCACCTTCTTTCCCTGATCACTTGTGCAGACCACCCAAAATTCTGTCAAGTACCCCTGTGGGAATTAAGGATGTTATTGCTTTGTGCTTTATATCCCAATCTAAGTTCTCTCCATTTCACTCTGGCCTGAGATGGGCAGTGGTGTTGAAATAGAGGTTTGAGAAGGGGTGTGTATGTATGTGTGTGTGTGTGTGTGTGTGTGTCTGGCAGCGGGGGAGGGGGTGTTGTAGAAAGTGAGGAAGACAGCAGTTATTTTGGAGTTGGGACTCTGGAGGGAATAAGGCCTGTGTGGGTTTTTAGAATTGGGACTTTATAGGTGGTGTGGGGAGAGGCAGGGGCAGAGGGCTGAGCGGGACACTCTCTACTTCTGAGCTGTGCCCAGGGTCGGCCACTCACTCACTGGGCAAACACATCCAGCCCGCTGTTCTCAACAGTGGGTGATTTTGCCCACAAGGGCACGTCCGGTAATGTCTGGAAGCATTTTGGGTTGTCAAGACGGATGGTGGCGGGTGCTGTTGTGATCTAGTGGGTAGAGACCAGGGACTCTGCTAAGCACCCTGCAATGCACGGGGCGGCCCCCAGCCCTCTGCACACACACACTGGCTCTGTACGTCATCGGCGCCGAGGTTGAGAACCCCAGTCCAGTCCCTGGCGGACCCACACTCCTCCTCTGGGGTGATGAGCGCCGCTGGGGAGAGGCCGCGCTCGGAGAGGTACACGCTTGGCTGGGGCCGAGTGAAAATTTTCGCCTAGAAGATTGCAAAGTAATTAGATGGGGCAACCACATCCTGTTTGGGAAGAATAGGAAGAATTATCTTGTCATCACAGGGCAATTATCCTGTGAATATTTTGGCAGCACATTGTGTTTTGCCATGTAATTGCAATTAACACGTAAGCGATCTAGTGCTTCTGGTGTGTGTCATTCCCTTGAAAAAAATATATGACTAATGCCGCGGTGACAGCCACGCAGGTGTGACATACGTCTAAGAGAAGAGATGGCACTGGAATCAGCCCGCTTGTGGTTGCCAAGCTGCGAGCTCTCATGTGGTCATGCTCTTAGGTGAATTTCAGACAAGAACGGACAGAGGGAGGTTCGATAGCAACTGCGGACGATCCACGTTGAGATCCACGTTGAGAGTGGCCCTGTGATGTGTGCGTCTCGTGGAAACACTTCCGGGCCCGACACTGGTTCTTTTGGGAAGTCAGTCGAATACCGATGGCAAAGAATAGTCTCTCTCTTAAGGCACTAGTTCAAATTCTCTTCCCATCCTGTAAGTGTTCCAATCTGGACTTTTAATTTTTTTTTTTTTTACAAATGTAGATTTCATTTTTCTATTAGAATTTTTAGGAGTGTCCATTTTTCTTCAATGCTGAACTCTGAAATATTTCCCATAGTTGTGTGCATTTGAATCTCTGATGCAATCGTAACCTTTACCCTGAGTTTTCGATAAGGATTTGCTAAATTTCTTCGACGCGTAAATTTTCAGAAAATGTCTTATTTTGAATTGAGTTCTTTTTCTCCTCTTGAGTCATTTCTAGCAACATAACAGAGACATGATAGGGTGTGTTTGAGTGGTGAGTGGAACTCTTGCTAGATCCTGGGCTGCCGCTGTGGGGCGCGAGCCCCGACTCTCTGTGAGCAGTGGTCAGACTCAGGCAGGGGGCCGTGGCTCATGCTAAACCTGGCGCCCTACATCCCGTGTGGCTGAGGATCAGGCTGGTGGGGCCTCCACTTCTGCTTCCTTCTTTGTGGATCCAGAAACTCGATTTCATCAGGGCTGGTGGGGAGTACCAGGCTCTTGGAAACCTACTCACACCTGCTAAGCCTGCACAAGCCTGGACAAGCCCTCAGGCAAAGATGCTGAGTTTCAGTGATTCCAGTACTCTGGCTCTTCCAAGGAGACTGAATCCGTGACAGTCCACAGTCCCCCTGGCCACATACCCCAGCCTGGCTTCACTCCAAAAGGATCCAATTTTTCGCTGATGACAGCAACATCTCTTAGTCTTCCAGGCCCATTTTGATTGTCTCCCGATGCCTGAGGTCTTTTCCTTCTGTATACAGTCAGCCACCAAATTGTCTCTGTTGTTTCCGCTGTTTCTTTATCGTGCACCTGTAGCTGAGCTACGTCAAGTCTGGCTGCTGGAACGAACTTGTTTCTAGGCCAGCACATCCCAGATGCGGCACCCGGTTCGTCTTCCACGGCACACACACATGCAACACAAAGCACGGGGAAAAGCATCCGTTTTACATGAGAGTTTTTACTATCAATGTAATTTTACATATGGAGTTTTTAGCATCAAATTAGAGCTATGGTCACAGATTAACCTTGCAGAATTTGTTATTATTAACAACTGACATTTTTGTGCTTAAAATTTTTCAAAGCAATTGTCTATGCATTATCTTCCCTGGTGCATTAAAGGCATAATTTTATTTTCCCAAAAGAATTATTTGCACACAATTTTTCAGAGGGATACAGAATATAATTACACAAAGTGATATATGTGCGTTCTACGTGAGTTTGAAGATACGTTCTGCATTATATACATTTTTAGGGTCATGAACAGGGTCAAAAACGAGGCCCCGCTCTGAATTCAAACCACTTCTCCCAATGTGTGTATTAGCCTTGACTTCCCGTCAGCCTCCGTACCTTGTCTAATTAGGCTCCGATCCGCCACTATCCCTCCCGTACAATCATTTCATAACGGTTGCATCTAAGCTGCTAGTTTAATAATCTAGATAATAACACATTTTGTACAGAATCATTGATAATAGCTGCGTATTTATAATCCACGCTGTGAATGTTTTCATCTTTAGAAACACAATAACATATTCCTCATACCAATTTTGAATCCCCACATGATCTTATTTTCTCCTTAACTGCTGAGTTCTCGCCGCTGCTCCGGCTGCACCATCCGTCACGGCGCCGTCTGCTTGATCTACCCCGCGTTTACAGCTCCCGTCTCCTCAGGTTTCACTAACGCTCATTCAGCTCATCCCGCACTGATTGCGTTTAGGAAACACATCCAAATGCGGCTGCTTTGATCCAGCACATTCCAGTTCTTGGAAGCACAAACATTCACGGTGCACTTTCTGTGCATCAGTGCTTACCTGTGTGAGCCCCGGAGCCACTCTGAGTCCTCCCGACAGGTGTGCCAGCATCCTTGCCCTGTCCAGGGGGCGCGGTGGGGGTGTGGACTAAGAACTTGTATAACAGGTGGGTATCAGGTGGTTTGCAAACAAAATGAAAGGGAAGTGTCCATGCTCCGAAGCTAAGTGGGTTTGCTCCACACACACCAGGTCAGGGGACTAGACGCCCCTCCTAGGGGTGTGTCCTGGAGAAGCAGACCTTGCACTGTCTCTTCCCCTTCCCTTAATTCATGTCCTTTTTTGGTTAAATGTCCCCTGAAATTGTGAAATTTTAATGGAAATAAATCATCAAAACCAGGTCAAAATTAGAGGTGGGATCCTGCTGTGTGCTTTAGAACAGCAGTCCTCAACCTTTTTGGCACCAGGGACCGGTTTCTTGGAGGAAACTTTGTCCACAGATGGGGGTGGGGGTGATGGTGAGCGCTGGGGAGGGCTGTACATCCAGAGGAAGCTGTGCTGGCTTGCCCGCCGCCCACCTCCTGCTGCGTGGCCGGGTCCTAACACAGGGTTCGGGGACTGCAGCTTCAGGACTTGCAAATCCAGCATCTGCTATCCACAAGAGGGGCTGGAGAGACAGGATGACAGAATTTACACATTCATCTTACAGACGTTTATTGTTGCATTGTAGAAATGCTCATTTATTAGAGCATTCTCTTTCAAAAGTGGAAAGAGTATGAGAAAGTAGAACGAGTCACCGTAAACTGGTGACTCTGGAACCACCTCTGTCCACGTTTTGTGTATTTCCCTCCTGCCTTTTTTTCTCTTTTTTTTTTACATATGCTTTTTCCTTTTTAAACACACTTGAGAATGATCCGGACAGGCAAAAATAGTTCCAGAAATCAACAAAATAAATTCAAATAAAGACAAATGGAAATTCTGATATTTTGTTCAGTAAGTCCTTTTACAAGTTTAAGAAGGATTGGCTTTACATAAGTTTAAGTGAAGAATATCTTGGTTTTTCATTGATTGCAAACTGAATGTGAGGGAAATATTGTCAACACAGTCTTAAAATTAATAGAAGAAAATACAGTGCCCTGATGAGGGAGGTCATCTAGAGCGTTTTTTGGTTGTATACTAATATTTGGAAAAAATTTGGAGCATGTGCTTAGAGATATATATATATACACACATGTATATTTTTTATTAATTACATACATGTAACTACAGTAATATGTTATATATGTATATGATGGATAAAAATGATAATAAATAGAAATTGTCATATTTATTTCCCACATTCGGATTAATTTCTCATCCCTGGGAATCCCCCAGGTCGTTCTGGGGATCGTTGCTCTAGAGCAGTGTGCTCCACTCTGGGCATCCTGGCATGTGACTCTGACCAGAGACTGAGGCTTGTGACGGTGAGAGGTGAGAAAACTGAGTCACATGGGGGCCGATGGGAGACTGGATCTGCTTGGCCAACTCTGTGAGACACCCGAGACCCCACGGGTCACCAAATGTCCCAGTGCAGTGCTTCCAAAGATTCGACCCTCCCGCCTGGGCTTTTATCTGCTTCTGCCACCATTCCACGAGTGTGTGCAACGTGGAATCTATAACCGCGTCCTAGCATTGCCAGGACCCGGGAGGCCTGTTCGGTCACTCTTGATATTAAAAGAACCGATTAGAAACATTACATAATTGTGAGCATGACCTCAGTTGGCCAATCATCCCGGCTCTGTACGAACACGCTAACCATATCGCATCCCATGTGTGTGATCAGGACGCTTATTTTAAGAAATCACAATCTCACTTTTGGTAGCTTAGGCATAATAAGGATAGGAACGTTGATACAAAAGACCTCTGATGTGTCTTGAGATCTTAATAAATATCAGGACTATTGAGTGCAATGACAGCATGTAGTTTTAGTGTCACCCACGGGAGAGTACACGGAGGGCCAGCCAGGTGCCTCCTGGGGCCACCTCTCTTTCTTGTCAGCTCCATCCTCAGCACCGCCAGTGGCTTGCTTGTGCAGCCGTCTGCTCCTCTAGGAAGAAGAAGAGTTTAGTCAGTTCACAAGAGTTGCTAACAAGCGACACGGGGCACAGAGCTGCTTGGGCTTTTGCAAATGGGGCTGCTGGTTGGCCAGCAGGCTCACCCCCCTGCCAAATTGTTCGCTCCAACGTGCCAGCTTTCTGCCTGGCATCAAAATACGGGTCTCAGCAAAATCACAAACCATCATAGGTCACGGACACTGGGAATTGGGAAGAACTTCCAGAAACTACGTTCTTGAATGTCGAAGAGCAAGTGGGATCCCTGCTATTTCCTCTTAGTTACCTGACGTCGCGGGACTGTCCCCGATCTCCTTGAGAAGACGCAGTCATACTTGTATGTAGCAAAGGCCTGCAGTATCTTAAAGATGACTGCGTCACACCATCTCATTCTGCAGAAGAGGACTTTGGGGCTCAAGGTAGTCATACCAAGTTAGCGCGAGCACTCCAGCCCTACAATTCACGAATCCTGTTTCTTTATCTGCACGATGGCACAGTGGGGAGAAGATTAGAGGTCATCTGCACGACGTGCCCAAAACGGATGAGACAATCTATGGGCAAATGGTCCCTTCTAAAGCAGAACTAAAAGTCAGAATTCCTGAGTCATGATCCTGGTTCTTCTTCAAAGTCACGGCAATAGCCCGCCTGTCCAAGGCCATCGACTTGAGCCATGGCCACGGGCCATGCTGTTTATGACTCAGTGGCAGTGCTCTTCTAAAGTCACTATTTTTCCATTTCAGTTCTTTCTGCACGGTCACTTTTGAGAACTCTAAATTCGGAGGGAATAGTGCCACGCGTGAGTTACGCGAGTCGTGCACATAATTTCCTTGCAGTGAGATATGAGCATAAAGTCTCTCTGTAATAAACAAAAACTATTGTGCATAATTTCCCACTGGCCTTTTTTGTTAATTGGGCTCTTACTGTGGAAGCCTTTAATGCAGAGAATAAATGAATAACTGGCTTTTATGCACAGCCTCCTCTCATCATGTGCAAGGGCTCGAAATTTAAAGTGAACTATTTTTAGATCTTATATGATGATATAAAGGACTGTTTATTGCTGGCAACGCAGGAAGCACGTTGTATCCCTGCTTCTGCCTGGCTGCTCTGCGGTGGCCCACTCGGGCTTCCGTTCTTGCTGATTCATTAGTTGTGTCCAAAAACACCTTGAGTCAAGTCGGATCATTTTTATAACAGGGAATGTGGTTCTCAAACGTTTCCAGTAGAATTCAAGTTCAGGTTCTGCTTTGACCAATCAGGATAGTGGTCCTTGGATGAGTCACATTAAGTTTTTTTTTTATTTTAACCTCCCCGAGGTGAAGCAGGAAGTGGGGTTCCAGGCCAGAGGGAATAGCGGGGTCCCTGTTATGGCTCTTGCTTCAGAGGTTGGTCTCTGCATCCTCTTTCTTCCCCTCTCCTCCTCCAAATCCCTTCTGCCTCTCCAGCTTTCTTCTCTCCTCCTCCTCCTTCCGACTCATGTTCCAACATCATGGCTCCTTTTCAATGTGACAAAATGTCACAGGACTTCACCTAACAGTCCTTGTATCAACACTTCCGGTATCTGAGCGGGTAAACGTAGAAATGCCACACAGAAATGACTGTGAACTCAACAACCATTTAAAATTCATCATGATGGTTTCTATATATACTTTTAAAATTATATATAAACACATGAAGAATTATTTTTTTCTGTTTATGCACCGATATGGGCCCAAGGTTACTCACAAAAGAGTTACATCAGCCCAGAGGTTGGGAAACAACGAACTCACGATACGTTCGTTTTCATTTATATATTCATTGCTGACAGTGACTTCCGGGCCCTGAGGGTGAGCAGGGAATAAGAGGTCATTCCTGGCTTTAGGTGGACACACCTGAGCCAACAACAGGCTCATCCTGGGAGGCTGGGCGGGGCGCTGCCTGGGTTGGATTCCTCCTCCCAGGGCTCAGTAGCTGCGAGGAGTCAGGAGGTCAGCTTTCGCACGGATAAAATGCAGCCAATGTTAGCACGCTCCTTCATGGGCCACGGTAAGAACTGGATGAGAGACGGCGTGTGGAGCACGTGCAAGTGGCTGGTGCACACGCATCGTTCCAGTGTTTGCCATGTTGACCTGTGCACAGCGGCAGAGGAGTGGTCAGGGGGCCCGGCCCCACTGGCCTGTGAGGGAGAAAAGAACCGCACCTTAGACAGATGACGGTTCTCAGCCCTCCTCTCCCTGTGCAGGATGCGTCCCTTCTGGTCCTCTTGGAAGCAGCCAGCAAGATGGAACAGGAAGTGCAAGAGATGCCCTGGGGGAAGCCCATATGCAGGGACAGGAGAGGGGCCTCAGATGCCCACCCCAGGGGTGCTGCTGAGGAGTTCTGTCTGGGCCCCTGGCTCAGCTCTGACCCTCCCGCAAAGCTCGGTGGTAGCTGGGACCCCCCCAGGAGAGCTTGGTCTGGGGTGGCCACCACGGAGGGTCCTGAAGGTGCCTTGGCTAGAGGCTGGGGGCTCCCGGCGCCCCTGTGCAGGTTCTCCGGGAAGGGTGGTGCAAGTGGCCTGCCAGGCCCTCCACTGCCTTGGTACCCCCTGAACTTTTGTAGCAACCGTTGCGTGTTTGTCGGGGTGGGGGGGGA
Source organism: Cheirogaleus medius (assembly GCA_008086735.1). NCBI lineage: Eukaryota > Metazoa > Chordata > Mammalia > Primates > Cheirogaleidae > Cheirogaleus > Cheirogaleus medius. Next base: position 110,208,336 of record VBSM01000272.1, on the reverse strand, counting down.
TGTCTGCCCAGTGCCCTGCCCCAGCCCCCTCAGGGCTTTGCTGACATTAGAGCTGTTGCCACCTGTGGCCAGTGGCCTCACATCGGCTCAGCCACACGGTGACTCTGGTTTGGTCCCAGGGCCCTAAAGAGAGGCTACTGTGCCCGGGTCTCCCCACGTAAATCTCTCGTGAGTCCTGCTCCCCTTCTCAACGACTCTGGTGCGCTCCTTTAGTCCTAGCATGTTGGGAGGAGAAGCATCGCTTGAGCCCAGGAGTTCAAGGCTGCAGTGAGCGGTGATCGCGCCATTGCACTCCAGCCTGGGGGACAGAGTGACGATCCTCTCGAAACAACAACAACGGGTCCTACCTGCTAGCTCAGAAACAGGCACTAGCCCATCCTCTTCCCGCCTCCCCATCTCTCTTGCCTCTCCCAGGCCCTTGGACAGCCCAGACCCCGCCAGACCCCGGCTGAGCGCAGGGAGGGCTGAGCAGTCCCCACCACGAGGGGCGCAGGGCTCCCGGGAAGCCTCCTGTGAGGGATCCCCTTCTTGAAGGTGATGGGAGAGCAGGTGCAGGCCGGGTGTCCCAGGGAGATGGCTGGGCAGGGGAGGCACTTGGACATCCCATCCTCTGTGTCTGGGGACCTAGAAGGGCATCTCTATTGTGTGCACAAAGCAGCTAGTTAGTAGCTGTCCTGTACCAGGCTGGGGCCTCAAAGAACAGGGAGCGTTTCTGCAGCACGTCTCTCCAAGGCGGTGTTGGCGTTGCGCAGTGGGCAAGGCACGCGAAGCCCGGGGCCAGGAGCGAGGTGCGTGCTCAGACGCCCCACACATCCCGCACGCCGGCCTGCCCCCAGCTTCCCACCAGGGCTGGGAGGTCCTGAGAGTCTGTTTTCTAAACAAGCTCCCAGGTGAGGCTGCTGCCGGGCCAGGCCACGCTGTGAGAACCGCTGTGGACGCCGTACCCCGGCCATCGGGGACTCGGGGCCTTTTCACCGGGGACAACGCTGGCCTCCTGCATCATCCTTAAGGCTACTGCCTCCGTGAGGACACCAAAGTCTTCCTGCCTCTCTGAGGAGGGCTGAGTCACTGATTTATAAAGAGCCCTTTGGCATTTGAAGATGCCTCTTTCTCACCAGATTATTCCTCTCCCCGGTCTGTGCAGATGGTTTGTTTTCCTCTTAGGTTATACCGATGGTTATTGTCTCACGATTTCCCATTCTGTCAAGTCTTATTGGCCCCTCCAAGTCCTCCAGACTCAGGTGTGGTTGACTGATGCATTCGATCCCTCCATCCTTTCCACTCTCCCTATGTGTCGCCCCAGATGCACCCCTCCCCCCTCAGAACAGCGAATTCCAATCCTCGTATTGGCCAAGACACAAGGAACGAGATTGGCCAAGTGAGTTGTTTGACCGGATATGACTTGAAGCTTCATTTGTCCGGGCTGGGAGTCCAGCTGCCAGTCTGACCCGCTCTGTCGGCTTTCCACGTTCTCCCAGCCCTGCCCTCTCACGGGCGTTTCTGGAAGGCAAGGATGCTAACCTGAAGGGCCGGTGTCGTGGTCTTCGCCTGACATCCCTCGAGGAAAAAGAATATCCCTAGTGTCCAAAAACAGTGAGATTTTTGTGCACCAAAACATTCCCCCGCCTCAAGAGTAGCTGGCCTCTTTCTGTTGTGTTTGGTGAGAAAGTGTGGTTATTTCTGGACTCGGTGGAAGATCTTATCGGAAATCGCTGCAGAATCGACCTCATGAAATATTTACCATCCGTCCCTCAACTTTCTGTTCTTAGGCACAATGCAGAGCCACCGGGGGAGAGACAGATACATTTCAAAAGAGAAGCACCTGATGTGAAGTGATTAGCCTAGTTTGGGGCTGTTTCTGTGCCTCATTTTGGTTTCCAAATGAAAAGAGGAAAAAAAATGGAATTTGGGGGATCAGCGAAGCCCTGCAGACGGGCAGGTGCACCCTGCATTTCAGGAAACCGCCAGCAGGTGGGAGGGCAGTGACTGCCTCCAGCATCTGCAACCGTGAGCAAGCCAAGCGGCCGGCTGCCTCCGCTGCAGAGCAGAGCGGAGCAAACTGCTTCGGGATGCGGCAGAATATGGCAGTCGGGAGCGCGGTGTGGTGATCGCAGGCAGGGAGCTCCCCGCCCAGGCTCGCTCTGCGCTCGAAGCCATTTTGTCCCTCTGACTGCTGGCCCCGCAGCCGGCTGGTGGAGGCAGGGTCCCTCGGTCCACCTGCAGCCCTGTGCCTGTCCTCCCGCTCTCCCCGAGCTCCTTCCTCCCAGCAAAACTGTGCATCTTGCTGACCTTCCTGCTGTCCACGTTCCCCCCTCGCTCCACCTTCATTAAAATTTAAATATCAAATGTCCAGAAAATAATACAGCAGCCTTTAGTTGGGAGGACCTCATGGCTGCCTTTTTTATTTGTACCTGGTTTGTGGCCACACAGGATTGTTCTGAAAGGACTTTGAGCCACACCACGCATCAAATGAATGCCAACACAAGCAATTAAAACGCGCCGGGTTCTAGCAGAGCGCAGCGGGGCTGCCCAAGCCAGGGCTCTGTCAGTGGCTCAATTATAATGTCCCTCTCCGAGACTGCTGGTCATTGCCACTCACTCTGGGCAGCAGCGTAATTGGCCACGGTTTTGCATCCTTGCAGTTTTTTTGAATTTTGTAAATGCCAACATTTGTCTATTAGAAACATGTGATTAGAAGTAGTTGGTTGTTCTTTTATAAGAGCACGAGATGATTTAAAAATTCTCGATGAGGGATGCATCCTGTTCCCATGCTCACCCTGAGACCGGGCACTTCTGCCGCCCCACCCCCTCCGGAGCCTTCCCTCCGCCCCTCCCCCCAGGAATCTTTGAAAGCAAACCTTGAGCCTGAGCTCGCATAACGAAGATGGTGCCATGGCCTGACTACATGGGCAGAAATTGCTCTTTGTTTTTAAATTCTGTGTCAAGTTCAACTTCATCATCCTGTTCCTTTATGGGGAGGACTCACGCTAGAGAGTTAAAGGGTTTCTGACTCTATTAAAGGAGGCCTGGGAAGGAGATGTGAGCTTCTCAATCTGTGACAGGCCCAAACGCTTCGAGGATACGATTACTTCCTTGACCCGACCACATGTAATTTTTGGAGAAACACGTGTGGAAAATCATTGTCTGTCTCCTCTGCTGCCATGGCATAGCGGGTGGAGACTGCTGGAACCGCATTTCTGCCGTGTGTCTCCACCTGCTGGGTGGTTTGTCCGGCACCTTCTCCATCTGATCTCCTGAGCCCCGCACACCGGATGGCGAGATTCCAGGCGCTGTCCCGATTTGTCTGCACACGCCGCTCTCCGCGCCACGCCCCACAGTGCTGTGTCCCTGTCCGCACGCTCCCGCACTGCGGGCATCTGCTGCGCTTGTCCCTCGCTCCGCCCATTTCTCCTTCATTTTCCCTCCTTCTCCATTTCCACCAGATAAACTCCTACCATAAGCTTCATAGCAAACGTCACCACCTCCATGACGCTTTTTCCTGCCCCTGCAGGGCAGGACTCATGCCCACCTCCCTCTATTGGGGCATTTATGTGTTATAAATGCTCATGTCTTCTTCTCTGGGAAAATGTAGCTGCATGGATCAATAATAAACTGCTTCACAGAAGTTCCAAAGAGGAGAGGCTGAATGATTTTATATTGAGACAGAGAGAGAGAGAGAGAGAAGAAAAAACGTTCCCACAGACACATGAGAGAAAGAAGAGTGGCGAAAACAGATGCAGGCGATTGCAAGTAGCGAACAAGGACCGAGGCTCACAGAGCATGAAGTGCCCTGGAAAGGAGGCACTGCAGTCCGGGCACCTCTCTCCCAGGTGAGGGGATGACCAGGCAGAGCTTCCCGAGGGTGTCACGCGTGTTTGTGTGCAGCTGCGTGCAGACCTGCCACTCGGCAGCCACTCCTCTTTCCTCTGCATCCCTTGGGGTGACCCTCGTTGGTCAGGGGCCGTGGGGTAGCGGGATAACATGCAAATCCGCAAGGATGTCACTGCTGCGCTGTGCTGACCCAACTGGCGTGCATGGGGACACGTGCTGACCCAACAAGAGAAGGGACAGCTCGGGGCCCCGGTGCTGCCCGAATGGGAATGGGGGTGCTCATTCTGGCCGCAGTCCACACGAGCCGCTGCTCTGTACGACGTCACGTCCGCATCTCCCCAAATCAACAGGGGCGCCCTGACTCCAGTAAGGACCAGGTTTCAGGGACATGGGGCTACCCTAGCACATGGCTTTCCTTTTTAGGGCCAAAGTGTAATCCTGACCCCTGGAGACGTGTTTGGGGCCAGGGGCCTGGCCTGGTTGAGTGGCTTGTCCATGTTTAGTCCCGGGCAGGAGCCTCTGTGCACACGACAGAGCTGTTTGCCCAGGCGTAATTCCCCTCCCTTGACACGGATATAACAACTATTGACTTAATCTTAACAACCAATCAATTAGTGAATACACAAACACGGTGCAATGCCAGGTAGTGTACAGGAGAGGCTGCCACATGCATCAGGCTTCGCTCATTAGGTGGGCGGCTGCGAGGATGAAACGGGTTCATATGTGTAAAGCTTCACCCAGCACGGATGTAGCAAAGCTCACGGTGCGTTAGCCATGTTGCCGCTACCGCTGCTGCTGCGGGTGAGGAAAGAGGAGAAGGAGAGGGGGGGAGGGGGGGAAAGGAAGCAATGTTATATGCTTGCTTTTTTTTTTTTTTTTTTGAACTTTATCATTATTGTCTTTTCTACTCTTGGGGAAAGTATATACTATAGACTGAGTAATTGAAGTGAGAACATTTTAGATAATTCCAAATATACAACATTTGATTGACAGACTACCCTGCTACATGGTGACCAGGAGCGATCGGGAGTGGTCAGTCTACACTCCCTTCAACAACTTCCTCCAGGGACACACACAGAAGTTGTCAGCACACAAAGATTCCTGATACGCTGACGTCACCCGTCTTCTGCGCAAATCTCGCTTCCGTCTGCTCTGCCGCCTGCGAGGGAATTCTGGACGGAGACTGAAAATGTTTACGTAATCTTTGCAGCTTCTCCTCTAAAGAGGCAGAGTCTGTTCCTGGGCTGGGCTTGCGACTCGCTTCGACCGCGGAGTGCAGCCGCAGTAACATTGCAGGAGTTCTGTGTCTGGGCCTTGAGAGGCGTTGCAGCTTCTGCCCTCGCTCCTTGAAATTCCTGCCGCGAGAGGAAGCCCGGGCTGGCCAGCCGAGCGCTCCACTGCCTGCGCCGCGGGCGAGTGGCTCGTCACCCCGGCTGAGCTGTCAGACGGCTGCAGCGGTGTGACCTCATGAGAGACCAACAACAGAAGAGCCGTTCCGCTGACCCCGGCCCACCTCGCTGGCCCACAGAATCAAGACCAGATGAAATGGTTGTTATTCTAAACCACCAAGGTTTAGTACGGTTTGTTAAGCAACCAGCGCCCTTGCTTCTTGTGGATCGCAAACTTTTGAGAGCAGTCCTTGCCTCTTCCTGACCTGTGATTGGTGGCAATCGTTGACATCCCTTGGCTTGTAGACACGTCACCAGTCACATGGCATTATCCCTGTGTGTCTTCGCGTTGTCCTCCCTCTGTGCACATCTGTGTCCAAATTTTCCTCTCCTTCTAAGGATTATAGACTCCTTCCAGGCCCGGCCCAGTCCTGTAGGACGGCTCTTAAGTTGATTACACCTGCAAAGACCCTCTTTCCCAATGAAGTCACACTCACGGGTAACAGGGTGGACTTCAACGTTTCTTTTGGGAATACATATTTCTGTCCACTCCATATGTGATTGGGCAATTTCTCCTTGAGATTAGGGTTTGCTATTGGAGGAGGGACAGAAGACAAGCAGCAGGGAAAGGCGTCTGACAGCAGCTTGGTTCACAAGCCACAGTGCCGTGAGATCCAGAACCGGGTCATTTGCTGTTTGACCTTGGAGAAGCTGTGGAGCTCCACGTTCCTTACCTGGTCAATGGGACACTCCCATTGTGTTGCTGTGACGATGCACACAACGTGTATAAGTGACAACCTGGTACAAACCTTGGCCAGAAATTTTTCCCAGATTTATTGAGACATAAAGGACAAGTCAAAGTTGTATATATCTAAGACTCACACTGTGATGATTTGATATGCACATGCATTATGAAATGGTTACCACGTCAAGCTTATTAACATATCCGTCGCCTCACACAGTTTCCATTTTGTGTGTGTTGAGAACGGTTAAGATCTACTCTCGTAGCAAGTTTCAGGTACACAGAAGAGTATCATTAACTATGTCACCTGCTGGACATTGGATTCCCAAAGCTTGCTCATCTTACAACAGAAAGTCTGTGCCCTCGACCAACATCTTCCCGTCTCCCCACCGCCAGGCCCCGGCAAGCACCACTCCACTCTCTGCTTCTGCGACTCTTCTCTTTTAGATTCCACGTATAAGTGACACAATGTGGCATTCGTCTTTCTGTGCCCGGCTTGTTTCACTTAGTATAACGTCCTCCAGGCCCATCCATGGGGTCACGAATGGCGGGATTGCCTTCTTTTTTATGGCTAAAAAATATTCCATATATATTAATATATCACATTTTGTTTATCAGTTCATCTGCTGACAGACACTTAGGTTGTTTCTGTATCTTGGCCATCATGATTAGTGCCGCAGTGAACATGGGAGTGCAGATGTCTCTTCAGAAAACTGATTTTATATCCTTTGGATGTACACCCTGAAGTAGGCTTGCTGGATCATATGGTAACACTATTTTCAATTTTGCGAGGAACCTCCGTGCTGTTGTCCATGATGGCTGTGACAATCTACATTCCCACCAACTGTGTGCAAGGGTTCCTTTTTCTCTGCACCCTGCCAACACTTGTTACTTCTCATCTTTTTGATAATAGCCATTGTGACTGGTGTGCGGTGATATCTCACTGTGGATTTGAGTTGCATTTCCCTGAGGATTGGTGGTGTTGAGCACTTTGTCATATACCTACTGGCCATTTGTATATCTTATTCAGAAAATATGTCTTTTTAGGTCCTCTGCCCAGTTTTCACTTTTGTGTGTGTGCGTGCTATTGAGTTGTATGATTTTCTCATATATTTTGGATATCAACCCCTTATCAGATATATGGTTGGCAAATATTTCCTCCCATTTCCTAGACTGCTTTTCATTTTGTTGATCGTTTCCTTTGATGTACGGATACTTTTAAGTTTGATACAGTTACAGTTGTTCATTTTTTATTTTGTTGTCTGTGCTTTGGTGTTATATACAAAAAAATCATTGTCAAAACCAATGATAAGGAGCTTTCTCCTTTTTTCTTCTAGGAGTTTTATTGTTTCAGGTCTTGAAATTAAATCTTTAATAAATTTTGAGTTATTTTTTGTGTATAGTGTAAAATAGGGTCCAATTTCATTCTTGTGTATATAAATATACAGTTTTTCAAACACTAATTGAAGAGACTATTCTTTCTCCATTCTGTAGTTTTGGTGCCCTTATAAAAAATTACAGTTGACTGTATATGTGTAGGTTCATTTCTGCTCCATTTGTTTATGTGACTGTTTTTATGCCAGTACCATACTGTCTTGATAACTGTAGATTTGTAATATAGTTTAAGATCAGACTGTGTGATGTTTCCAGCTTTGTTCTTCTTACTCAAGATTGCTTTGGCTATTCAGGGTCTTTTGTGGCTCCACAAAATTTTTAGAATTGTTTTTTTCTACTTTTATAAAGAATGACATTGGAATTTTGATAGGAATTATGTTGAATTTATAGATTGCTTTTGGTAGTATATACATTTTAAGAATATTAATTATTCTAATCTATGAATACAGATATCTTTCCATTTGTTTGTGTCTTCAATTTCTTTCATCAATGTCTCATAATTTTCAGTGTACAGATCTTTGACTTCTTTGATTAAATTTATTCCTAAATATTTTACTTTTTTTAATGCTATTGTAAATGAGATTATTTTCTTAATTTCTCTTTTGCATAGTTCATTATTAGTATATAGAAATGCAACTGATTTTTATATGTTGGTTTTATATCCTGAAACGTTACTGAATTTGTTTATTCTAATAATTTTTTAGTGGAGTCTTCAGGGTTTCATTTATATAAGATCTTGTCCTCAGCAAACAGAGAGAGACAATTTAACTTTTTCTTTCCAATTTATTTCTTTTCTTTTTATTTCTTTTTCTTGCCTAATTGCTTTAGTACTGGACTGCCAGTACTATATTAAATAGAAGTGATAAGAGTGGGCATCCTTGTCTTGTTCCTACTATTAGTTTCATCAGTGGTGAAAGCTTTTCATCATTAAATATGGTGTTAGCTGTGGGCTTGTCATATATGGTCTTTATTATGTTGATGAACATTTCTTCTATACCTAATCTGTTGAGATTCTTTGAGATGATCATATAATTTTTATCCTTCATTCTGTTAATGTGGTGTATTATAATGATTGCTTTATATATGTTGAAACATCTTTGTATCCCAGAGATAAATCCCCATTGACCATGGTGCTTGATCCTTCTATTGTACTGTTGAATTTGGTTTACTAGTCTGTTGTTGAGGATTTTTGTCACTCATCAGGGATATTGGCCTATAATTCTATTCTGTTACAGTGTCCTTATCTGGCTTTGGATTCTTTTTCAGGCAATTCTTAGCTCTCCAGTTCCTTGGGGAAAACTACTGGATCTTTACTGTTTCCTGTGGTGGTGAGGTGTCATGTTTGCCTGATTCTTCATGATCTGTGTAGCTTCACATTAGTATCTGTGCATTTCAAGGAGCAAATATCTCTTGTTGTCTTTTTAGACTGGTTTCAGCAGGTAAAGACCTTCTCCTGTCAGATCCCAGGGCTGACGGGATTGCCTCTGAGATCACAATTGAGTGGCCTTGGAGCTGGTTCATATGGCTGCTCCTAAGCCTGCAGTGGAGTCTGCAGTTGGTGGGCCTGTTACCAGAAGCTTGAGTCAATACGAGTCCTTCCTAATCCCTGGAGGGACAGGAATGCTCCTAAAGCCCCAGTCATGGCTGGTGCTGTGACAGGGGTCCACAATAGGGTCTGCAGTTGGGTCCGCAAATGACAGGCTTGTTACCAGGTGCACAGATGGGTGTCTCCCGTTAGGTCACTGGGAGATCTCCTGCCAAGTCACTGGGATGGTCCCTGTGCAGGCAGGACTGGCCCTAGCCTGTGGCTGAGAGTCACTGGAACCAAGTTACAGGGCTGCTTCAGGGTCTGCAGCTGGGAATGAGGTCTTCATGCCTGCGTTTGGGGTAAAGATGGGCACATCTCCTCCCAGGTTCCTGGGAAGGCAGAGTGCTCCCAGACCATGGCTGAACAGGGCTGGAGCTGGATTACAGAGCCACTTAGGGATTTGCAGTCAGACCAAGGTTGGCAGGTCTGTCTTTGGGAACACAATGTCTTCTGCTGGGTCCCTAGGTAGGCAGGATTGATTCTGGACTATAGTTGAGAGGAGCTGGAGCAAGGTCATGGGCTATTTCATGGTCCACAACCAGGATCAAGGTTGGGAGGCCTCTTACCCAATGCATGGGCAGATGTGGCTCTTCCCAGGTCCCTTAACAGCTGGTGCTGGTAGCAGGATGAAGGCCAAATGGAGCTGTAGCTGAGTCCATGGGCAGAGGAGGGAGGTCTTCCTCTGGTTGTGTCACATGGACCACAGTAAGCAAGCCTGTCACCTGGGTGTGGGCCTGACTTTTCAAAATAGTCCTCATTGGTCTTGGGCTCCACTGGGGTTTCAAAACGTCCTACCTGGATCTCAAAGCTCTCCCAAAGGACTTTTGTCTGTGGATGGCTTCCAAATGCTTGCTCTAGGGAGATGTGGGCAGAGTCTCCTTATTCTGGCACCTTGCTGACGTCGCTATCATGTTAATCTGTGTCTGTTTCACCGTTTTCCTTGGGTACATCCCTGAATGAAATAACCCCCATGTGTGATATTCAAATTCTTGCCTGCAGAGTCACCAGTTTTTAAATTGTTTCACTATCAGATCTGGAGCAGCTCAAAAAAAGAAAATTTAGTGAGTTGAGTAAAAGTGCTCCAAAATAACATGCAATAATTTCCCCAACAGTCTGTGCGCCAAGGAATGGAATTTGTGTTCGGCTTGTAATTGATCAGATCTGTTTTAAATTGGGCTTCATCCTTCCGTGTCAACTCATCCTAACAAGAGTTGATGCGTCTGACAGGCCCTTTTAGTTGTGCTTGGGACATTTTATGTCCTTTAATAGCTGTAGTGAACAAGCATATTCTGGAAAAAGAATGAAACGCTATAAAGAATGAATGCAAAATTGGCCTCTTTGGTACAAATATATTTAAAGGTACAAGTAATTTGGGGTGACTAAATTGTCTGGATCCACTTGGTAAACATTCCCTTTAGGATAGCACCAGATCTTAAAAATTTATTGCCGGAAGGTAAATGTGTTGAAAGATTTTCAATTATTCAAAATATGGGCTTATGATGGAATCAGGTTTGAAGACTCCATAACCTTCGTTCCGTACCCACGAAGTCTCACCACGTTGACGGTGAGTGCCGCGGATAGATGGGCAGGTGGCTGTGCTCTCTCCTTAGATGCAACCACTTTGGAGATGAGCATGAATCAGTTGTCTTTGATAGAATGTATAAAGGAATATAAAAGTAGGGTGAATATTTAAGGCATTATCTTTGTGCATACAAGGTAGTTTCTATGCATAGGATCTGGCTTTTCTTAGTCTTAACAAAATATGAAAACTACTCTGTTTTATTAAAGAGTTTCCAGAGTTTCATGAAAAGGATATTTTCTACTTCACAGCTTAGACTCCTTATTTAACTTTTCAATACTACTCCTTGTTTTCATCAAGCCATTTTGAAATCTTCAATACAGTATACAAACAGGTGATTATCAGATATTTAGAGTGGCTGTGTTCCACGGTTTATCAACCTATGTGAGGAGTTTGGGTTGGTTGTTAGTACCTGCTGGAACAGAACCAGTACATTTCAAGTATCTGGTTATAGCTCCTTTTTAGCATGTGCTTTTTAAAGGATTCACTTGGAGGTTGTGGTGCTTCTATGTTTGGAAGGTTCGTTTCTACCTGTGACCAGTGTGTGCTGGAGATGGTTTGGGAAGAGAAACACTAGAGCCATGGTGTTTCTTTACTTCAAACTAAGTTCTGAGACTTTGCAATAGACTGAGTCCAACACATTTCACATTCACTCATGTTAGATCAGATATTTTAAATGCAAGCTGGCCAGGGGTCACATAACTCTGCCGTAGTAGGAATTTCTTTTGCTGTTTTTTTTTCCTAGGTTTTATCCCCAGGTATAAAAATGAGTGATGACCAGTCAGAAGCATAAATGAAAGTGATGTGATGGATGGGGTAGCCACAGCCATGCCAGGCTTTCCATGGAGACCAAAAGGAACAGCAAAGAGGAGTCTGCATTCTCCTCTCGCCCTGAGCCGCAGCAGCAGTGTGATTTGGAACAAATGACATCTTCTCAATGAGATTCAGCTCCCTTACCTGCAAAACGAGAAATGGGAGACTATTACCCATCCAACAGGGTAATGACAGGATCAAATTAAGTAACTCAAGGAATTTCAAAGTGTGTTTAAGGTTACTGTGAGGCATGGCAACCATGCTGGCCTCTAGTACAATTCTTATACGCAGTGAGTGCTCAAAAAAAGACTGTGGAGTTAGTCCATGAATATGTACCTGCAAGAACGAACGGCCCATTCTGAACGGGATTAGGTTTCAGGTGTTCTTGATTAGCATAATGGGGAGTGGATGTTTCCGGGCTCAAGATTCATTGTTGGAACAGGAGGGAAAACAGGGAAATTTAATTTAGCCGGTATTAATAAGGAGCCCACCCTGTTCAGGGTCCTGTGCTGGGCAGGATGGGAGGGAGGTGAGTCTCCTAAGACACGGTGGCTGCATCTGAGGCAGGAACTCCTTCTTCACCGCCTCTGAAAGGAGGCGAGAACAGCACAAGTCACAGAACTATGCTGCTCGAGGAGGGGTTTGCCAAGCAGGGAGTGTGTATACCTTGCACTGGTTATGCCCAAGTTCCCCAGTAACACTGATGGTGAATTTTAAAAATTTGGAAAAATGTGTATCTGAGGATTAAAATAGCCTCTTCTATAGTCACTCCCAGAATTCCTCAGCACCCAATTTTGTCACTGTACGCTTTGTGCCATGTCTAGCTGCAGACACATCTGCGTCCAGCACAACCTTGTGCATCTCGGGAGCGCAGATGTCCTCTCTCAGTCTTCATTTATCCCCAGGGTGCTGGGCACAGGGCAGGGATGCGTGTAAACGCATGTGCGGGCAAGGGGGCAGGGCACACCAGGAACACGTGACCTACAGGACGGGAGGCGATGAACATGTCCTGGGGGCGTGTTTTGTGGCCAGCACTTGGCACGGGGAGGGTCTCATTTCATGTTCTAACCCAGGTGTCTTCTTCCCACGTACCATATAATCACTCATCCGACAATTCTATTTTTTTTTAAAAAATTCTTTTTACATTTTTGGTAAAATATAAATAACATAAAATTTCACATTTTAACCACTTTTAAGTGTCCAGTTGGGTGGCATTAAGTTGGTTCACGTTGCTGTGTAGCCACCACCGTCTGTCAACAGCACTATTTCATTTTGTAAAGCAGAGACCCTGTACCCGCCGAATGAGAACCCCTCTCTCCCCAGCACCTGGCAGCCACTGGCTTTCATAATTGATGTTAAAAAATACAAATAGTGAGGCCTGTGGAATGCACAAATCTTATGTGAGTAATGGATACATTTTTACACAGCTATAAGCTATGTAGCCACCATCCAGGTTGAGATTAAAGAATACATCATCACTCCAGAAGCCCCAACATGATTCTGCCCAGTGAACACTCTTTCAAGACATAATAACCACTCACTTCAAGCAATGCCGATTCGTTTTGTCTCTTTGTAGACTTAAAAAACTATTTCTGATGATGCCTTTTTTTCCAATCAGTATCCTGTCTGTGAGATGTATCCATGCAGTTCTGTCTATCAGACAAGTGGTTCTCTCTTATGGATATACCACGATTTGTTCCATCCATTCCCCTATTGATGGACATTTGAGTTTTTCCCCAGTTCTTGGCCATTCTGAATAAAGCTACTATGAACGTTCGTTCATAGGTCTTTGTGTGGACAGAAATCTGGTCGTGTAGGTCCTCCAACTTTGTTCTTCTTCCAGATTGTCTTGACTATTCTAGGTCCTTGGCACTTTCATATATATTTTTAAATCACCTTCCCAATTCATGTCCTCTCCCCCACCCCGACACAAACCTATTGGGATTTTTACTGAGATTGTGTTGAATCTATAGGTCAGCTTGGGGAGAATACGCATCTTAACATTATTGAGATTTCCTGTGTGATCGTGGGATGTTTTCCATTTATTTAGGTCTTCTTAGTAATGTATTTTAGCTTTCACTCTATTGCTCTTGCATAGATTTTGCTAGATTTATTCCTAGGTATTTGATATTTTTTGATGCTTTGGTAGATAGTATTTTTTAACATTCATTTTAAAATGATGAATATTTGTTGCTTTAGAAGCCTATGCTTGAGTTCCGACTCTCCCATTAACTAGTGATGTTCCTTTGGACACTCTAGCTGTCTCAGTTTCCTCACTTGTCAAATGTGGTGGCAACAGACGCTGCATCTCTGTATCACGGAGAGGATTAACCAAGACAGCAGCGCCAGGCTGATGGAGACTTAGGCCTTGCCCTGCAGATGGAATACCCTGGGCAAGCCGTGGGCTGTTCTGAGACGCAGCATTGAAGAAAGCTTAATAAATATTAGATTCTTTCTACACATATCCTGGTAAAGCCCATGTTCTCTCTGCAAGAAAATCAAATTGTCAAACCTTCAAAGTGAGAGCAGCCCTGCAAAATGCCCGAATGAGTATATGCTATTGGCTGAAGCATTCAAAGTTTTGGAAGGGGAGAGTGGTTTTCTTGATTTTGTAATTTTTTTTTTCTTTCGCAAGTCCTAGCAGGGATGCTATTATAGGAACCCAACAGTGGCCTTTTGCAGAAGCCTTCTGCCTCATCTCCACCATTTAGGACATACTTAGTGCCCACATGTACTGAGCAAATGTTCTGCATGAATTATTTTTCTAAGTAGATGGTGTCGTTTTGATCATAGTAATTGCAACTCCAACCCCCTTAAGGGTTTTCTGGAAAGTGTGCATTTGGCAGACAATTGCTCACAGAGCAAAGAGAAACTGTCTGGGAGGCTGTGCTTTCTGGTGGATTATCTATTATGGAAAACAAGCTTCCTGCAATAATTCCCTCAGCTCAGCTGGCCACTTTGCCAATCAATCCCCCCCTACCTTGTCCTGGTGGGGCAGGGCCCTTGCTTCTCCCCTCCCCCACGTGCTCACTGGGCTTTGAGTGCCCAGTGTACTGCGATGCTCAGGGTATTGAGGGGACGACATGCTGAGACCTACCTTTCCCTTGTCCAGAAGTGTCCTTTTCCCATCCATCTGCAGACCTGCCTGGCAGCTGGGGACGCCCTGTCCCACAAATGTTCCCATCCCCACGGGGCTGCCTCCGCAGGCACTCTGTGGCCCTCACTGCCCGGAGGTGGGGGTGTCTGCAGGTGCTTTGCTCTCTTCTCTCCTCTATGCCCGGACAGTCTCTGCGGCCTACGCCCCTCCCGCTACAGCACGGAGCCTCGGAATCTTCCCACGCCGGCTCTGCCCTTCTACAAGCACTTTCTAGATCTCCACGCCAGTGTTCCATTCCTAAAGAGGGAAAAATGCATCCCCCAATTTGACCTTCAGCAACTCAGAATACGAGGGCCAATGACATCAAATCGCTCCTCACTTCTAGAAGAAAACTTTCAGAAGCGCTGCTCAATATTTATAAAGCCACGAGCTGCCCGACTCCCAGGGGCTGCTCTTTACGCAGGACGTCTTGTGATGCTGCGGCTGCTTGTCCCGGCATTTCCATTTGGGACACTAAACGTAGTTCTCACAATGTTTTATGAGTCGTTCCTGCCAATGGGAACACTTACGGATGGGCTGTAAACCACATGCAATGACTCAGTAACACACAGCACCGCGGAGCAAGGGCAAATCCTCCATGTGGCCGACAGCTCACGAACCCTAAGCAGAGTGCACCTGCCTCAGCAGCCTCGGACCCCACGGCCCAGCTGGCCCTTCTTCATTGAGAAGTTGCTGCAAGGTCTCCTCCCGGACTAGGAACACTGTGGGAAGAGGGAGGAGGGACAGTGGCGGTAGAGTTTTACCGTGTAACAGGGAAGCAAGAAATCTGCCTTATTTCATGACACCTTGGAGAAGGAGCTCCAAGCCTGAATCCCTTTTGTCACGGGATACCATTGCACACTCAGAAACATTCATATTTCTCTGTGCCTGGAGAAGGCCTTCGTTATCTTTAATCCCCAGAATACACTTGACTCTCGGTAAATGATTGTGAAATAACCGCACGCAGGGTCAGGCTGAGAGGGGATCGCTGAGCCCGTCTGCACCACCCCGTTGGTTTCTACACCTGGTTGCAGAGCAGCTCGATGGTGACGACCGGGCCTTGGGACTTCCTGCCTCATTCCCCTTTCCCAGGTGGGCCACACAGCTCCTGAGAGTCCTGGGCGGAGGAGAGTCACTCCGTGGGCTGGGTCAGTGGGCCAGGATGAGCCATGTCTCCCACGTGCCTTTGGTGTCAGTGCTGTTGCGTGGACAAGTGGGAAGAGGGCGAAGCCAGTCTCGCGCTGTGGTGACAGAGGGGACTAGGTGTCTGCGGAAAGTTCAGCTAAAGAGTTTGCAGCCATGTTCACAGGATCCTGTCTGTGCACGGGCCCTTTCTCAATAAGCGGGGGTACTACGGCTCTCTGATGCATCCCATGAGCACACGCAGCCTTACCGGGGCCTCGGTTTCTTCCTCTGTGAAAGGGAGGGCAATAATGCCTCATTCTTAGGGTTTTTAAGGATGTGTGGCACTTTGATCAGCGGCCGGCACAGAGCAAGCATTTGGTAAATATTAGGTGCATTTATGGTTATTCGTTACAGAACCACGTGGTCAGCACTTACTTGTCTTCCAAAGGATTTGAAGTTGGGAACGGTTCTCTTTGTCGAGCACACCTGGAGGCTGGTCCGTGTCTAAATGCCTGCAAATGGACTGGACCATCTCTCGGTACCTCCAAGCCTCTCTGTTTACTGCAATAAGTGAAATGTTTTAAGGAAAAAGAGAGCTCACATTGCCCAGGCCTTCTCCCCGCCCCCATGTTTTAATCAGATGCCGTAGCAAATAAATGAGATACTCCATTCTCTACTATTGGGGATATATTGAAGGTTGAAATAATTCCAACTTCTCATCTCCTAAAGGAAAACAAAACAAAACAAAAAAAGCTAAAAACTCGAAAAGCCTTTCTCTCAGTTTCTACCCTCTTTCTTTGCTAAAGCTAAATTTTAAATCACAGAGCTAGATTATCAATGTTCACTCAGAGGATTGTAGCGGAGTCATTAAATCTTATTACAAAGCGAAGTGCAGAAAGTAATTGCACATATTTGTAAGTAGCTTAGAATTGATTAAAAATGCATAAAGAAAAGCTGTGAAATTCTCCGCAGGCCCAAGGATGCTGCCCCTCCCCTCCCCCCCCAGGGAAATATCACAGCTGCTCACTCTCTGAGTCACCTTCTCCTTTCCCTGTGAAGGTGGAAAAGGGCAGCCGTCTCAGCTCTGCAGCCTCTCTGAGCAGAGCACGCGGCGGTGCAGGCAGGTTGCGACAGCTCAGCGAGTTCACGTTCCTTCCGGGAGGCATCAAGGAAAGCTCATCACACCGAATGGCTTGAGTCTCACCCGGTCATCGTCCTTCCTCTGAGGCTGCATTTTTGCAAGGTGGCATTTGCTCCAAGGGTGGGCAGGAAGGGAAAACGTGGAGACAAGCCATTGAGGTGTTTCAGGGAGGAGATTTCCCCCAGATGCATATTGCAAGCACAGCAGATTAGCTGAAGTTTTTAGTGGGATTCAGCAAATTTCCAAGAAAATCCACTGATATTTGTCGCTCCTGTTTACAGTGTTTTGGAAATCACTTCCCACAGTAATCAATCAACCGTCATGTTGGTTGAGGTTCTACTACATACAAACCGTTTCGACTGGCATGTGAGGGTTAGAAATTACTTCATTAAACATACATTTAGTGAACACCTGTTATAAGCCAGTACTGTTTCAGTTGCGAAGCGACAGCTCCTACCCTTACAGAGTTTACGTTGTGGGAAAGGGAGGGAGACAGCATACAGGAAGAGCTCATTTTACTGCACTTTGCTTTATTGCACTTTGCAGATATTGTGTTTTTTACAAATTGGTGGTTTGTGAGCACCCTGCATAGAGCAAGTGTATGGATACCATTTTCCCAATGGCATGTGCTCACTTCATGTCTCTGTGTTCCATTTTGGTATTTCTTGCAATATCTCAAACTTTAAAATATTATCATATCTGTTACGGTGATCTGCAATCAGTGATCTTTGATGCCACTATGGTAATTGCATTGGAGTGCCACCAACTGTGCCCATGTAGGACAACACAATTAATAAATGCTGTGCATGTTCTCACTGCTCAACCAGCCCGCTGTTGTCCTGTCTCTCTCCCCCTCCTTGGGCCTCCCTATTCTTTGAGACACAATGATAGTGAAATTAGGCCCAAAGGCAACCCTACAATGGCATCTAAATATTCAAGTGGAAGGGTCTTGAGTCTCTCACTTAAAGTCAAAAGCTAGAAATGATTGAGCTTGGCGAGGAAGGCATGTTGAAATCTGAGACAGGCTGAAAGCAGGCCTCATGCACACTTAGCCAAGTTGTGAATGCAATGGAAAATTTCCTGAAGGAAATTAAAAGTGCTGCTCTAGTGAACACACAAATGATAAGAAATCTAAACAGCCTTATTGCTGATATGGAGAGAGTTTGAGGGGTCTGGACAGAAGGTCAAACCAGCCACGACATTCCCTTAAGCCAAAGCCTTACCCAGAGCAAGGCCTTTATTCTCTTCAATTCTATGAAGGCTGAAAGCAGTGAGGAAGCCTCAGAAGAAAAGTCTGAGACTAGCAGAGGTTGGTTCATGAGGTGGAAGGCAAGAAGCCGTCTCCATAACATAAAAGTGCAAGTTGAAGCAGCAAGCACTGATGTAGAAGCTGCAGCAAGTTATCCAGAAGATCTAGCTAAGACAATTGATGAAGGTGGCTACACTGAACAACAGATTTTCAATGTAGACAAAACAGCCTCATATTGGAAGAAGATGTCATTTAGAACTTTCATAGCTAGGGAGAAGTCAACGCCTGGCTTCAAATCTTCAAAGGACAGGCTGACTCTCTTGGTAGGGACTAATGTAGCTGGTGACTTTAAGTTGAAGCCAATGTTCATTTACAATTTGGAAAATCCTAGGGCCCTTAGAATTACACTAAATCTAGTTTGCTTGTGTTCTATAAATGAAACAACAAAGTCTGCACGGCAGCATATCTGTTTATAGCATGGATTATTAAACATTTTAAGCCCACTATTGAGATCTGATACTCAGAAAAAAATGTTTGTTTCAAAATATTACCGCTCATTGGCAACACACCTGGTCACCCAAGAGCTCTGATGGAGATGTACAAGGAGATGAATGCTGTTTTCATGCCTGCTAATACCACATTCATTCTGCAGCCCTTGGATCATGGAGTAATTTCACCTTTCTAGTCTTCCTATTTAAGAAATACATTTTGTAAGGCCGTAGCTGCCATAGATAGTGATTCCTCTGATGGATCTGGGAAAAGTCAACGGAAAACCTTCTGGAAAGAATTCACTATTCTAGATGCCATTAAGAACATGTCGTGTTTCCTGGGACGAGGTCAAAATATCAACCTTAAAGGAGTTTGGAAGAAGTTGATTCCAACCCTCATGGATGACGTTGAAGGTTTCAAGACGTCAGTGGAGGAAGTCAGTGCAGATGCGGTGGAATTATTAATAGCAGGAGAACCAGAATTACGAGCAGAATTAGAAGATGTGAGTGGATTGCTGCAATCTCATGATGAAACTTGAAGGGATGAAGAATTGCTTATGGATGAGCAAAGATGGAAACTCCTCCTGGCGAAGATGCAGGGAACACTGTTGAAATGACAGCAAAGGATTTAGAATATTCCGTAAACTGAGTGGCTAAAGCAGCAGCGGGGGTTGGGATAATTGACTCCGATTGTGAAAGACATCCTACTCTGAGTCCAATCCTATCAAGCAGTATCACATGCTACAGAGAAATCTTTCCTGAAAGCAAGAGTCAATTGATGCAGCAAACTTCACTGTTGTCTCACATTGAGAAATTGCCACAGCACAGCCACCCCAGCCTTCAGCCACCGCCACCCACACCAGCCAGCAGCCTTCAGCACGGAGGAAGACCCTCCACGGGAAAAAGATGATGGCTCCCTGAAGGCTCCGATGACTGCTGGCATTATTTAGCCATCGTTTTATTTAAGGTGTGCACATATTTTTAGACATAAGGTGACCACACACTTAATAAACTATAGTATAGTGTAAACATTACTTTTATATGCACTGGGAAAACAAAAAAATTATATGCCTGGATCCTCTTTTGTGAAGAGGATCAAGTCTTCTGCCTATTTTTCTGTTAACTTGTTTGTCTTTTTCGTCTTGATTTGTAAAGGTATTGTGTTGTTTACAAGTTCTGCTGCAGGCCCAGCGGCTCCCCAGGGCAGCTCCCCTCCAAACGGAGACTTGGAGGTCCAGGCCACTCTTGTCTTGTGGCTTCTGCAGTTGAAACATGTGGCATCTAGGCCGGTGGGTCGGGAAAGAGAGCTGGGACGTCGTGCGTCAGCAGTTGATTGCTTTGGCTTGGCGGTGACTCGTGCCACATCTACCCATCCCTCGGGGGTCAGGAGTGGTCAGGTGTCCCTGCCTGATGAGACAAGCCTGGAAAGTGTGGAGGAGCAGGTGGGTCGAAGTGATCGGCAAATGTCCTGTCATAGGTCACAATGGATGATGTCACAATGGAGCTCCCATTTGTGCTTAAGGAGGTCAGAGAACTTAGGAAAAGGGACAGGTTAGCAGGACAGGTGCTGGTTTCGCCGAGTCTGGAAAATAGGTACGAGTTGCTGGAACCACCAGCATGGCACAGGGATAGAGAAGGGAGAGGAGGTAGTATTCCCGGGCAGAGGCCTTGAAGACTGGGCAGGCAGGAGGAGCTCACGGCTTTCAAACAAGGGAACGCTGACGGCGGCGTTTGTCTCCTGTGGGTCTTGAGAGAGAGGTGGGGGACTCGGGCATTGGCCGGTATTTATTTCACAATGTCCAGTGTTCTCATTTCTGTACAAAAATATGAAAATTAAGAAAAAGAGTGCTCCATATGGAGAGATTTTGAGATTTTTTTCATGAAATGCAAAAAACCCAGTGTTGTGTAACAAATGCACAATCCCTCATGGGTCCAAGGCTGCCATTAGTGGTGGTGTTTGCAGCCAAATTAGAAGTCGCACTAAAAGCTGTGCTTGGGTGCGTTCAGATATATTTACTCATTTCTTAAAATCAGCATGCAGTCAAATGTACAGTCAGAGTGTGATCATACATGTCTGTTATTTCTAGCAGAATGTAAAGTCCCTGGGGGCAAGGACCAAATCCTACTATTTTGTATCCCTTATTCAGTCAAACACTATACTTTGAACAAAATGGGCACCCCAGAAAATGCCACTGAATGGAATTAATTTATTTTTTAATAATTAACTAAATCTAATTTTTCTTTGGGGAGTTGATTCCTTCAAAAAGTGGCTTCCACTTCAGGATGATGGGTGGAACACATTTTTTTTCCTCTCTTCTTCTCAAGATCCTATTACAAAGAGAGTAAGGGAATAAAAAATGCATTAGTTTACAAGCATAAAGAGAATTAGAGAGGAACTGTCAATGGATGGCAGCTTTCTATACATCTCCTGGAGATGAAAGTAGGAGGATTCGTGGTGACTGATACATCAGGGCAAGGAAGACCCAGTTGCACATCTGCCCATGTGCTCAGTAGAATCCCTCGGAGGCACTGAATTCAGAGACACCTTTGAAGGTGGGAGTGAGGTGCAGGATGATTAGCCAAGCCCCGGCAAACCCCTTCCTATCCTTTGAGCACAGAACAGCCAACTGGCAAATGTTTACCCCTCAGGCAAAAAAGCAAAGAATTCTCCACTAAGCCAAGAAAATCGTCTGAGGAATGGCGGGGCAGCCGGTGAGGGCCGATGTCCCAGAGCGCTGCATTCTGGGGCCTCAGGGGTCAGGCTTGTTTCCATCCCGATCACGCTGGAGTGGAACCTCTGCATGAGGTGCCTCATTTACACACCAGAGCTCATAGCCTTGCAATTGCTGTGTCTTAAAATATGAATGGACAATCGGGTCACAGACATGCGAGGA
This sequence comes from Cheirogaleus medius, assembly GCA_008086735.1. Taxonomy (NCBI): domain Eukaryota; kingdom Metazoa; phylum Chordata; class Mammalia; order Primates; family Cheirogaleidae; genus Cheirogaleus; species Cheirogaleus medius. The sequence goes on along the minus strand of VBSM01000272.1, from coordinate 110,186,967 downwards.
AAGTCTACAAAGACCAAGATAAACAAGCAGAAGAAAATGACCCAGGAGGAAACAAATAGTTCAGAAATAAAAACATATTTTAAAAAATCCTAATGGGTGTCCCCAGAGAGATTTGAGAAGGTATAAAATCTATAATACATAAATAGGATGTTTTTAAAAAAGACTATTAGAGAACCAGAAAGATCTCTTGGAAAGAAAAAAAAATTATACTCAAACTACAGAATCCAACAGAAGGTTTAACAATGGAAGTTAAGGAAATTTCTTATCAAGTAGAACAAAAGCAAGACAAAACAAAAGGGATAGAAATATGTGCAAACACCTAAGAGACAACAAAGATCTATTTAAAAGGCCAACATACAATTAAAATAATTTCTAGAAAGAGAGACCAAAGCAAACACAAGGGAATCGGTTTTTGAAGGAGTATTAGAAGACCATTTCCAAGGGCTAAGGAAGGAACATACTTTTGAACTGAAATGGTTCTTTGATCCTGGTGTAATGCATGAGAAAGACCACACTGAGAAACATGATTACAAAGGTTCAAAATATATCAATTCATAAAATATTCAGAAAGCCTCCAGAGAGTAAGAATTGTTCACTTACAAAGGATCAAGTTAGGCTGGCTGAAGAATTCTTATCAGCAATATTTCATGTTATAAGACAAGGAAGGAGATCTTCTAAGTCCAGGAGGTAAGTGATTTACAGCCTAGAATTGTATATGAAACAACATTTTCAACTAGGTGTGAAGACAGATCATGCAAGAACCCAGAAGTTTTATTTCAGGGGCAGCCTTTGTGACAAAGCTGTATGGAGATGCGCTCCAGCAAAACAAGGGACTGAACCAAGAGAAGATGACTAAAGACCAGTAAGAGCAGATCATATCTAAGCTGAGAGCTCTGAGACAGAAGGACAGAGGGATTAGTCTAGAGCAAAAGGGCTCAAGAATAATGGGGGAAAGGAAGAAGAAACAAATCCATGTATTTGAAAATGTCTTTGAAACATTAGATGATGGTAAGGATCTGAAAAAGGCAGACATTATACGATAGAGTCTTAAATACTGCAGAAGAAACAATGTCTATGCAAAAAAGCAATTGATTTTGCCTTATTGTTGACATTATTGGTTTCTATCTTTTAGGATCTACCTTAACACCAGGCAAAGTTATGGCTACAGAACAAAACGTGTATACTGAAAAGCTTGACAATGAAAAAGCAAAGCATGTGGATGATATTAAGAGGAGGAGGATGGAAGAAGAAAGGGAGAGATGCAAGGGGCATTCCTGTGCTCATTTTAAGAAGAAGGGAGTCATGGGATATTGTCCATAGTTGATCTAATAGGAGATCAATTATAAAAACTGTAAAGGCTACTTATAAAGGAACAAAAAACCATGATATAACCATACTGAGAAGAAAAAGGAAAAATAATTTAAAGTGCTCTTGTGAACTCAGTCCTCAACTCTGACTGTAGGAACCCAATTGATAATGTCTACATTTAATAACTAAAGATGTCGGGTCTGCAATCTTGTCCTCGGGTCTTGGCTTGCTCTTGGCCGAAATGACCAGACACACTGAAAGCAAGGTAAGCATGAAACAAGTTTATTGAGGAAGAGCAAGATGGGTTCACAGAACAAGAGCAAGATACATTCGCCACAGATGATGAACATGCCCCCTGTCATAACAAGAGGCCCTGGTTGTGGCCTGTTTTATACTGTCCAGATTGGGCTCTCCTCATGGCTTAGACATCATCACCCTGGAACCACTTTGATGGTCAGTAAATGACATGATAATTAGCCTTAGGTTACTCTAGGTCACTTTCCAGATCCTACTGTGAGTGGACTGGCTGGCCTGTGGGCTGGGGGGTTCCCTGCATTCCTTTGCAGATCGGCTGTGTGTTCCTCCTTCCCCAGGTGTGGCAGTTGCTTGGGGAAGGTGGGGCAGCACCAAGACAGCGCACCAGCCCTTGTCCTTCTTCTCCAGGTGAGGCAATTGCTTGAGGCAGCACCAAGGCGAGGTGCCCGCCTTTGTCCCTAGGATAGCTGGAGGTCCTTCGCTATCTACCTAACAAAGACATACAAAATTGAGATTGTTATACTATATAGATGTAACTCTATAAAGCAGCGGTCCCCAACCTTTTTTGACACCAGGGAACAGTTTCATGGAAGGCAATTTTTCCATGGATGGGGGTGCTGGGAGGAGAAGGAGCTCAGGTGGTGATGCCAGTGATGGAGAGCAGCTGCTCACCTACTTGCTCACCTCCCTCCGCTCATCTCCTGCCGTGTACCTGGTTCCTAACAGGCTGTAGACTGGTACTGGTCCACAGCCTGGGGCTTGTAGTACCAGAGGCTGGGAACCATGCTATAAAGAGCTAAATATGGACACATTTAAAAAAAGTAAAAGTTACCTTTTTGGCAGGCAGGTTTAGGGGTTGGGAGGAGTTGGGTAGACACTCTTGTTTTTTACTATAGACCTAGTGATACTATTTGACATTTTAGACATGTGCATTTATTACTCTGAAAAAATAAAATACATTTAAGATTCTGCCTGGCAACTGAAGAATCATAGGTTCATAAATTTGGAAAGGAGATTTTTATTTCTCATAAAAAGTTGCAGCCTGCAGGTTGGCCGTCTTGCAGGCTGGGAAGTGTAGCCTCAGGCAGAAGCTGAGGACAATCACTTTTGGGGAGGGGTAAAAGGGGCAGGAATTTATGCTGAGTAGCTAAGTATACATATTCAACAGGTTTTAGGAAAAGCTATAAATATGCATGAAGGGGCAGCGCACACATGTATGCAATATGCATACATGTTCACTTTGAGGTGGAGACTTAACATTTGAATGTATTACAGTTAGGCCTTATACATCAAAAGGTGACCCAGAAGACACCAAGGCTCTCTGAGCACAGCCACTGCAGACTGGCAGGACCACTCCATGGTAGATGATCTCTAATCAAGAAGGAACACTGGTTGTTGTTGGTGTCAAAACTGCAAAAGGGGAGAAGTCACAAGGTTGGTTGAAATCCGCAGTGGAGAAAATCTTTCCAAAGGGCTAGTTTCTGTAAAACCCTTAGGAAGGAAAGCCTAAGCATGGTTACTGAGGAAGGGGGCATGACAAGGTGTGTCTGTTCTCCCGTCCCGTCATGGCTGGGAACTCAGTTTTAATGTTTCTCTGGGGTCCCCTTGGCCAAGATGGGACCCATTCAGTTGGTTGGAGGGCTTAGGATTTTACTTTTATTTTTCATGCCCCAAAGTGATCCTCCTTTGCTTTTAATTATATGCGAATCTAATCTCAGTTTGGAACATTCAGTGGAAGTCAAATCCTTTGATTTTTCCCAAATACCACATTTCTCAGTGGACACCTAGACTCCCAGCCTAGAACAAGTCTTTTCTGTTTGGATTTATATTTAAGAGAACTCTGTGCAAGATTAAATTTTAAAAAAATCTTGTTTTAAAGTGCGTGCACGACCTCTTAGACACTCTTGGAAAAGCAGCCCAGCTTAGTGCATTGAGCAAAGCTGTGGCTAATTTTCCCAGTCAGGGGCAGCCAGAATGCTGGGTTCGTTTTCCATGTGGCAGATCACTTAAGCCACTTTCATAGTCAAGCTGAATTACTCGAAGCAAAAATGACTTTCTGACTTTCTCTCTGTGGTAACTTGCAAAACAGTGGGACCAAACCCTTCACTCCCTGTCAAGCACACAATCTGCAGTGTGACTTTGCAGTTCCTCCCATTAAGAGATGGGCCCCATGACTTGCTTTGACAATAGAATGCGGCAGCTATGGTGGTACATGGGCCACACACAAGCCTCAAGTGAGACCTGCTCACCTCTAGTTTTTCTCCTGGAGTCCTGTAGCTTCCACAAAAGCAAGCCCAGGCTAGCCTGCCTGCCACAGGATGATGGAGCAGAGACGACCACCTTAGAGGGGACAGCCCCCAACCAACCTGACAACTGGCACACAGATGCAGAAGTGAGCCCAGCCATTATCAGATGAATCGCCCAGCTGAGCCCAGCCCCACCTAATGATGAGCTAAATAAATGGACGTTGTTTTAAGCCACTGAGTCCTAGGGTGGTTAGTTACAAAGCAAGAACTAACTGATGAGCTCCCTTTCTTCCTTCTTTCCTTTTTTCCCCAATGAGACAAAGATACTAAAAATATACTTGTAATGACATCAACTTATATATACTTTGCTATTGTTTAAAAATATTCTTTCATAAGCAGAATTAGAGAAAAATAAAGAAATAGCATCTACTCTATTGCTTCCTAGCTAAAGGTTCAGAGAAAAGAATAGGTTATCTTGAAAATCAGCAACTTCTCTTCCATGTAGAATTCCACCAGCCTCATACTTCCTTTCCTATTCCTTTTCTTCCCTTGCCTCTTAATTTCATCTCCACCTACATCTCACCATGGATCTTAGGCTCCAGGATAGCTCTTTCTACCTGGGATGTGCTGCTTCCAGCCCTCTACCCTGAAGTTTCCCCAGAGCCTAGTCACAAGTCCTATAAAATAATCGAGAAACTCCCTACACAACTCCAACCCTGAAAACAGATCTGTTAAAATAAAACTAACTTAGATCAGTTTAACTGTCTGGAAAAGGGTAAGAGTGAAACCCAGCTGTAAAATCAATCCCTGACTTCCTAGTGCTGTTCCACAGTAAGGAAATAAGTGTGTTCTGACGACTGTGTTTTGTTGGATGTTCTCATTGTGCACCAAGGGACATTACACAGCGGCAGAGATGCACCTGCAGTTCTAAAGCTCTGCAGAGACGTCCCTGTTTCTTCCCAACAACTGTAGTTCTGCTTGGGAATTATTGAGCAGGCTTCGTTTGGAATATTTCCCTCTCTGTCATCCTCAGATTGTGTCCAAAGTGACTATTTCCTTGGCTTTGTCTGTCTCCTTCCTTTTAACTGTTTTCTACTCATGCAACCTTCTTGCTTGGGGCTTTATTTTCTATAAAGTCTGCATTCCCTGAACATCTCCATGATGATGGCCCTGTATTTCTCGGTACAGGGCTATTCCCACACGTGGAAGGAGTCCGCAGACCTAACTACTGCATCTGGCTTAAGCCCCAGTGTGTCATGGGAGCAATGCATAATTATCTATGTTGGCCAGATTTTCTCTTCAGGAAATGTCACGTTCAAAATGGAAACCTAAGGAGGTGATTATCCAGGTGTACAGACTGACGAATGCAACTGTACTCCCACAGTGGGGTAATGGAGTGTGGTGGAGGTTACTGGGTTTCATTGCCTCCATATTTTATTATCTACATTTTTAAATATTCTTTCTTGGTATTTGAGCCTGGTGTTTTCTAGGCTAAACAATTATGTATGTATGCAGCATAAAACATCACGCCCAAAACTTCTGTTTTCTACATGGAGCAAAAAATGGGCATCTCTAAGTGCATTCATCCGGAGTCTGGGGTGGGATCTAGCTTGGCTCCGTCAAATTCCTCCTGCAGGACACGATCGTGGCAGGAGCTGGGCAAGTGTGAGGGGTCAGAGACCCGAGGAGAGTTAGATGACCTTCGTCCGACCTTCGGGAGAAAAGGCAGTCTCCTTCTTGATGATGCAGGAATGGTCTTTCCTCTGAAGGCTGAAAGGGGAACTGGGGCAATCTGGTGAGAGCTCCACAAAGAAGCAGGGGTGGCCTTGGAACCTGGGCCAGGGCTGCCCCCTTCCTTTCCTGTCGCAGATGTGCGGTGTGCGTATGTTCTGCCCCCATGTGCAGGTGAGGAAGGACCAGGTGGAGGAGGTTGACAAGGAGGGGAGGGAGCAAGGAGTGTGTCCCTATTAGATAGGAGGTCGCAGGTATTGGCATATCAGCTTCCAATATGCATCTAAATACATACTTTTTCTATCAGTTTTCAAAATATTCATGTTCATTGCAAAAAGTACAAATCTTTCGAAGTACATTCAACGCCATGCACAAAAAGCAAATATTCTTAATAGTTCAGTGTATATCCCTTGGACATTTTGTTCTTCTTGTTCTGAAAGTTCCCTTTTTATTTTATTTTATTTTTTTGTTGTTGTTCTGCAGCATTCTTGCCACTGGCACCTCTACATCCAAAGACGGCTGTGTCCTGGGGTTCTCCTCCATGGGCGCATTAAGACTGCATCTCCACTTAGCCGTCCAGCCTGCCTGGTCTCAGCGCTGCACCCCACCGCTCTCGGGCTCTGGCTAGCAGCCCGATGATCGCCAAGACCAGCAGTGGGCAGGGCTGTGCACAGAGGGGACAGCTGGTACCTCACCGTGGTGGTGCGTTGTCCTGCTGCCCAGGGTTCAAATCCATACCAAGTGATTTCCTTGCATCTTAAAGGAAGGCAACTGGTGTGTTAGTGTATGTGTGTGTGTTTATGTGACAGCTTTGGAAATATCTAAAATAGAACCAAACTTTCAAACACACACACACACACACACATGCATGTTGAAAGACATGTATGAAACAAGCTCATGAGAAAAGGCTTCAGCTCCCTGGAATTCCAGACAAGGCTTTTGGAGATGCTACTATTGTACATTATGCTCATACTAAGTGCTCGGGCGATTTCCCAAATATTCTGAGCCCTCCTACAGTCTCACCAGTTTTATCCTGGTCCCCACCATGCCGCAGCTGCTTTCTACTCGCTGGATGGAGGGATGGGCCTGACTTTTCAGAGCATGATGCCTGGTATAGAATTACACTTCTTGTGTTTCTCCTTCCTCCCCCTCATGCGAGCAGAAAATGTTAGAAAAATATGGGGATGTCCTCATCTACCTGAGTAAAGAGCAGGTGTTGGCAAAATAAACGTTATTCTCATGAGTCTCTGAGAAAAGGCTGCTTTCTCCAGTTGATTGCATTTAATACATGAGGCTTTAGCCAAAGGTCTGCCCCGGGCACAGGTGCACCCAGCAAACATTCAGTGGGTGCCTGTTGTTAAGAGAATCAGTCAAGGTGGGCCCTGAGGTCATGGTGGTGATGATGGTGGTGATGATGATGATGATGATGATGATGGATATTCCCCAGCTGGAATCTGAATAATTGTGTTAAGGACACACACCCCACTCTGAGTTTGCCATGGGCACATTTTTCTTTCATTTCTGGCAGTAACTATCAGTGCAATAAAGGGTAGCCAAGAATATGTTTAGTCACTTTTCTTCTTCCTATTATTATACAGTAAAAATAGACTTATTGTTGTAAATAGGCTTGTTAGATTTACTAAAATTTTTTGGGCATTGAATAACATATTTTGTTTCCTTTTTACAAAAGCCACACATCTTTTTAACAGAAAAGAACCAGAAAATAAAGACAAATAAAATAAAATAATAACATTCATTACCTCCCCCATTAGACAATCTTGCGTATTTAGTTCTCAGCTTTCACAGACACACATACAAACCGTCACGAGCTGGACCTCAGCATAGAGTTTCATAAGCTGCCTTTTCATTTTTTCACTTGAACATTGTTCTACAACATTGTCAATATCTACAATCATTTAAGGATATTCTATAATAAATTTTGATCCATTCCCTAGTTTGCTATTAGTTACTTAGTTTTTCAATGTGAGAAATGAATTAGATATAATATTAATACAATTTAATGAAAGACCAAGCCCCAAATTCTACTTCAACTTCAAATACCCAGATAACAAAGGGAAGGACAAAAAGGTCCAGGTGAGCTCGTGTGTGCGTGTAGGGGGAGGAGCCTGCTTTCGTAGAGAAGGCACTTTATTTACCCTTCCTGTTTACCAGATCTGGTTCCTTGGCTGCCTTTTGTCCTCTTGGACCTGGAGATGGGGGCGGAGGGAGGTGCCTGTCAACCGGTCTCGTGATGTTCACACTCCAGACACCCGGCAGTCGGGCTTTCCTCTGGATGAGGTGCTGTTAAATGAACTCTGTGCCCCTCAGCCACAATCTGAGTGCCACCCTTCCCTAGTCGCAGAGCAAACAAGCCTTAATGAAGACTCATGACTTCAGCGGAGCCTTTAAACACTGAGAGGTCGCCGAGCCCTTATAACCCACGCACAACAGGTGTGTGAGTAGTTCACTCACTAAAAACGTGATGCTACTGCTACATGAGGTTTCCGTAGCAACCGAAATGATGCGGCAGCCCTGGGAATGGGGTGTCAGGTTGGGAAGCTCGTCTCCCACACCTTCCCGCCACTACCCTGTCCTCCCTCAATGCTACCCTGCTTGGGCTGCTCAGCAATCTCCACTTTGGCACCTGGACCTGGGAACATCCGTGGAGCAGGCCTATCCGCTCCAGCTTAGCTGTCTCAGGCCCTGCTCCTGCCAAGTGACTGTGAGGATTCATGGTACTCACCTGGAAATGCAGTTGTGCTAAAGGCCTGGGGGCAAATGTCCTGCCTGCCGGCTTTTGCCTTAGCGGGAGATCTCCACGGAGAGGACGCTTCTTCTCAGGTCGGCACTTAGGTTTCCTCCAAAGTTGAGAGCTAGCCTTGGTGGCCAGTGCGTGTGTGGAGAATGTGAGACTGCGCCCAGGCCGAGCAGGTGGGCGCCGTGACCGACGTTGGCAGGTGCCGTGTGTGCAGGAGAGAAGCTGGGATGGTGCCCCAGCTACATGCCAACTCCCGGACACCAGGGCCCGGGGCGGAGAGCTGAGCATGCCAGTGGAGCTCTGGGGCTCTCTGCACGTAAGGTGTTCTCGTCTGCGCACCGTTGAAATGTCCTTCCCTTCCTTCTGGCACATGCTCACGTCATCTGAGTTCTGGGAAATACTGACAGATCAGATGATAAGAAAAAAGAACAACTATGTATCTGTACAACTCATGTCTACATCAGATCTTGAGCCCCAAAAGATAGATTTTTCTTATGTCTTGTCATCTTGACTAGTCCCTCAACTCTCACCTTAAGAGAGCATGTTCTAGAACTTGGCTCCGTGGAAAGAAAAGGCCTCCTTCCTTAGCAGCCTTAAGTCAGAGGAAGCGTGTGGCCTCGTGCTAAGAGTGTGCGTGCTCTTCAGAGCTCGCTGCTGATTTGCACAGACGTGCGGAAGGCGGGGCCCCACGCTTCCCCGATTAACTTACGTGTGATTTCTAGAATGTCGTCTGTTAGAAGCGAAAACAATATACTCACCTTTAGTCACTATTTTGTCATGTCTTTACCAGAAATGGAGTGTGGACCTGAAAAATATTAATAATAGTCACATTTCAAAAATATTAATACATTGTCTGGGATGAAAAACCGAAAGTCTGGGAGGGTATGACCAGCCTCGCTGGTGGGCGGGGGGAGGGCATTTCTGTGTGTCTGCGTGTGAGTGACGGTCAGTCCCCAACACCGCCGAGTGTGGAAAGGGCCTTTGTACCTTTCTCTGCGTCCTCACATGTGTTTATTTCCTGCTGCTGTTGTGACAAATTTGCACAAACCTAATACGATATTCAGATACTATCTTACAGCTTTGCAGGTTGGTCATCCTAAAACCCAGGTGTTTCCTAGGAAGTGTCTAGAAGAGAATGTGTTTCCTTGACTTTTCCAGCTTCTGGAAGGGCATCTTCATTTCTTGGCTTGGGGCCTCTTCCTCCACCTTTAAAGCCAGCAGGTGCATCTTCCTACCTCTCTGTCAGACTCTGACCTCTGCTTCCATCGTCACGTCTCCTCTCTGTGTCTCTGGCCCTCCTGCGTCCCTCTTATAAAGATCATTGTGATTATATTGGGCCAGTTCAGATAACCCAGGGTATTCCCTCCATCTCAAGATCCTCAATCACACCTGCAAATTTCTGCATCGTCGGGGGGCACATTATCTTTCCCACCACACGAGGGATCAGGAATCGTCCCCTGCGGCCGATCCCAGAGGGGTTTGGGAAACCTGGCCAAGCTGATTCCGGTGCCAGGTTATTATGTAGTGGCTGAACTACGGAGTGAAATTCTCCCGTGAATTGAATAACCTACATTCACCTTGAAGAAAACAGCAACAAGGCCCTTCGATATGTTGAAAGGGAATAAAGACTATCAATTCTATAATTAAAAAGTGAATAATTCCCATCCCTGACTCTCCACCTGCAAAGGGAGCTATTGTTGTCTCAGGGTGAGCCAAGTGCTGCTTGGTTTTCATTTCCTCCCCCTGGAATTCCTCCCCTGATGCTGGGGGTCTCCTAGGAAGTTCGGTGGACGGGTTGAAGTGGAGAGGTGCCAGGCACCTGTTGGTTCTTCACACTCCTCTGCTGTTTCCTCTCCTAGAGCCTGAGTCACTCTCAACAAAACCGTGAGAGAGGAGTGACTACCTTGGGAAGTAGCAGGCTCAGGTATGCAGTCAGGGCTTGATGAAGACCCCGAGTGCAAGTCTGGCCCCTCCGTGAGAGCAGATTCCCTCAGCGGAAGGGCAGGTGTGCACTGCGTTGCGGGCCTCTCGAAGGCCTGCGTGCTCGTGACAGAAACTGAGAGCTCCCTGGATGGTCCCCTCTGGGCAGTCCCCACGGTGGCCTCAGCGGCACAGAACAATTTCAACAGCTCTCAGTAAACACAGTTCATCTCTTTAAAAGATGCTGAGGGAGAGAAAAGAAATTTCATTTTGAATATCCTACCCAGAGCTGTCGGCTCTGGGGCGCAGCAGGGTGGGTGGGCTGCAGACAAAGCAGCCCACGCCGGCGGGGCCAGGCGGCTGGTCTCAGCCACTGCCCGGTCCACAGACCTGTGGGCAGGAGGCTGCACACTGCAGCTCAGGGAGGACTCCGATTCTGGTTGTCCCCAGGTCTGCGTGGCTCCAGGACTGGGAAGAGGCCTGTGTCTTCTGTGACCATATATCAGTTTTGCCTTTGTTAGAACCTTACGTTTATGGAATCATCTAATATGTATTCTTATGGTCTAACTTCTTTCTTCCTCCCATTTCCTTCCTTCCTTCCTCCCTTCCTCCCTCCTTCCTTCCTCTCTCTCTCTCTCCTTTCCTTCCTTCCTTCCTCTTTCTTTCTTTCTTTCTTTTTTTCTTTCTTTCTTTTTCTTTCTTTCTTGCCCCCCCTTTCCCTTTCTCTTTCTCTCTCTCTTTTTCTTTCTCTTTCTTTCTTTCCTTCCTTCCTTCTTCCTTTCTGTGTAGATGCCACTAGTTTATCCATTCACCACTTTTGGACATTTGGTTTGATTCCAGTTCTTGGCTATTATGAATAAAGCTGCTATGAACATTCTTGTACAAATCTTCATGTAAATACACATTTTATTCCTTTTGGGTAAATATCATACTTAGGAGTGGAACTGTAGGTTGTATGATAAGTATGTGTTTAGCTTTGTAAGGAACTGCTAAACAGTTTTTGGAAAGTATTGGGACCATTTTACTTTCTTACCAGCCATGTGTGAGAGTTGTGAATGCTCCACATTCTTGCCGGTATTTGGTATTGTCTTTTTAATTCTAGCTATTCTACTGGCTTGCGATGTCATTACTTCTTCAAATATTTTTTTGTACCTCCAGTATCTTTTATATTTCTGGGACTGCAATTACCTGTATGTTAGATTGCTTGGTATTATCGCACAACTGTTTGGGGCTTTGCTCATTTTTTTTCAGCCTTTTTTCCTTGCTCTGTTTTATTTTGGATAACTCCTATTCCTATATCTTCAAGTTTACTGACCCTTTCTCCTGCAGTGTCTAACCTCCTGTTACCCCATCCATTCAGTGAAATGTTCATTTTAGATACTGTATTTTTATCTAAAAGTTCCCCTTGGTCTTTATTTTTTACATCTTCTGTCTCACTCATTACATTTATGTTTTCCTTTAAATTCTTGAACATATTTATAATATTAGTAATAACTGTTTTGATGTCCTTTTCAGCTAATTACCTTGTTTTCATCACTGCTATCACTGATAGACTTTGTATTCTGGTTCTTGGTCACGTTTTCCTGCTTGTTTACATATCTAGTAATTTTTTATTGGAGTTAGACATTGTATTTAGTGTTATTGAGTGCTGGGTTTTGTTGCATTCCTTTAAAGAGTACTGGACTTTGTTCTAGCACGCAGCTAAGTTACTTGTAGAGTTGTTTAATCCTTTCGAGTTATTTAATAAAATGGGTTTGGGTCTAGAGTAGCCTTTTTTCTAGGTCTAGTTTATTACCTCTACTAAGGCACAGCCCTTGTTGTGTCTGCAATGCATGTCACATGTACTTGGTGAGTAATCTCTGCCTGGTGGGAACTTGAATGGTTCCCAGTCATGTGTGAGCTCTGGGAAATTTTCAGCTTATTTTCACCACAGATAACTTTCCTTTCCCCAGCAGTTTTTCTTTGTCTTAGCCTCAGGGAATTTTACCCTAGACTTGTGCATGTTCATATTCAAGGGACTCCTGGTGCAGACTTTTGTGACTTTTTCTCTGCGTAGCTTCCTCTCTCGGTTCCCTGTTCCACGAGTTCTATCTGCCTCAGCCTTCCTGAACTATATAGGTAGATATTTTTTTTCCTTCAGTTGAGCAAACTTCTGGGATTTGTTGGGTTTCTCCTCCTCTCTGTCCTGTGGTCTGGGAACTGTCTCCAGGCAGCGACCCAGGATAGCTACCATGTTCGCCTTGTCTGTTTCCCCTTTAATCACAGTCCTGAGGTACGTATTGTTCAATGTCTAAAAACATTTATTTCCTATATTTTGTCCAGTTTTTTTTAGTTGTTTTTAATGGCAAGAGTTCAAGTATTATGTCAGTTACTCTTTCATGGGTAAAAGCAGGCATCTATCTTTTTATTTCAAATTTAATTCTTATGATAATGCTAAGAGGTTTGTATTATTAATCCCATTTTATTTTATTTATTTTTTTTGAGACAGAGTCTCACTTGTTGCCCAGGCTAGAGTGCCGTGGCGTCAACCTAGCTCACGGCAACCTCAAACTCCTGGGCTCAAGCAATCCTCTTGCCTCAGACTCCCGAGTAGCTGGGACTACAGGCATGCGCCACCATGTCCAGCTAATTTTTTCTATATATTTTTAGTTGGCCAATTAATTTATTTCTATTTTTTAGTGGAGACGGGGTCTCACTCTTGCTCAGGCTAGTTTCGAACTCCTCACCTTGAACGATCCACCCGCCTCGGCCTCGCAGAGTGCTAGGATTACAGGCGTGAGCCACAACACCTGGCCAGTCCTATTTTATATTTAGGAAAGTGTAGGCACAGAAGGCTCAGAAAATTGATTATATCACTTAGCTAACAATTAGTCAGCATTGTACCAATGATTCATTCATTCACTCTTTCATTCATTCATTCATTCAACAAATACCGAGCACTGACTTTGTTCCAGACAGCAGGCTGAGTGTATAAAGCTGAATAAAGCCTGCCTGGTGTTTGTACGCTCTGAGCTGCAGTTTCCAGGTAATGACCAGCACAGTGTCCAGCCTGTTGTAAAAGATCAATAACGATTTGTTGAATTGATAATATACACAATCGATGCCATAAGGGCCGCACTTCCTGTGTGGGTGGAGGACCTCAGCCGTTTCCCCACTCAGCGCCCTTCCACAGCGGTCCTGGCTCATGGTCATGCAGCTTTGGCTTGGTTGCCTCCCATAACAGGAAGCTTGTTATTATGCAAGGCAGCACGTCCCATTATAGACCCCTAATTAACTGCGCAGTTTCCCAGCCAGGAGACAAGTGAGTACTGGGCCAACGCAAAAGTGCAGAGGTTGCTCTGCAGAGAAGAAAGGGCAGAGAGGAGGGAAGGTGGGAGCCATGAAGATAGACTTCATTGATCCTTTTCTTCCAGCACTGGCTCCAGGGCTGTTTGTCCTCGAGTCTGCTAGGCCCCTCTCTCCACATCCTCCTTTGTCTGCTGGCTGACAGCTTGTCTAAGACCCTGTGTGAGTGGTGAGCGGGGCCGCTGGGGAACCAAATGACACGAAGGTTCTTCCTGCTTCCCAAGGCCTTTGGCTTGAGCTTTCCTGCTCCACTCCTGTTCTTCGGATGCTTTATTCATGGTCAGATCCAAAAAATAGAACAAGCTAATCTGCAAGTACGCCTTCATGCATTCCCCCCAGAGTTTATATAATGTCTCCCCAACATTTTCCTCTGCACTATATGACCTAATCCCATATAGATTGTTTCTGCACTTTCCTTTTATACTCCTGAGTCCTCGCTTCCACCTGCAAATCCCATCAGGTGAGGCTGGTCTGGAATCTCAGAGGCAACAGGACTGTTCTCAGAAGTGGGGGCTCTCGAAATCCCTGCCCCAAGGTGTCCATTTGATCCTTGGATAGATAACCAGGAAATACAAGTCCATTGTATATGTGCTGTGTTTGTAATCTGACAAGGCCCTTAAGAAAGTTTTATTTATTTTAATAAAGCATTTTAATTTACCTTGGAACAAACAAACAAAAATCTAATTTAAAATAAGGGATAAGATTACCCTGTAAACAACATTCTTCTACCATGGCGATTCCAGGCTTTGAATAAGCTCGTTAATTCAATTCGACTGTGTGTCTGGGCTGGCTGAGCTGACACTTAATCCAAGGAGACAGAGCAGTGATTGGATTGCCAGGAGCTCAGGCACACAAGGGTCCTGCCTGCCTGCCTCTCTCCAAGGGCACGCATGTCACGCCAGCCCCTCAGCTTTAGCCATCGGTAAACCACCGGCTCAGCTAACTAGAAATATATTTACCTGTGGGTATGAACCTTCATACGAAATGTTATTGTACCTTGCTTTTTGTATACATATTTTTAATGAAATGTCTAAGACAAAAATATTGATTGCTAAGACTGATAGTGTTGAAAATCAAGTGAGTTTCTGCCATGCCTAAGAGTAGACAAGCCCGATCCAATTGTCCAGATGGACTGATCACTCAGAGGCCCAATTTGCAACTCCCTGGTCAAGGATTTGCAAGTCTATCAGCAATCGTAGTAGATGGTCCAAATTTCTGGAATATATACTGACTTTTAAAATGTGGTATGATGTGATGTTTGAAATGCGTGACTGTGTATGGTTAGAAACCTCAAAATTCACACAGTCTTCCTACTAATATTCTTTTTGCTTAATTTAACTACTTTGGCTGTAAGCACCTCTCATTAACCATGCATGCATCTTAACCCTCGGTATCAAGACATTGATTCGGTAAGAAACTCCTTTGACACGGCTTTGCATGCCTAGCGTTAATTATTTCTGCTTTGCACCACCCCCCCAAGCTCCGTCCTGACCTTTTATCCTTTTTTTCTTCTAAAGACTTAGCCCTGCACATAAAAACAAATTTAGTCTTTGAAGAGGAAGGTAACTGAAGATTATCCAGTTTATTGTCGTTTTTTTCTTTTAAAAATCTTTTATTGTACAACATGGGAGATCCAGAGAAAACACACAAAACACACGCATAGCTTCCTTACGTGTTATCGTGTGAGCACACTAACGGCCAATACCCAGATAGAAATGGTGCTTTTTCCAGCCACCCCGAGCTGCTCCAGGGCCCCATTCCAGTCCCACCGAAGCCCTGAAAGTAAGTGGTCCCTGGCTTTTATATTAATAGTAATAATTTCCTTGTATTTCTTTATAGTTTTATTTGGTTACCCAGTAGTTTAGTTTATAAATAAACAGTAATAAATTCTGTATGTTTCCTTTTATTTACCAGTTTTCAAGACAAATACAGTTTTAAAATTTTAATGATAGACATAATGAGTGAGATGTGCACCGTCTGGGGGATGGTCACGCTTGAAGCTCAGACTTGTGGGGGGTGGGGGGGGGAAGGGCATTATACACAACCTTAAAATTTGTACCCTCATAATATGCTGAAATAAAAAAAATTTTAATGATAAATGCTGTTTCTTCTTAATTGCCAGTTTTAAGATACTGGTTACATATCAACATCCAAAGGTGACTGATTAGCTTTTTAAAAATATCATTAGGAAATAATAGAGTTAAATATATTTGCTAGGTTTCAATCCATGGTGATTATTATTCTTATTAAAACTCAAATTGTTCCATCTTTGGCCAGTGAAAGTTTCTTTAAGTTACACTTTGTTTGATATAATCCTAGTCATTTTTAATAGCCTCCATGTTTTATAATGTGAAAAAATATTTTAGGCTTATCTTGTGTATTTCTTGCCCCAAACTTGGAAACAACAATTTCTTTAAGTAGTCGCAGTTTCTCTTACTAGGTAATGTTATTTCCAACCACAAAACAACAATCTGAGTTAAGGGTGCTGATGCTACGGCAGTTGGCCATTGTTTCCAAGGCCTGGGAGACTTTTTATAGAAACATTTAGAATATATCTATATATCTGTATAGTGTATGCATATCTATATACTATATATGTGTGTATAAAGTGTATATAGATATGTATGGTATATAGGATATGTATCCTATATATACATGCACACTATATAATATACACTCTATGTATAGTGTATATGTTTAGTAGTATGGATATGCAGGCATACCTTGGAAATGCAGGTTTGGTTCCAGACCACTGCAATAATGTAAACATTGCAATAAAGTGAGTCATACAAGTTTTTTATCTTCCCAGTGCATGTAAAATTTATTTTTATACTATGCTATAGTCTATTAAGTGTGCAATAGCATTATGCCTAAGAAAACTACTAAAATTTAAAAATGCTTTATTGCTAAAAAAAATGCCAACAATCATCTGAGCTTTCTGTGAGTCATAACCTGTTTGCTGGCGGAGGATCCCGCCTGGATGTGGATTGATGGCTGCCGACCGATCAGCGCGGTGGTTGCCTAAGGTTGAGACGGCTGTGGCAATTTCCTAAAATTAGAAAACAATGAAGTTTGCCTCATTGATTGACTCTCACGCTCACAAAAGATTTCTCTGTAGCATGTGATGCCGTTTGATAGCATTTGACCCACAGTGGAAACTTTTCCAAAATTAGAGGCAGGTCTGTTAAATCCTGCCACTGCTAAATCAAATGAGCTTCTGTGATACTCTAAATCCTTTGTTGTCATTTCGACAATGTTCACAGCATCTTCACCAGAAGGAGATTACATCTCAAAAAACCATTTCCTTTGCTCATCTATAAAAAAGCAACTCCTCATCTGTTTAACTTTCATCATGATATTGCAGCAATTCATTCAATCTTCGGGCTCCACTTCTAATTCTAGTTCTTTTGCTATTTCTACCACATCTGCCGTTACTTCCCCCACTGAAGTCTTGGAACCCTCTATGTCATCATGAGGGCTGGAACCAACTTCTTCCAGACTCCTGTTAATGTTGATAGTTTGACCTCTTCCCATGAAACGCAAATGTTTTTAATGTCATGGCACCTAGAATGGCGAATTACTTCCAGAAGGTTTTTAGTTGACTTTGCCCAGATCCATCAGAGGAATTACTATCTATGGCACCTATAACCTTACAAAATGTATTTCTTAAATAATAAGACTTGAAAGGTGAAGTTACTCCTTGATCCATGGTGCAGAATGGATGTTGTGTTAGCAGTCATGAAAACGTTACTCTCCTTGTACATCTCCACCAGAGCTCTTGGATAAGCAGGTGCATTGTCAATGAGCAGTAGTATTTTAAAGAATATTTTTTCTGAGCAGTAGGTCTCAACAGTAGGCTTAAAATATTCAGGAAACCATGCTATAAACAGATGTGCTGCCATTCAGGCTTTGTTGTTCCATTTCTGGAGGACAGATAGAGTATATTTAGCATAATTCTCAAGGGCCCCAGGACTTTTAGAATGGTAAATGAGCATTGGCTTCAACTTAAAGTCACCAGCTGCATTAGTCCCTAATAAGAAAGTCAGACTGTCCTTTAAAGCTTAGAAGCCAGGCACTGACTTCTTTTCTTTAGCTATGAAAGTCCTAAATAACATCTTCTAAGAGAAGGCTGTTTCATCTACATTGAAGATCTGTTGTTTAGCATATCCACCTTCATCAATGACTTTAGCTAGATTTTCAACTTCCCCATCAGCACTTGCTGCTTCACCTTGCATTTTTATGTTGTAGAGATGGCTGCTTTCCTTAAGCCTCACGAGTCCACCTCTGCTAGCCTCAAACTTTTCTTCTGCAACTTCCTCACCTCTCTCAGTCTTCATAGGATTAGAGAGAGTTAGGGCCTTGCTCTGGATTAGGCTTTGTCTTAAGGGAAGGTTGTGGCTGGTTTGATCTTCTATCCAGACCACTAACACTTTCTCCATACCAGTAACGTAGCTGTTTTGCTCGCTTATCGTTTGTGTGTTCACTGGAGTAGCACTTCTAATTTCCTCCAAGGACGTTTCCATTGCATTCGGGACTTGGCCAGCTGGTGCACGAGGCCTCGCTCTCAGCCTGTCTTGGCTCTCAGCATGCCTTCCTCACTAAGCCTCACCTTTCCTAGCTTCACTTTTGATTTAAAGTGAGAGACCTGTAACTCTTCTTTTCGCTTGAACACTTAGAGGCCATTGCAGGGTTATTAATTTACCTGATTTCAATATTGTTGTGTCCTGGGGGATAAGGATGTCTGAGGAGCAGGGGAGAGATGGGGATGGGTTGGGTGGTGGAGCTGGCAGGACACACACACAATATTGATTGATTAAGTTTGCTGTCTTACATGGGCATCCCCAAACAATTACAGCAGTAACATCTAAGATCAATGGTCACGAATCATCATAATGAATGAAACAAAAAACCTTGAAATATTGCAAAAATGACCAAAATGTGACACAGAGACACAAAGTGAGCAACCGCTGCTGGAAAAAATGGCACCAGCAGACTTGCTTGATGCAGGATTGTCAGAAACTTTCACTTTGTAAATAACACAGTATCTGTGAAGCACAATAAGGGTGAAGTAAAATAAAACAAGATCTGCCTGTATATGAAATCTTAGGAGTGCATGCTGACACTTCTGAGTCAAAATAAAACTGTAAAACTACAGGAGGTAGTTCACCAAACCTCTCCTATACTACCTTTGAAGTCTTATTTCTTCCAAACTAAGAATCCTGGTGCTCAATGACACTGAAATGATAGACTTCAAACACCCATAATCACACAATTACTTATTTGTTCATCCCACACTCGCAAAGCCTCAAATAGCAATACAAATACAAATACTATCACTGCCAATATCATTGCTGAACGCATTCATCATTTTTGTGTGTGTGGATGTTCCTCCTATTTTGGCTCCATTTTTCTGTGACACTATATCTATTTTGTCAGAGCACAAAACCAATGCATAGCATGCTCTCTCCCTTTTACTCTACATTATTAAGACTTGGCTGTATATGTAACTATTTAAACTAGCCACCAACACTTTTCTCTGTGCCTCGCTAGTCATTTCAGTTTCCTGAAGTTCATTCCTTAGCAAGTTTCTCAAGAGCTCATGCATGCTGAACACAGTTTCTCTGTACCTTTTATGCTTGGAAGGCAGTTTGTTGGCTACAAACCTTGGGCTCTCATATTTTAAATGTTACTTCATTTTCCTGTGGCATAAACTATTGCTGTCAAAAAGCCTGATGATAATATTATATTTACCCTTTTAGAAAACTTGCTCATTTTGTCTAGATGTCTAAATAATCTTTTTAAGTCCAATGATTTTACGAGAATATATCTTGGTCATTTTGGGCCAGTATTATCAGGCTCAGGATGTCTTTTTTCAGTGTATAGCATCCACGTGTGTTGTGTGTATGTAATTGTTCATGGAAACAATATTTCATGTGCGGAAGTACCTATCTGCATTTCAGTGGAACAGTAGCATTGGTTTCTGAAGTTCCAGGAACGGTGTTTGGGAAAGGTTCTGGTGTAGGGATCATTAAACTGCAGGCCATGGGCCACATTCTGCAAGCTCCCTCTTTCCTTACAGCCAGTGAGCTAAGGATGGTTTTTACATTTTTCAATGGTTGCGTTTAAAATGGTTGTGTAAGTTTCTATGTAAATCTTCCAAGTTTTCTCTGTGCCCTGGGGCATCTGGCCCTTCAGGAAAGAGTGTGTTGAGCCTTATTCTAAAAACACCCTTGCCATAAATGAAAGAAAGTCCCTGTGGAGAAGGTGGAGCCTCCAAGTCAGGAGTTGATGCGATGTGTCCCACACACCTCAGGTTTCATGTCCTGGGGGTGCAGACATCCTCTCTTAGCGCTTCCCATGAACCCACTCCCTTCCTCCCTGTCTCTCTCCCCCTCTGGCAGCTCCTCTCGCAGTGGAACTCACCAGTTCACTCACATGCAGGTGCAAAAATCTCCTGGGAATTGGTCCCCTTCAGAGAATCTTTCATTTTCATAGGGTAATGCTTTAAGATAAAGAAGTGAGTGTCCGATTTTTGAATTCTGAGATTCAGCCAGTCGGTGTGTGTATGTGCGTGTGAGAGAGAGTGTATGTGTATACGAGTATGAGTGAGTGTGAGTGTGTGCGTTTAAGTATTTGAGTGCGGGGGTATGTACCTATGTGTGCATGTGTGTGAGTAAGCGTGTGTGTATGTGTGAGACTGGAGATTGTGCAAGTGTGTGAATGTATGTTGAGTGGTGTGTGAGTGTGAATGAATGTGTATGTGGGTAGGTTGTGTGAGTGTGTGTATGCGTGTGAGTGTGGGGATGGTACAGGCGTGTATGTGGGTGAGTGTGTATGTGAGTGGTGTCCGAGTGTGTGTGTCTGTGTGTGAGTGTGAGTGTGAGGGTGGTGACTGACATGAGGTGACAGATCAGGGCTTTCCCACCTCCGAAGTGCTTGGTGGCCTCTCTGCTGACGCATCCAAGGATCTGGCCTCTGGACCTGGTGGGCAATTCACAGCACATCTCCCATGTCCCCCTGTGTCCCCACCCCCAGCTGCAACTCGCGCCCCTCCCCCGGCCCGGCGGGTGGGCCCCGGGGCTCTGCCTGGGTTCTGTTGAACAAGCCCCGAGAACATGGAAAGACAGATTGCATCCTTGGGTAGGAAGACATAATGTGATAAAATTATCATTTCTCTAGAAATCGCAATCCTAACAGAGCTGTCGTTGGAATAGAATTAAATGATCATATGGGGAAAAGCCTGAACATGACCTGGAAACGGTCAGAACACTAGTGCGGGAGTTTACACTGCACGTGGAGAGCAATCAAATCAACATCGTTTCGATATGGGAACAGAGGAATTAATTAAGGTAATAGAATAGACGATCCAGAAATAGATCCTAATATATAAGAAAATTAAATTCAGGATAAAAGTAGAATGGACATTTTATTTTGAAAAATCGGCTTGTTCGAAACACGATGCTGGCACAGCCTACTGGCTGTCCATCTGGAACAGTGTAACGGTGGACCCCATGTCAGACTGTATCCAAAAATAAAATTACAGATGGATCGTAATTTAAAATAAAATTAAATTTAAAAATAAAATTACAGATGGACATATGTTAAAAAAATCACTAAAAATTATAAAAGCCGTTTTAAGGGTGAGGTGACACTGTTAACGAGGGAAACGGAAAAGCGGGGGGACGATGGATACGCGCATTCCAGACGAACGCTCTCGGCGGAAAGACGCCAGGAACCAGATAAAACAATGACAGCTTTGGAAAATGTGTTTGAATGGAGATGACAAACAGAGCTCTGATGCCTTGTGAAAATGACAGGAAAAAAGGGGATGAGGCAATTGAAAAATGGGCTCAGGGTATGAACAAGAAGAAGACCTGGGGCTCTCCCTGGAAGTGGGACTACGGATGTCTAGAAGCTCGGGGTGGCATGGCTGTTGGTGGCGACTGTCCCTCTTCTGCTCAGGGACCCTTCCAGCTCGTCCTCGGTGGAC